>CM057351.1:401629459-402189451 GCA_030015575.1 Agapanthus africanus
ACAAATGAAAAAGGGAACCATATTTTCCCATCAGGCTCCGTCAAAGAGAGAGCCGGACCTCGATGGAAATATTTATAGCCTAGAGATCACCCCGACGTACCTTCTCATTCCGACAGGATGCAGACACGACGTCAACAAAGACCCTTGGGTCAAATCAAAAGTGGAGTCATAGCAAAACCCTAGATCCAAGTCTTGACGGTCCATAAACAACCTAAAAACTACCCTAACGTACCTTCTCATTTTGACAGGATGCAGATACGACGTCAACAAAAACCCAAGGGTCAAATCAAAAGTGGAGTCACGGCAAAACCCTAGCTCCAAGTCTTGATGGTCCATACACAACCTAAAAATTACCCTGACATACCTTCTCATTCCGACAGAATGCAGACACGACGTCAACAAAGACCCAAGGGTCAAATCAAAAGTGGAGTCACGGCAAAACCCTAGCTCTAAGTCTTGACGGTCCATAAACAACCTAAAGACTACCCGATGTACCTTCTCATTCCGCCATGATGTAGACACGACGTCAACAAGGACCCAAGAGGTCAAATAAAAGAGGAGCCATGGCAAAATCCTAGCTCTAGATCTCAATGGCGACATCTCCAGCCTAGAGATCAACTCGACGTTCTTCTGATTCCAACAGGGTGCAGACGCGACGTCAACAAAGCTCCAAGGAGCCAAATCAAAAAGGAGTAATGGCAAAATCCCAGCTCCAAGTCGACGTTCCCTCTCGGGGCAGATGCAACATCAACGAACAAAAAAGGAGCCATGGCAAAATCCTAGCTCCAAGTCTTGACGGTTCATATACAACTCAGAGACTATCTCGACGTTCCTTCTCATTCCAGCATGATGCAGATGTAACGTCAATAAAAGATCCAAGGGTCGAAACCAAAAATGGAGCCATGGCAAAATCCTAGCTCCAAGTCTTGATGGTTCATGTAAAACTCAAAGACTATCTTGGCGTTCCTTCTCATTCTAGCAGGATGCAGACGTAACGTCAACAAAAGACCCAAGGGTCAAAATTAAAAAGGAGTAATGGCAACATCCCAGTTCCAACTCGACGTTTCTTCTCGATGAAGACACAATGTCAACAAACAAAAGTGGAGTGATGGCAAAAATTCTAGCTCCAGCTCGACGTTCTCCTCATTTCAGCACGGTGCGGACGTAACTGTCAAATGAAATTGGAGCAATGGCATATTCCTACCTCCAGATCTCGATGGCAACATTTACAGCCTAGAGATCAGCTAGACGTTCCTTCTCGGTGTAGATGCAATGTCAACAAGGACCCAAGGGGTCAAATAAAAGTGGAGCCATGGCAAAATTGTAGCTCTAGATCTCAATGGCGACATCTACAGCCTAAAGATCAGCTCGACGTTCTTCTTATTCCAACAGGGTGCAGACGTGATGTCAACAAAGCTCCAAGGAGCCAAATCAAAAAGGAGTAATGGCAAAACCCCATCTCCAACTCGACGTTCCATTTCAGGGAAGATGCAACGTCAACGAACAAAAAAGGAGCCATGGCAAAATCCTAGCTCTAAGCCTTGACGGTTCATATACAACTCAGAGACTATCTCGATGTTCCTTCTCATTCCAGCAGTATGCAGACGTAACGTCAACAAAATATCCAAGGGTCGAAACCAAAAATGAACCCATGGCAAAATCCTAGCTCCAAGTCTTGACGGTTCATATACAACTCAGAGACTATCTCGACGTTCCTTCTCATTCTAGCAGGATGTAGACGTAATGTCAACAAAAGACCCAAGGGTCGAAATCAAAAAGGAGTAATGGCAAAATCCCAATTCCAACTTAATGTTCTTCTCGAGGCAGACACAACGTGAACAAACAAAAGTAGAGTGATGGCAAAAATCCTAGCTCCAGCTCGACGTTTTCCTCATTTCAGCAGGATGCGGACGCAACAATCAAATAAATATGAAGTGACGGTAAAATCCTAACTTCAGATCTTAATGGAAACATCTAAAGCCTAAAGATCACCTCGAAATTCTCTTCATGCCAGCAGGGTGCAGACATGACGTCAACAAAGACCCAAGGATCAAATAGAAATGCAGTCACGGCAAAATCCTAGCTCCAAGTCTTGACGGTTCATATACAACGTAGAGACTATCCCGATGTTCCTTCTCACTCCAGCAGGATGTAGACGCAACGTCAACAAAAGACTCAAGGGTCGAAACAAAAATGGAGCAGTGGCATATTCCTAGCTCCGGACTTCAACTGCGATACATATAGCATGGAGGTCCTACAGATGTCTACCCCACTTCAGCAAAGAATCGGCGCGACATCGTCATAGAAAAAAACGAAGTGATGGCATATTCCTATCTTCGGGTCTTGACGGCAACTCATATAAAACCCGAAAGACCATTAGAGATCATCCCACCCCAGAAGGGTGCGGTTATGACTCATCGGGGCTCCAAATTGAGCATAGGCCTCAAGTAAAAAGCGTCATGGAAAATTCCCAACGCTTGCTCTTCTAACGGTAATATAACCTAAGGAGATTACTTGAAGACTTCTTGTCCAGCCTCCGAAGGGATCAAAGACACGACAGTCGTGGGGCGATGGCATATTTCTAGCTCCGGACGTCAATTGCAATATATACAACATAGAAGTCTTACAGATGTCTACCCTACTTCAGCAAAGAATCGGCGTGACATCATTAAAAAAATGAAGCAACGACATATTCTCAGCTTCGGGTCTTGAAGGCAACTCATATAAAACCTAAAAGACTATCGGAGATTATCCCACACCAGAGCGGAGTGGTTATGACTCATCGAGGCTCTAAATTGAGCCAAATCTCAAGTAAAAAACATCATGGCAAATTCCTAACGCTTGCTCTTCCGACGGTAATATGACCTAAGGAGATTACTTGAAGACATCTTGTCCATCCTCAAAAGGGATCAGAAACACAACAGTTGCGGGGCTGCTCGAACAACAGCTTAAAAACTGCATATCGAGGAATACATCAGTCAATGCGACGGTACCATGGACTAAAACCCTGGTACCACGGACTAAAACCCTATTACCACAAACCTAACGGACCCCTGTCGTAAAGAATAGGGGTTATCTATATTTCACGTTAGGATACACCTGCGGGATCCTCTCGACTAATCTCGACTCGTAGGGAAAAACATCTTTATGAAACCTTTACGGTTCATGAAGGTGAATAGCCTTAGGCGACGGGGTTATCAACCTGTTTCCTAAGCACTGTGACCTTACAAGTAGGTCCAAAATGATTCTTGTATAATATACACATGCCACATTCTCCGAAGTCGCATACCGACGAGGAGGGGAAACCACTTACGAGTCCTCTCGACTCATAAGGGGAAAATTCTCTTGTGAGATCCTTACGACTCTCAAGAGAAAACGCACTTAGAATCCTCATGACTTCTAAGGAGAAAATACACCTACGAGTTCCTCTCGACTCGTATGTAGAAAAGTCTTTATGAGACCATCACGGCCCATAAAGTTGAAAAGTCTTAGGCGACAGATCTAAACCTGTTTCCTAATCCATCGCGGCCTTACAAGTAGGTCCAAACTGACTCTTGTATACTATCCACAGGCCGCATTCTCTAAAGTCGAATACCGATGAGGGGAAGAAGCCACTACGAGTTCTCTAAACTCATAAGAAGAAAATTTTCTTGTGAGATCCTTACAACTCTCAAGAGAAAACGCACTTAGGTGTCCTCACGACTTCTAAAGAGAAAATACACCTACGAGATCTTCTCGACTCGTAGAGAGAAAAGTCTTTATGAGACCCTCACGGATCATAAAGTTGAAAAGTCTTAGAAGACAGATCTAAACCTGTTTCCTAAGCCATTGCTGCCCTATAAGGAGGTCCAAACTGACTCTTGCATACTATCCATGGGCCACATTCGCCAATTAAATGAAGAAGCTACTTACGGGACCTCACGACTCGTAAGGAAAAAAAATACCCGAGTGAGATCTTTACGATTCACGGAGGCGATGAACACTTAGAAATCCTCACGATTTCTAGGAAGAATACATACCTATGAGATCCTCAAAACTCATAAAAAAATAAAAATAAATAAAAAAAGCCTTAGGATACAAGGATCCTAAACTTGTCTCCTAAGCCATCAATTGTATGGCCATGCATAATTGTGTACTACTTCACCCATGTACATATTTACGTGAGCAAACTAGTGGGGGGCATTTGTTCCCGCCAAATTTTTTGGCAAAAAGCTATTTGTTCCCTTATAAAAAAAAGGGGGGAGAGAAAAGAAAGAAGAAAAGAATTCTCATAGTTTGGTATCACGCGTTAAACACATGGGCGCTTATATGCTTTAAAGCGCTGAAAACAAATAACTAAGGGCCAAATTGGCCTCACGTGTTAAACACGTGAGTGCTCATATGCAACGCATATGAGCGCTGAATAAAATAAACTTAAAGGCCAAACTGGCCTCACGTGTTAAACATATGAGCGCTCATATGCAAAGCATATAAGCGCTGAAAACAAATAACTAAAGGTCAAATTGGCCTCATGTGTTAAACACGTTAGCGCTCATATGCAAAGCATATGAGCGCTGAATAAAATAACCCTAAAGGCCAAACTGCCATCATGTAAACATGTGAGCGCTCATATTCAAAGCATATGAGCACTGAACATTAAAAACCAAAATCCAAACAGGTCTCACGTGTTAAACACGTGAGCGCTCATATGCAAAATATATGAGCACTGAAAATAAACAGGCTAAAACCTACACTAGGGGTCACGTGTTGAACACGTGAGTTCTCTTGCCGCATTCTTTGGCAGCACTCACATGCAAAGTATGTGAGCCCCCCAATTTAAAATGATCTCATCTGATAGAATTAAAATTTTATGTGATAGAATTAAATTCTATTTGGAAAATATTTTCCCTGATCTTTCTAATATGGAAAGATTTTTCTCTAACAGAGAATCTTGGATTTAAAATCCAATTGTGATAAAATATCACCAAATGAACCATCTGATAGAATAAAATTCTATGTGGGAAATATTTTCTTGATCTTTCTCAAACTAGAAAGAACTTCTCTGTTAAACAGAGAACCCTTGGATCAAGAATCCAACGGTGATTATAAAATCGCCCACCGATTATCTGATAGAATAAAATTCTATCTTATGAAAAATATTTCCTAATCTTGTTAAATAAATAAGAAAACTTCTCCGTTAAACAGAGAGCCTTTGGATTAAAAATCCAATGGTGAATAAAATTACTAAGTGATCTGTAACGACTCTAAAATTCCTATATCTTCGTATTAATAAAATACTGTATTTGTATATTTTTATTTCCATGTTATTAGTTATATTTAATCTCTTCATCTATTTTTCGCATCTAAGTATTTTCTAAAACCCGTTTCTTTTTACCCAAACTTATTCTTTAAGCCCAATTCCATTCTTTTCATTCCCAATCTCTTAAGCCCAAAAAGCCCACTTTCTTTTCAAGCAACCGCATATATTTAATTCTAATTAAATATATACATGGACAACCATGTAGCTCATTGGTAAGACCTTGCACCGCTGAACCAAGCCACCAGAGTTCAAATCTCATACCTCACATTATTTTTAATATTATTTTCTTTTCAAATTTTTAGAAGTTCAAGAGTCAAACGTGTTAACTCCCAATTTTCCCACTACACATGAGAAAATGAATGCACCAGTAAGCATACCAACCGACGGCACCCCTCCCCATCGCCTGACTCGGCCGGACCGTCGAGTCCCCTTCACCATTGTTGTGTCTCTTGGGCTACTCTACCCCCATGCACACTTCATTTTTCCAGATCAGTTCCAGAGACTTTTGAAATCCCTATTTACTCCATTTTTTTTAATGAATTTTAATATATTTTTACATTTTTTTTCAATTTAAACTCTTCATCTACCCTAACCCTATAAATACCACCTCTACACTCTACCCCCTCACCCCAAAACTCTGAGCCAACTCTCAAGAAATCTTTAGAAACTCTAGTGTGCAATCAAAGTGAGCGAAAGGCGAAGTTTCGACGGATTTTCCGGCAACGACTCTAGGAGATCCCGGCGACTAAACGACGCGCCGGCGACTCCTCCCGATCTATCTTCCTTTTGCCTTTGATCGAAACCCGTAAGTCATAATTCTATCTTCTCTATTCTTTTCTAGAAATACAGAATTACAAAACCCGACGGAATCGGAACAAAACCGATTTCCGATTCGGTTTCTTCCTAAAACCTCCCTTTTCTTTAATACAATTATGCTAAAACAAATTCATGTTGACTATTAAACACCAATCAACCATATTGATAAAGTTTCATATCAAATGTAATTGCTATTTCCATTTTACCGCATAGTTCATTTCTACATTTAAACCATCAAAACCCTTGCTAAACCTTTAAGTAGATCACGAGGTAATGACCTACCTCCTCACACACTCATATGCAATATAGCACAATACCCTCGGAAACATAGAATACGGGAAAACGAATCATTGCAAATAAATACCATTTACTTAATAAAAACCGTTTTCTAAAGGATTTAGTATTTTGCACAAATCTTTGCAAAGCGCCGCTACAACCTATTTGGGATATCCGTTCGGGATGGTGAGGATTATCGCACATCCTCTGGCTTAGTAGTACGAGATGCAGACCTCCGCAAGGAGCATTCGGTCTCGAAAGATTTAAATACGAAAATCTAAAGAAAATGAGATTTCTAGAAATATGATATATATTAAAAAATTATTTTCATATAAATATATGTATATTTATCCTTAAAATATCTATTTTGTAATAATATAAATATTCCATTTTTTTCTATAAATATCACAAGAATCATTTTACACTAAAATATGATGAATTCCTTACAAATCAATATTACAAATAAATACCTTTATTTATGAAATTAGGACATTTTCACTAGAAATATCACAATATAAAATCTACATTCATTACAACTCTAAAGACGATAACTAAATACTTGGGGAGTATTTTGAAAAGTATATAATAGTATTTTTACATAAAACCCCCTCAAGTTCTATAAATTACCCTAAGGACCCTAGTAAACATAGGTTTAAGCGGGACCAATCTCTTGAGCCTCAGGGAGCCGGAGAAGTAGGTGCTTGCCTATTTAATGTAGACAACTTAACAACAGTGTTATCAATCCGGTAATCGTCTTTGAAAAAGACACAAATCCTTCCGCTCATGTGCAGCGGTTACCGATAATATCAAAACAATTAGGACTTTAATTTACTTTTCTAATTGTCTGACTCAGAGTGAGTCTCATTATAATCTGACTTGAATATGATTCAAGTACAATCTACAATCTACAATATTACAATTCAACATGAATCCATGAATCCATTATTCCATATATTCAATCTATCAATCTATACAACTTGACCGAACCGAACCATGGATATACATTCCATTTACATGATTCTCCAGTTACATCCATTTACATGATTATACAGTTACACCCGTTTACTGATATCATGGTTTCGGCAAGTCATCTAATTATACAATCTATATTACAATTCAATTACAAGTTATAATACAACAATACAATCAAGATAACACGGGGTTTAAGGGGTAGACTGGTACGAAAGGTGTTAAAAGTGGCACAAGACTGCAAGATTTATGACACCTAACCGTATCCAATTTCCGTTGTTCCGGGTTGTATAACGGAGCCTTGTACTCTATATTCTGTTTGCCTCGGTCTCTAGCATATAGGGACCCCTCTTGTATACACTGGCCTCCTTCTGTAACAAGCTACAAACAATATCGTTAACACAATATCATAAAAATATAATACAATTTTAAAAGTTACTCTCTCTCTTTCTTCTTTTCTATTTCTCCCTTCTCTTTGGGACTTACCGAGCGATCTATTCGCTGACGACATTTTCTTTCTTTCTTCTTTGAATGTCGTTAGGTGATCTGGACACGTCAAAGATCGAGCCCACTGCTGAAGACTTGGACCAATTCAGTGAAGACCCCGAGCTCTAGTTCATTGTACACTTTCCATTTAGTACTTTTCATTTCTGTTATGCCATTGTTTAGGCATTGCTTTTTATCAGTTGTATTTACTTTCCATGTATTGTACAGAAAGAATGTGAATAAATAAAGTTGCTGTTTGATTATATCTTGTCTCTTGTGTATTTACTTTTTGCTTAGTTATGCTTAACGTATTTACTTCACAGTAAATACGTAGCGGCCCAGTCGCGTCCTCTGCCTGTATACTGGGAAGCGGGGCGTGACATGATCTAAGAGATCATTTTAGATTTATGAAATCAATCACGATCTCTCAATCAGAGATTTTCTTAACAAATTGATCTTTTCTCTTCTCCTATAAATAGATAGAGAAGAAAGAAGGGGGAGAGACGGAGAGAGAAGAGAGACACAGAAATCCCCATAAGTTTCTGCATAAAAATATACAGTGAGCTCTTGAAAAAGAAAGAGAATTTAATTCTCAAAAGAAGAAGAAGACTTGCCTCATTGAAACCCTAGGTAAAAAAAACATACAGAGATCATAGTGTCTCTTCATTGCCTATCTAAATGTTTAACCCTTCATATAAGAACATAGTTCTTTCTCTAGTTGAGATTTGCATAAGCAAATCTCCCCATAAGTTGAGAATTTAATTCTCATCGGGGAGATTTCGTTCTGCAGATTCAAAACTTAGGGGAAAAGAACTAGGTCATAAAAGAAAAAGAAATAACAGGAGCATATGGGAATTTAATTCCTCAAAAAATTAGGGTTTAACCCTATATAAAGAACTTAATTCTTCAAAAAAAATGATGATGATCTAAGATCCTCAAAACCGAAATCTTGATGATCATTAATGACTAAAAATGTCATTAACAGGAGATCGATATTTCTAAGAAAACACAAGAATAGCTTGGTGACTCATTAGTGCTTAGCACTATTATGAAACCTGACGTGTTTCCCACGTGAGTGATTCAAAAGAAAAAAAAGAACAACCAAAACTGCATCACGTATTTCCCCAAGTGAGTGCTTAAAAAGGGAAACAAGCAAAAGAAAAGCCAAAGCTGCCTCACGTGATTCTCACGTGGGCATCTAAAATGCAAAGAAAAACTTCTTTGTCAATTAGGCAGCCGTCCCAAAAGAAAGCAGCCACGTATTTTGCATGAGGGATCTAATCAAGTGCTTAGCACTTCTGTAAAAGAGGGCCAGCGCCCCATATTTGGGGGCCTCATGTGTTTCACACGTGAGCACCACGGAACTCTAGTGATTAGCACTAATCCAGTGCCCACGTGAAACGCACGTGAGCACTGTATGTCTCAGTGCTTAGCATTATTGAGTAATTATATCTCAGCCCAAATCGGCTAAGTTTTCTGAGGTTAAACCTCTTTGATTTTAAATCAAACGAGCTCATATGGTTCATGGTTTCCCAAACCGATCTTAGTCTAAAAAATGACTAGTGGTCTCCCATTGATGATATCCAAAATGATATTCATCCTGTGTCTCCTAAAGTAATTTTAGTCTCAAATATGAATAATGATTCTTAGGTCCACAACAACCTTTTCCCCCTCAAATACGGGATTTTGTTCAAAAGGGTATATCTCTCCACACATCTGATACATGTCATTGTAATTTCTCAACGTCTTCAGAGAGGTGGCAGGTCCCGATGACCAACAACTTCTTTCGCTGATGCACTTCCAAATTGACGTGCATGTTTCAAATTGGATCGTGCCCTAAATTGGGCACATTCCATATCACCACTGATGATATCCAAAATGATATTCATCATATGTATCCTAAAGTAATCTTAGTCTCAAATACGACTAATGATTTTTATGTCCACAACAACCTTTTTTCTCTCAAATACGGGATTTGGTTCAAAAGGGTACATCTCTCCATACCTCTGATACATGTCGTTGTAATTCCTCAATGTCTTCAGAGAGGTGGCAGGTCCCGATGACCAACAACCTCTTTCGCTGATGCACTTCTAAATTGACGTGCATGCCTCAAATCTGATCGTGCCCCAAATTGGGCACATTCCGTATCTCCATTGTTCACTTCGTCATGTAATAAATACATGTGCGCGCAAGATGAAAAATGAACCGAAATATCCTTAAACTAATATTCGCCCCAAATACGGCGGTAACGGACCGAAATGTCCTTAAACTAACATTCATTCCTAAAACGGGAATGTTGGACCGAAATGTTCCTAAACTAATACTCACCCCTAAATACGGCGACAAAGGACCGAAACATTCTTAAACTAACACCTCGCTTCAAACATGGCGATAATGGACCGCAATGTCCTTAAACTAAAATAATTGAGCCCGAACGCTCATATGTTTAAGCTGATCTTAATCTCAAACTAGATTAATGATCCTTAAATTAACCCAAACCCAAATCTAAAAATATACAGATTTAAACTAATCCACGCCCTACGGGCGACAACAGAAACTAGTCTCCGTATACAATCCACGGGCAACCAAAACAAAATAAACAAAAATACACACGACACGAAGTGAATTTTCGGAGCAGGAGAAAGTGGTTATTGCCATACGGTAACGTAATTAACTGTAGAGGCTTGCGCCTGCAGGGAAGAGCGTCCCCACAATAAAAAACCCCTCACAAACGAGGGGGAATCTAATGAAGTTTGCTACAATGGCCGCATCCATCCAAACCTCCAATATACGGTGCCATAAATCAACTTGGCATCTTCGGAGAGGTAGACGAATAAATCCAAATAGTATCTGCCCCCAGGATTCACGCCAGACATCCCAACGTCTCGGTCCGTCTTCCGGCGGTGAACATCCACTATATGTAAATGATCCTCCCATGAACTCTTGAAGTCTAACATGCAAGCTCTCTACATATTTTCAAGAGTTTGGATAAATCTTTCGGACAGTACATCTGTCTGAGGATGATAAGCCGTACTAAATTTCAAGCGAGTTCCCACACTTTCCTTTAGACTCCTTTAAAAATGTGATAGGAACTGGGTGTCACGATCAGAAACAATACTCACCAGTACCCTATGCAATCTCACAATCTCCAGCATGTTCCTCTCTGCTAAAGCCTCCGTCGACTGTCCAATTCGAAATGGTATGAAATGAGCTGCCTTGGTCAGTCGATCGACAATCACCCAAACTGCGTTATTGCCTTTTGGGCTCCGTAGTAAGGCTGTCATAAAATCCATGGTTATATGTTCCCAGTTCTATTGAGGAATCGGAAGTGATTGCAACAAATCAGCTACTCTTTGATATTCAGTCTTGACTTGCTGACACACCAAACACCTCGATACATAACGAGCAATCTCTCTTTAAATTCCTTCCTACCAAAAGTGTTGTCACAAATCTCTATACATGTTCGTGCTACCTGAATGTACTGAATACGTGGAACTATGAGCCTCCTTAATTACTTCTTCATAAACATCTCTTTTAGGTACACACAAACGACTTCCATATCTTAACAAACTATCTTCATGAACCTATAAATTTGTTCGGGGTCCCGCTTCCACTTGTCGCCGAAATTTCTGTAATCTAGGATCATGCAACTATGCATATTTAATACTATCAATCAAGGATGACTGTACTTGCAACTGCATCAACTGTCCCGAAGAATCTAGTAGTACAAGTTCTAACTCGAATCTTGGAAAATTTTCTATAATCTCCTTCTGTGCAGTCAACGTCCGTATTGCTGGCAACCGACTTAAAGCATCCAGTACTATATTAACTTTCCCCGAATGGTACTTTAGATCAAGATCATAATCAGCCATAAGCTCCAACCATCTACGTTGCCTCATGTTGAGCTCTTTCTGTATATACACATATTTTAAGCTCTTGTGATCAGTGAACACCTCTACCCTTTCGTCCAATAAATAGTGTCTCTAAATCTTCAGCGCAAAAATAATTGCTGCTAGCTCCAAGTCATGAGTTAGGTAGTGTTCCCTTCCGAATCACAAAGACACGACCGCGTAGGTTCGTCTAGCCTGAAATTCGGGGCAGATGCTAATTGGTGCTATCCGTCCACCTCTCCGAAGATGCCAAGTTGATTTATGGCACCGTATATCGAAGGTTTAAGCGGATGCCGCCGATGTAGCAGACTTCGTCAGATTCCCCCTCGTCTGAGGGGTTTTTGATTATGGGGACGCTCTTCCTTGCAGGCGCAAGCCCCTGCAGTTAATTACGCTACCGCATCGCGGTAATAACTTTCTCCTTCTCCAGCTGGTCACTTCATGTCATGGGTGTTTGTTTTGTTTGTGGTTGCCCGTGGATTGTATACGGAGACTAATTTATGTTGTCGCCCGTAGGACGTGGATTAGTCCAAATCCGTATTTTCTTAGATTTGGGTTTGGGGTTTTGGTTTAAGGATACGTTAGTCTCATTTTGAACTAAGATCAATTTAAACGTTTGTTAAGGATACGTTAGTCTAATTTCCAGACTAAGATCAACTTAACAGGATCGTTTAGATCCAACAAAAGAGCATTTGGGCTTTATTGTTTAGTTTAGAGACATTGCGGTCGATCTCTAGTTTAGGGACATGGTGGTCCATTGTAGTCCGTGGAATGTATGGCTGTTGGGACCCGTCACCTCTCTGAAGACGTTGAAGGATTACAACGATAAATATCAGAGGAGTTCAGAGATATACCCTTGAACCAATTTTGGTTGGGAGATCTATAGTCCAATTTGGGACTAAAGTCTGTTTGAAGGTTTATGAGCATATGGGCTCAGTTGAACATTTTATTGTTCTGGCTGTTGAGCCTTTATTTGGGCTCGGCCCTTTTATTAATGCATAGAATTGGACTCTGTAATTAGATGCATAGCATTTGTATTTGGGCTCTGCTCTTTTAAATAATGCATAGTATTTATGTTTGGTCTGTTAGACCTTTACTTGGGCTCTGCCCTTTTTAAACAATGCATAGCATTGGGCTTTTTAATTAAATGCATAGCATTTATATTTGGCCTGTTAGGCCTTTACATGGGCTCTGCCCTTTTCTAATAATAATGCAGAGCATTTTAGTGGTCTGACAGTGCGCCACGTGGCTTGTCAGGCGCTTTGTGCCAATTAAAGAGCGCAAGGCGCCAGCGCATGTGGAGGTGACATGTGTCACGCTCTGCTTAGCGCAAGTCTGTTAGCGCAGTGCGCTACGCCAGTGCGCTGCTGACACGTGGCGCGCCCTGGTGCTATGTGCCAATCTAAGAGCGCAGTGCGCTACATTTAGAAGCGCAAAGCGCAGATCATTCTATGGTTGACACGTGGCGCGTTCTGGCGCAGTGCGCCAATCCAAGGAGCGCAAAAGCGTATTTCAAAAGTGCAAGACACTGTACAATAGCGCAGAGCGCATCTTGATCCAATTAAGATCAAAGAAACAGGTTCTTTGTTTCTTAAAAGAGGTTCTACCTCAAGATTCAAGAACCAATGGTTCATTAAAAGGCTGTGCCTTTATATAGATCAAATAATCTAAGAATGAAATAAATTACTTCTTTAATCTTTTATGATTAGATCTTTATGATCTTTTTTCTTTTTACTGAAGATCTCGATCTTGTTCTTAGATCTTTGATCTTTTTAGAAGAGATTCTTCTTTTTGTGAGGTGTTTTCATCTCTGTTCTTCCAAGAATTTAATTCTTTACCTTGAAGAAGATGATCTTCTTTCTTCAAAGGCTTGCCTTTCAAATTTTCCAGAGTTCTCTCTTTTCTCTATGTCTGTCTGTGTATATGTGTGAGACTTAGAGTCTAGGGGCCTTTATATAGGGCCAATTGGTTTATTAAATTAGTTACATAGATCTTTCTCTGATTGATCTGGGGATATTTCCCCACCGTTGGATCTTTGATCCTAGGGCCTCTGTTTTACAGAAGACAATCTTCTTATTTTAATAAGATTGGAAAGATCTTTCTAGAATTTTAATTCTGGTTAATTAATAATTTATTATTTAAATTACAGTGCTGGCGCAATTGGCGCTAGCGCACCTGCGCTTGATACGTGTCGCGCAGCGCAGAGCGCAGCGCAACTGCGCTAGCGCACCTAGCGCACCTGTGCTTGACACGTGTCGCGCAGCGCAGATGCGCTAGCGCGCCTGTGTTTGACACGTGGCGCGCAGCGCAACTGCGCTAGCGCACTACTGTTTAACACGTGGCGCGCAGCGCAGAGCGTAAGTGTTCTGAAGCGTTGCTTCATTTATTTTAAAATTTGAGTTTTAAAACAGAGCCTTGCTCTGATTGGGGGTGCGCTGCCTTAGGCGCAGCACTCCTTGCGCTGGCGTGTCTGCTTTTGACACGTGGCGCGCTGCGCGCAGCGCAAGGAATCTGAAGCGTTGCTTCAATTTTTTAAAATTTGAATTTTAAAGCAGAGCTTTGCTCTGATTGGGGAAAACAGAAGTGTCGCTTCATTTCCAGCCTTGGAAGTTGAACAGAGCTTTGCTCTGATTGGGGGAAACAAATGCCCCCCCACCGTTGCGCTTACGTGGCCCAAACGTGAGCGCGGCGGTGGCAACATCTCAGCCGTTGGATCCACCTTTGGGGAGTTGAAATGGCTCTCAATGCCTATAAATAGGACCTTTGGTCCTCAGATGATAACCATCTCCTCCTTGAGAATTATCTCTTATTCAGAGCATTGCTCTTAAGCTTTAAGAACTTTTAAGAGTTAGAACTCTAGAAAATTTTTAGGTAAAAATTAAATTAAAATTAATTTTAAGAGCCTTGCTCTTAATAGATCCTTGATCTAAAGAAAAACCATTTAGGGTTTCACTAGCAGAGCTTTGCTCTATAGATCTAAAGGGATCTAAAGAGAACTAAAGAGAACCCTATTAGGGTTCCATTAATAGAGCTCTGCTCTCTAAAAGGATTTTTCTTGTGTTTTCTTAATTCATTAATGGAGATTTGCTTCTTCCAAATCATATAGAAGAACTCTTAAGAGTTTTTCATGGATCTTGAAGGTTAAAGATGGCATTTTATTATTTTTTTTTGAGGAATTATATCATCTTGCTTAATCAGTCATTCTGCTGATTTTGTTGATTTTCTTTTACAGGAGTAATGGACGCCCACATGTATGACCTTGATGAGATCATCTCTTACGGAGACATCCGCCGACTCGGCCGTTCTCAGGACCGAGAATTCACAAACGCTGAGTGTGCCGAAATTATGAGTCGTTTTAACGCATATAATGGCCAACTGCTTCCCCGGCGTTCCCCTCTTCTAAAGCTTATTGTGGGAGAAATTTGGGGAGCGCTTCCTCTGTTCTATGCCGGCGTCCCACTTAGAGTATTAGATGTCGCTGAAGATAAGGTGCATTCGGTGTATCTGATGAACCTAATCTCGAAAAGACGGCGAGACAGTCTTGTCGATCTCCTGCACCAGGCCTTTCAACAGTCTGCCATACTTGCTGCCTATCGGAGGGTGGAGGACATCGGTGGGGCTCCCGACGCTCGTGCTCGCGAAAGAAAGCACACTAGGATGGTTCGCCAGGCTTGGAAAGTCCTGGGCAAGGTCACTTTTGAGTTCCTCAATCCATGTCCTGGATTTGAGGTTTTGCCATTGTAATTACTTTAGTAGCATCTTTGTTTATTGCTTTCGTAATTATAAGAACCCCCCCTTTTTTGAAGTATAAATGGCAAATTTCTCATTTCAGCTTGCCTTATTTCACGTACTAAATCTTTTGCACATGCATGAATGGGTATGTCTCGAACGCTTAATCAAATGCAAATCGGATGTTCTTTTTGTCGCTTTCTTCTCTTTGCTGTGTTGTTTGCCATGCGATTTTAGCAAGTGCGATCCATAGATAGTATATAACTGTCAATCTTATGCTTTTTGTAGAGTGGCGATGGCTTAGAAAACAAGGTTAGGATCTGTTGCCTAAGACTTTTCAACTTTATGAGCCGTGAGGGTCTCACAAAGTCTTTTCTCCCTACGAATCAAGAGTATTTCATAGGTGTATTTTCTCCTTAGGAATCGTGAGGATTCCTAAGTGCATTTTCCTTTATAAGTCGTAAGGATCTTATAAGAGAATTTTCCCTCTTACGAGTCGGAGAGGACCCGTAAGCGGTTGCTTCCCTCCTTGTCGAGATTCGACTTTGGAGAGTGTGACCCGTGAATAGTATGCAAGAGTCCGTTTTGGACCGACTTGCAGGGCCCCAGTGCTTAGGAAATAGTTTTTTTTAATCCTCGCTGCCTAAGGCTTTACCTCATGAGTCGAGAAGAATCGAGCATTTCTCGCAAGGATATCCTAACATCACAGTTAACCTCTGCTCTTTACGACAGAGGTCCGTTAAGGTCTGTGGTACTAGGGTTTTGTCCATCGTACCGTCGCGTCGGCTGATATATTCCTCGATAGGCAACCTTGCTGTTCGAGTAGCCTTGCGACTGTCATGTCTCTGATCTCTTCGGGGGCTGGACAAGACATCTTCAAGTAATCCTCCTAGGCAGTTTGACCGTTGGAAGAACAAGCGTTAGGAATTTTGCCATGCCGCTTTTTACTTGAGGTTAGGCTCATTTTGGAGAGCCCCGATGAGTCATAACCACTCCGCGCTGGTGTGGGATGATCTCCGATAGTCTTTCAGGTTTTATATGAGTTGCTGTCAAGACCCTGAAGCCAGGAATTTGGCCTTTGCTTCATTTAATGACATTGTGTCTGCTGTATTGAGACGAATGTCACGGTTGTCTCTAAGTTGTTGATGAACCGTCGAGGTCTGGAACTAGGGATTTTGCCATGGCTCCGTTTGTTTGATTGTCGCGTCTGAATCCAGCTGGGGAAAGAACGCTGTGGTGACATCTCGTCTGCTGTATCGAGACGAACGTCAAGGTGGTGACCACACCGTGCTAGTGTGGGATGATCTCCGATAGTCTTTCAGGTTTTATATGAGTTACCGTCTAGACCCTGAAGCTAGGAATTTGGCCTTCGCTTCGTTTGCTGGCTTGTCCGAATCCTATTGGAGGAAGAACGCTGTGGTGACATCTCGTCTGCTGTATCGAGACGATCGTCAAGGTGGTGACCACTCCATGTGGGATGATCTCCGGTAGCCTTTCAGGTTTTATATGAGTTGCCGTCAAGACCCTGAAGCTAGGAATTTGGCCTTCTCTTCATTTGCTGGCATTGCGTCTGCTGTATCGAGACGAACGTCGTGGTTGTCTCTAGGTTGCTGGTGAACCGTCGAGGTTTCGAACTAGGGATTTTGCCGTGGCTCCGTTGTTTGATTGTCGCGTCTGAATCCTGCTGGAGGAAGAACGCTGTGGTGACGTCTCGTCTGCTGTATCGAGACGAACGCCGAGGTGGTGACCACTCCATGCTGGGGTGAGATGATCTCCGATGGTCTTTCAGGTTTTATATAAGTTGTCGTTAAGACCCTGAAGCTAGGAATTTGGCCTTCGCTTCGTTTGCTGGCATTGCGTCTGCTGTATCGAGACGAATGTCGCGGTTGTGAGGTGGAGCTGAGATTTTGCCATCACTCCGCTTTGCTGACCATGGGGTCTTTCGTTGACGTTGCATCCACATCCTGCTGGACTACGAAGGAACGCCGTTGTTGATATTGCGTCTGCTGTAACGAGATGAATGTCGCGGTGGTGAGGTGGAGCTGGGATTTTGCCATCACTCCGCTTTGTTTCGACCATGGGATCTTTCGTTGATGTTGCATCTGTATCCTGTTGGACTGCGAGGGAACGTCGTTGTTGACATTGCGTCTGCTGTAACGAGACGAATGCTGAGGTGGTCTCTAGGTTGTTTGTAAACCGTCAAGACTTTGAACTAGGGACTTTGCCATGGCTCCGTTTAGTGATGTCGCTTCCATGCCTTGCTGGCATAAGGAGGAACGCTATTGTTGGTCCTCTGGGATGCAGATGTGACCGTTGAGACTTGGCTCTCTTTCTGATGGAGCCTGGTGGGATGATATGATCCTCTATTTGTTAGCGCCCCTGGATTGTATACAGGGATCGATATGATTTCACCCGTAGGGTATAAATTTTATTTTTATTTTATCTTATTTCTTTCCGCGATGCTCTTATCATTTCAGCTTTTATATCGCGAAGGTCGCGATTGCCCCATCATTTCGGCTATTTTTCGCGGTGCCCAATCATTTCGGCTATTTGTTTTATTTTTTTTACTCGCTGTTTTTTATTGCGAGTTGCCCATTCATTTTGGCTATTTGTTTTATTTTTACTTGTTGCTTTTTATTGCGAGTTGCCCAATCATTTCGGCTATTTCGCATGCATACATTTTCTTTTTACTTGCTGATTTTGTTGCAAATTGCCCCATCATTTCGGCTATTTCGTATGCATGTATGGCTTGCTGGCTTTCTGCCGCAAGCTTGGAATTAGACACCGATTTCGGCATCAGTATCGCTACAACTGGGATATGGCCAAGAGCGAATCATCATTTGCCTCCGTCGATATCGAAAAAAGGTGGCTTAGCGAACAGGGTTAGGGTCCCGTCGACTAAGGCTTTTGACTTCATGAGCCGTAAGGGTCTCACAAAGGTATTTCTCCCTACAAGTCGTGAGGATCTCGTAGGTGTGTTTTCTCCTTAGGAATCGTGAGGATTCCTAAGTGCATATTCCCCTGTAAGTCGTAAGGATCTTACAAAAGAGTTTTCTCTTTCTAAGTCGAGAGGACTTACAAGGGTTATTCATCGTGCGAACATATCCCTAATCACGGATGGGACTTGGTTAGGGAAATGTTTATTCGCGCCCGTGGATTGTATACAAGGGTTAGCATTGAGCCGCTTGTAGGGCAGTATCGGAGGTTGTGAGGGTTGCTTAAGAACAGGTTCAGGTCTTTGTAACTTAAGACTTTCAAATCTTATGAGCCGGGAGGGTCCCATAAGAGAGTTCTCCTTACGAGTCGTGAGGATCTCGCAAATGTAATTTCTCCTTAGAAATCGTGAGGATTCCTAAGTGTATTGCTCTCTTGTGAGTCGTAAGGATCTCACGCAAGTGGTTTCTCCTCACAAGGTCGAGAGGACCCTGTAAGTGTCTTTTAACGAGGTTGCGCCCTTTCGGGTTTTCACAAACACTCGCCGGTAGCCCTGCTGTTTTTACTCACGGAGCCCTTTCGGGTTTTCATCCGTGCCCATTTTGCTTATGGACATACCGTTTTCTTTT
The DNA here is from genome assembly GCA_030015575.1 of Agapanthus africanus. Classification (NCBI taxonomy): domain Eukaryota; kingdom Viridiplantae; phylum Streptophyta; class Magnoliopsida; order Asparagales; family Amaryllidaceae; genus Agapanthus; species Agapanthus africanus. The sequence goes on from CM057351.1 coordinate 401,648,488, forward strand.
TTTTTTATTCTTCCTTTTTTTTTATATATAACGAGATTGCTCCCTTTTGGGTTTTCACAAACACTCGCCGGTAGCCCTGCTGTTTTTACTCACGGAGCCCTTTCGGGTTTGCATCCGTGCCCATTTTGCTTATGGACATACCGTTTTCTTTCTTTTTTTTTTATTATTCCTCCTTTTTTTTATATATAACGAGGTTGCGCCCTTTCGGGTTTTCCCAAACACTCGCCGGTAGCCCTGCTATTTTTACTCACGGAGCCCTTTCGGGTTTTCATCCGTGCCCATTTTGCTTATGGTCATACCGTTTTCTTTTTTTTTTATATCAGCCTTGGGATGCTGCAATCCACCATAGTTTCTCGATGTCTTGGTCGACGGCTAGTTTTAGGACATAGTGGTCCGTTGTTAGTTTAAGGACGTTTCGGCCCGCTGTTAGTTTAAGGACGTTTCGGTCCGCTGTTAGTTTAAGGACGTTTCGGTCCGTCGTTACCGTATTTGAGGCGGATTTTTAGTTTACGGACTTTTCGGTCCATGAGGCCTTCCCTATGAATGAGCATGATGCCTCCAGCATATCCATCTTTCTCGGAGCGTGTGGTTGTTGCGGGCTCACTTCCAGTTTTCGGATAACGCGAACTTACCTTGTTGGTGTTGGTCTTCAACCCAGTTTTTGAAGACGTAGCATTTTTCGATCGGATGGCCCAATACTTGGTGGTAAGGGCAGTAATTAGGATTGTTGACCTCATTCAGTTGTAGCTGGCATTTCGGCTCCGGTAGAGTGATAAGCCCGTCGCGCACTGCTAGTTCAAACATCGTCCTTATTTCATCCCGGGGGAATGAGTAAGGACGTTTCAACTTTTCATAGAGGGGTTTCCGCTTGTTGCTTTGGCAAACGACCGGTTTAGGGTCACTCGATTGTTGTTGAGCGTTGGCGATGAAGGCCGTTTTTCCCTTCCCTTTATCCTTTTTGTTCGATCTCTTGTTTGCGGGTCCAGGATTCTTTCCGGGTAGCGTGCGATTGCACGGCTGAATGTTCTCGCGACTTCTCAATTCTTTAGTTTTAGAGATGGATTCCTTGACGAGAGGGCCGAGGGCTACTTTTTCGTCGGAGTCGCTCCCGAAGGTGAGAACTCGCGGTCCCTCGGGATCAACCCTATGACAATTATCGGCAATTCTTATACGCTCATCTGTCGCACTTTTCTGCTGTCTACGAGCTTCACGCATTGTCCTGTTGAAGTGTTTCCTGTGTGCGACATACCCTTGCCACCAACACTTAAAGGAGTTGCAATCTTCAGTAGGATGTGTGATCTTCTGATGATATAAGCAGAAGTTAGGATGTACGTCCGCTTCATCAAGATGTATCCCACCGGGAGAATTTTCTCTGAAAGAGGGCAGCCTCATCCCCATCGATATGGCTTTGGCGAATCGTTTCCTTGTCTTGATCCTGTTTTCATTTACGGCGGATGTATTTTGATCTGGTGGGAGTGTTTCGACCCTTTTGTCCAGTCGCCGGCGTTTGGCCTTTTCGAATATGGCCATCTCACGCTCCCGATCAGCTTTACTTCTCTGGAGAGCTTCGTTTAGGAATGTGTCGATCATTTCATCTGACGGCCCTAGAAGTTCCGATTCAGGCTCTGCCCCCAGTATCACTGCATAAGGAGCTTCTTCATCGTCTATTGACGAGTGAGAGATCACATGGCAGCTTTCCACATAATCTTCGAGTTCATCCGACGAGTCTTCTCCATTGTCATCATCTTCGTCCTCAAGAATGTGGCTGAGAAATTCTTGGAGTGTAACTGGGGTCCACACCTTTTGATTATATTCTTCCAGCGCGTCAATCTGCTTTTGCAGGTCCGTGCGTTTGCCATCAGGTTTCACGGGCTTCTTGGATTTCTTCTTCTTTGTCTTCGAAGACTTTGACGACTGGGCGTGGGCATTTTGACTATCACTGGCAATCTTTGGAATTGGGCGCGGCTTTAACATTCCTTCGATGTTCTCGGGTTCGAGTGGATTTTTCCACCTGATTGCCGGGCATGTTTGGAAATCTTTCAGCATTCTTTTCGTCTTGGCTGAAAGAGCGACCTCCCATGAAGCCTCTTCTACGAATGAACATGATGCCCCCGGTGGGTCCGTCTTCTTGGGAGTGTGAGGCTGTGGCGGGTTCACCTTCCAGTTTTCGGATAACGCGAACTTGCCTTGTTGGTACTGATCCTCGATCCATCCCTTAAAGATGAAGCAATCTTCGATTGGATGGCTTACCGCTTAGTGGTAAGGGCAGTAATTAGGATCGTTGACATTGCCTGGCTGCAACGAACGTTTTGGATTCGGTAGATTGATGAGTTTGTTGCGCACTGCCAGCTCGAACAGTCTCCTTGTTTTATCCTGAGGAAATGAGTAAGGACGTCCCAGTCTCTCCTCGAGGGATGGGCGTGGACGCACGTTGTTTTGGCGAACAACCGACTTTGAGTTTCTCGGCTGTTGTTGAGTATTGGCGACGACGATCGCTTTCCCTTTTCCTTTCTCATTTCGAGAGTCTGGCTTTGGAGGAGACGGTCTGTGACCCATCTGGTCCATTTAGGCAAGTTTGTCGATCAAGGCCTGGAATGTGGTCGGTTTAAAGAACATCATGAACTGTGAAATAGTTGCATGAGGATCTAGAGTGCCCACGAACATGCCCACCGCTGGTGCTTCTTCGATGCGCTGTTCGCATTTCGACCACAAGTTCCGCCATCGGATTGCATATTGAACCCATGTCTCGCCCGACTTCACTCTTGCATTGATCAAAGCTGTTATCCGGGTGCGTTCACTGGCGCTCGCGAATCGCTGAGTGAATAGCAACTCCATCTCTGCGAAAGTTTTGACGGAGTCATTTGGAAGCTCGGAGTACCACTCAAACGTCGTCTCCGATAAGCTGCCGACGAATTGGCGAAGCAAAAGCTTATCATCGCCACCGGTGTTGCCACAAAGAGCCCTGAACTGAGCAACATGTTGATGGGGATTGCCTGTCCCCTTGTAGACATGGAATTTCGGGATCGTGTAGCCCGGCGAGTATTTGATCTGATCGTATCAGCTCGGATATTGTCGCCCTATTTTGACAACTTGGCCGGCTGCGTCATTTTCCTGGTGAACTCTTATTTGCTGAGCAATATAGTCATCCAGGGAAGCTTTGGAGATTGTTTCCTCCTTGGCTGTTGAAAAGGCCGGAGGTGGATTTGACGTTTCTCCTCTATCATCTTCAAGGATAATCGGAGGATCTTCGGCTGGAGGATCCGGCTGTATCATCATCCCGACCATGTCTTGGAACAGGAGAGACATTTGCTTTATATTGGCCACTTGTTCCGCAGCCTCCTTGTCCTTCTTTTCAAGCATTCTATGAAGGAATTCAGTATCGGTCTCGTATTCGCGCCGTTGTTTCGATGACGCCTCCGGGATTTCTTTTGGTCCAGTGAGTGCGGCCATCGCAGTTAACATCTCTTGAAGCTTCTGCTGCTGTTGTTCCTGGGCTCTTGTGATGGATCGGGTGAGTGGTCGGTGGCCCGTTGAAGCGCGGCTATCTTCCTTCCCAGATGCCATGTAAACGGTGTGGACCACCATGCCCCCAGACTTGGGGCGTTTGGGTTCGGTGCCTTTGACTTTTCCCGCAGGCACGGGGATCTTCTCCGGCCTTCTCTTTTTATGAGCGGTCGAAGTTGAGGGGGCCGTCGAGATGGGCACCCAGATAGCTTTTCGTGGCTTGGCAGGATGGCTTACTTCCTATTGGACCTTCAGCTTCTTGTGCTGGTGGGAGAAATTTGGATCGATCACCGAGTCTCGGGCCTGCCGTCAGACTTTATAGATCTTGGAGGATAGCCGCTGCGGGGACCGTTCTGGCTTTGCTTCCGCAACCTTCTCTAGTGGAGGAGGGGATCTTTTTAGTATGGCGGTAGGAGAATTCCTACGCACCTTATTTAGCAGCTCAAAACTGTTTTTGGTTGGAACAGCAACATTAATTTCCGCCGTCGGGACTGGTGGAGTTAGCCAAGAAGGGGAGTTGCCTCCTAACTTCCTCACTCGGTGCCAGTGGCGACGTCGAGCATGTCGAGCTGTGGGAATTAGCTCGGCCATAGGGTTGACCTCCTCATGCCCCCTGTGTTGGTCAGAATTAGCTGGTATCGGCCTTCTAAAGACCGACGTCCGTTGAATGGGGGCGGCCAACCTATCAAAAGCAGACTCCCGAGTAGGGGAAGCAACCCTGACGATTTCGCCTGGAACGGGAGCAGAAATAGTCAGTCTTGTGAAGACCGACCTTTTGGTAAGAGAAACCGTCTTGACGATTTTGGGAGCAGGGATGGCTATCCGCTTCGGGATAACGCCTTCTGGTATTGCAGGTTTCTTCATGGGCTCGTTGGAGCTCTGGCCTAGTCTGTTAAATACTGAGGCAGTAGAGTTGGGCGACCCGTTGAGAGGGGCCGCAGTAGTAGCAAGCCGATCGAATACCGACTTCTTGGGAGCTTCTTGTGACGGTACAGGGGCGTTGAAGCTCATGGGTGGGAGTATGGTCCCGAAGAATAGTCCAGTGGTGGCTTGAGTTACCTGCTCCACTGGCATCTTGAAAAGGGAGGCAGCTTGGGGCCCGTAAGTCACTCCTCCAGCATAGACGGAGTGAGAGTTGCAGTTGCAGGTAGTGCAGTTTGAAGCCATTGATCTTCTGTTTTCTGCACGGAGAAAGACACCAAATCTATGTACCTCAAATCCACAGGCAACCATAGTAAACCGCGATTCGTTCGCGAACACGACACACGAAGTGTGGAGTGGAAAGAGGAAAAGGTCCCACCGGGCGTGCCAGAATCTGTTCCCCTCCGAATCACGGAGACGCGACCGCGTAGGTTCGTCTAGCCTGAAATTCAGAGCAGATGCTAATTGGTGTTATCCGTCTACCTCTCCGAAGATGCCAAGTTGATTTATGGCACCGTATATCGAAGGTTTAAACAGATGCGGCCGATGTAGCAGACTTCGTCAGATTCCCCCTCGTCTGAGGGGTTTTTGATTGTGGGGACGCTCTTCCCTGCAGGCGCAAGCCCCTGCAGTTAATTACGCTATCGCATCGCCGTAACAACTTTCTCCTTCTCCAGCTGGTCACTTCATGTCATGGGTGTTTGTTTTGTTTGTGGTTGCACGTGGATTGTATACGGAGACTAATTTATGTTGTCGCCCATAAGACGTGGATTAGTCCAAATCCGTATTTTCTTAGATTTGGGTTTGGGGTTTTGGTTTAAAAACACGTTAGTCTCATTTTGGACTAAGATCAACTTAAACGTTTGTTAAGGATACGTTAGTCTAATTTCCAGACTAAGATCAACTTAACAGGATCGTTTAGATCCAACAAAAGAGCATTTGGGCTCTATTGTTTAGTTTAGAGACATTGCGGTCGATCTCCAGTTTAGGGACATGGTGGTTCATTGTAGAATTTATATTGAAGATCTTGATCTTGATCTTAGATCTTTGATCTTTTTAGAAAAGATTCATCTTTTTGTGAGGTGTTTTCACCTCTGTTCTTCAAGAATTTAATTTTTTTTACCTTCAAAGATGAAGAAGATGATCTTCTTTCTTCAAAGGCTTGCCTTTCAAATTTTCCAGAGTTTTCTCTTTTCTCTATGTCTGTCTGTGTATATGTGTGAGACTTGGAGTTTAGGGGCCTTTATATAGGGCCAATTGGTTTGTTAAGTTAGTTACAGAGATCTTTCTCTGATTGATCTGGGGATATTTCCCCATCGTTGGATCTTTGATCCTAGGGCCTCTGTTTTACAGAAGACAATTTTCTTATTTTACTAAGATTGGAAAGATCTTTCTAGAATTGTAATTCTGGTTAATTAATAATTTATTATTTAAATTACAGTGCTGGCGCAATTGGCGCTAGCGCTCCTGCGCTTGACACGTGTCGCGCAGCGCAGAGCGCAGCGCAACTGCGCTAGCGCGCCTGTGCTTGACACGTGTCGCGCAGTGCCACCGCGCTAGCGCGCCTGCGCTTGACACGTGGCGCGCAGCGCAGAGCGCTAGCGCACCACTGTTTGACACGTGGCGTGCAGCGCAGAGCGCAAGTGTTCTTAAACGTTGCTTCATTTATTTTAAAATTTGAGTTTTAAAACAGAGCATTGCTCTGATTCGGGGTGCGCTGCCTTGGGCGCAGTGCTCCTTGCGCTGGCGTGTCTGCTTTTGACACGTGGTGCGCAGCGCAAGAAATCTGAAGCGCTGCTTCAATTTTTTAAAATTTGAATTTTAAGGTAGAGCTTTGCTCTGATTGTGGAAAACAGAAGCGTCGCTTCATTTCCAGCCTTGGAAGTTGAACAGAGCTTTGCTCTGATTGGGGGAAATAGGTAGTTCTTCTCACGAGTTTTCAATTGCCTCGACGCATAAATTACAACCTTGCCGTGCTGCATCAAGACACATCCCAAGCCCTTGCCAGATGCATAACTGTGAATAACTAATCCTCTGGAACCATCTGGCACTGTTAAAATAGGAGCGGTTGTCAATCTTTGCTTCAGCGCTTCAAAAGCTGGCGCACACTTCTCAGTCCAAACAAACGGTATCTCCTTTCGTGTTAGCTTGGTCAAATGTTCTTCTATCCGAGCGAAGTTCTCCACAAACCTTCTATAGTATCCAGCAAGTCTAAGAAAGCTTCTGATCTCCCCTACATTCCTTGGAACTGGCCAATCGTGAACAGCTGTAATCTTTTCGGGGTCAACTGCAATTCCATCTTCGGATATAACATGACCTAAGAACTTCACTTCTTCGAGCCAAAACTTGCACTTGCTCATCTTGGCATATAACTTTTCTTATCTCAACGTTTGCAGTGTGATTCTCAACTGTTCTTCATGCTCTTCTTTGCTCCTCGAATAGACCAAAATATCATCAATAAATACCACCACGAACTGATTTAGAAATGGTGAAAAGATACGGTTCATCAAGTCTATAAATATTGTCAGTGCGTTAGTAACTCCAAATGGTATAACTAAATACTCGTAATGCCCATATCGAGTTCTGAACGCCGTCTTGCAAATGTCTTCTTTTTTCACCCGAACTTGATGATACCCTGATCGTAAATCCAATTTCAAGAACACTCTCACGCCACTAAGTTGATCGAATAATTCTCCTATGCGAGGGATTGGGCATTTATTCTTAATAGTTACCTGATTTAACTCTCGATAGTCGATGCACATCCTCCTCGTGCCATCTTTCTTCTTGATTAGAAGAACTGGAGCTCCCCATGGTGACCCGTTGTTGCGGATCCAGCCCTTCTTTAGTAACTCAGAAACTTAGCTCTTTACCTCTTTTAGTTCCACCGGTGCCATCAGATAATAAGCCTTTGAAATTAGTGATGCTCCTGGAATAAGATCAATCGCGATCTCCACATTTCGTTTTGGCAGTAAACCCGAAATGTTCTCGAACACATCCATGAAATCCCAAACTACTACCGGTGCTTCTTCCTTGATTACCTCCATTGATGAAAAAGCAACACTTTTCAGGTTAGGGCTAAATTCGACTGGCCCGACAGATTTGCTACATCCCAAGAATACGAACTCCGAATATCCGGAAATCTGGAAAATCACTTTCTTTTCCCTACAATCAATGTGAATGTGGAAAATGCCGAGAAAGTCCATTCCTAAGACAACATCATAACTGCCAGTATTTATCACCAAGAAATCCGCGAATTACTCCGGTCCGCAAATAATAGTCGAACAACCCTTGCACTCATTACGAGATATAATTCTTTCATTCTCAGTGTGTATGTCCCAACTGCTAGATAGGGCCGTGTGTAGGATAGAGTGTGCACTAATAAACTTGGACGATATAAAGGAATGTGATACACCAGAATCGAATAATGCGAATGCGGGAAATTATAAACAAGTAAGATACCTAAAACAATATCATCTGAAGCTTTGGCCTCCTCAGCCGTCAAGGTGAAGGGCCGTTCCTGATTAGGCCTCTGAATGATCCGCTTCTTCCCGTAAGTCTGCTTCTGCGGTGGTTTTTGAACATCATATCTCGATCGTAGTTTCGAAGGGCACGTTCCAATTGTATGGTTAGCTGATCCAAAAACTAAACAAAGTCCAAGCCTCCTTCAACAATCTTTCTGCGTGTGGTTGGGTAGACGGCAGAAGTCCTAAATTACAGCCCTTTTCTAATCTGTTACAAAAGGATTTTTCATAGTTACTTTCCCCCGCTTGTTTACCGGAATGCTTCTATGTCCAGGAAGTCTGGTAGGTGCATACGGAGTCTTCCGTACTACAAGCTCTTGCTGTTAAGTACCCTTTACTCTTACTGATAAACTCTGTTGTTTCCTATCCGCCTTGAGAACTTAAGAGAAAATGGTCAATCCCAACGATATGATGTGCTTCTAAATCTCCACATCTAAACTACGCATAAACCGCCTTACCATATATGCCTCATTGGCAACCAAAAGGCCCCCCAAATCGACTGAGCCGAGTCCATTCAGCCGCATGTGTATCAACGGATCCGCCATTCTGCGTCAAGATAATGAACTTCTCTTCCATTTCCTCCCTAGCAGATTACGGAAAGAACTTCTCCAAGAAGCTCCACGAAAAAGTCGCCCAGCTGATCGGCTTGGTCAGACGGGTCTCCTCAACAAACTACCACTCTCGAGTGTAATCTACCAACTGGATGCGTACTATAACATTTTTCTCATCTGGAATTTATGCGGCAACAAGAAGATTCTCTGTAACATTTTTCTCATCTGGAATTTATGCGGCAACAAGAAGATTCTCTGTATCCACTAGCCACTACTCCACCGGTAATGGCTCTTCTAATCCTGTAAATGTGGTCGGATCGAGCTTCCTGAAGTCCCCCACGGTGCCCTCGCACTGTGTTGGTCTTGAAGCTGCTGCCCTCTCAACTGCTGTGATAACAATCTGTTAGACCGTCCTCAGGCCTTCTTAGAAAGTCTCGGCCTATCGCTGGTTCAATTCTGTTTGACACTTCTAGTTTTCCAGCATACCACTTACGACCCCAAGTAAAGCGACGTCGTCTACATGCCTCTGGTATGCCCATAAATCTCTTTCTGCCATGATTTTGAAATCAAGAACACTGAAGAGGATTAGTAACGGAAACATGAATCAATAAACAAAAAGTCGATAAGCTATAAATTCAAGACCGGTAAGGTAGTAATGTGGCAGGACACGTTTCTAATTTCAGGCTTTCTGGTCAATGTATTGGGTCCAATACCCAACTATAAATTGAACCAAACACGACTAATCCTAAAACCTATGCATCTCTGATACCAACTAAACCTTGACATGCCCCGCTTCCCAAAATACGTAAATACGGTACGTGACAAAGACAACCATGCTACCTATAGCGAGAAAAAAATCCTTCCATAGTCACATTACGTTTGTCAATCAGATATCAAGAATAGTAAATAAAAATCTAAGCAACACATGTCCAACGGCCACAATAAAATAATAACATGAAAATAACGGAAACGAATGAGGATAAAAAAATAATATCCTAGCTACGTCCCTTATGGGATCTGTAGGGTGTTTTTCGTCACCCCATTAAGATGGGAATACGCATCGCTTTTTAGGATAGGTTGGGGTTAATTGATTGTGGGGATCCGAATCTCCGGCAGCCGTGGACTAAACTGCCGTTAATTACCCATCGCCTTTGGAACGAAGGAACCTATGATTGATGGATCAAACTGGTCATGTGAACTCAATGTGCAGTGTGCATATGTTGTGTTTTGAGGGGTCTTCGGTATATTGGGGGTCTCGCAGAGTTTACGAGGGTCCCACTACCCCGATAGTAGGCTGGGGGTAAGGAGGCAAGCAGCCCCCTTGCGGGGCGAGGGGCAGCATCCCGTTAGAATTTTTTTCTAACGGAGGATGTGCTTTGAGTGTGGAGTGCATAAAAAGGGGGATAAATAGCGTCCTAAGGACGCGTAGCTGCCAGCACCTTACGTGCCCGGCATGTGGGCACAAGCGCTTCATGTGCCCGGCATGTGGGCGCCAGTGCCTCATGTTCCCGGCACGTGCGTGCTGGGCGCTAGGTGCTAGGCGTCCGGCACGTGGGTGTTGGGCGCTAGGTGCTGGGTGCCAGCGCCTCACGCGTCCGGCACTTGGGCGCTGGGCACCAGCACCTCACGCGCTCGGCACGTGGGCACTGGGCGTCTGCAGGAAAATGGGGGTTTAACCCCAGAATTAGGAGTTAAACTCCGAGGGACTTTTGGAGTTAAACACCTAAAAAAGGGTCTTTTATGGAGTTAAACTCCTAAAAGATCAGGATTTTGAGCTTAAACTCCTTTGAGAACTTAGATCTTGGAGTTGAACTCCTTAAAAATTGGTTTAGAGTTAAACTCCTAAAGAAGGGATTTTTGTTTGGAGTTAAACTCTCAAGAGATTTTTGGAGATGATGAAAGGGGACCCCTTTCTTCTCCCTTGAGCCCTAGATCTTCTCTTGAGCCTTAGATCTTCCCAAAGTGGAATTTTTGGAGATGGGGCTCCTTCTTTCTCTCTGTTGGCTGGATCTTAGAGAAAGGGGGCAGATTTAAAAATCTTCTTTCTCTCTGTTGGCTGGATCTTAGAGAAAGGGGGCAGATTTAAAAATCTATCCTTTTGGAGATTTGATGAAAGATCCGAGCCCCCCTTTAAGAGTATTATGGTGAAAAACTGTTTCCTTTGGGAAAAAGAAAAGTTAAATTCTTGATTTAATTTGAAAAATGGGAAGAAGGTTTAGAACATTGAGAAAGGAGAAGAAGGCATAGAAATCCTAGATTTTGAGGGGAATAAATTATTATCCTTCATTTCATCATCATGTTGCCTTATATAGGGTTACAATTTTATACATAGCCCCTTGGGTTTTACAAAATGGCATTTTGCCCATCCCATGCCTCATGTGCTCATTTTTTTGCACATGAGCCATGGGCTTTACAAAAATTTGACTTTATGCCCATTTTTCTTACATTTATTCATAAAAATTATATCCAAATTATTTATTACATAATCTTCATTTTGGCATGGGGTAGGCCCGACCACGGGGCTCGACTTGGGTATGGACCCATTTGACCTAGGCTTGGGCCCGCTTACTTGGGGTTAACTTTGATTTTGACTCGGTCAACCGGGGTGTAATTTTTGACCCCAACAAAGTGCCCCCCATCAATAAATGCACACCGCGTATATGAGTTGTATGCATGAAATTGATGGATCTTGGAGTTGGACTTCGAGGTGGAATATCATTCCGGGGGCGGAGCATCATTCATGGAGCATAATTCCGGGGATCGGAGTATAATTCCCGGATCGGAGCATCATTCCGAAGAGCAAAGATGATTCCAGGGATCGGAGGATAATTCCGAAGAGCGGAGCATAATTCCGGGGACCGGAGCATAATTCCGAAGAGCGGAGCATAATTCCGGGGATCGGAGCATAATTCCGTCACGGGACAGGTGTATCCTGAGACGAAGCTTAGTTTCGGCACAGGGAAGACATTTTGAACGAAGTATAGCTCTGATGTAAAGGTTGATTCCGAGTCGAAGCATAATTCCGACAGGGAAGGCCGATACTCCGAGGCGAAGCATGATTTCAACACGGGGTACACTCTGAGACGAAGCATGATTCTGACGCAGAGGTCAATTCCCAGGCGAAGCATAATTCTGATGAGAAAAGCAGGTACTCCAAGGCGAAGCATGATTTCAACACGGGGTACACTCTGAGATGAAGCATGATTCCAACGCAGAGGTCAATTCCCAGGCGAAGCATAATTCCGACATGGAAAGCAGGTACTCCGAGGTGAAGCATGATTTCGACATGGGGTACACTCTGAGATGAAGCATGATTCCAACGCAGAGGTCAATTCCCAGGTGAAGCATAATTCCGACGGGGAAAGTATGTACTCTGAGGCGAAGCATTATTTTGACACGAGGTACACTCTGAGACGAAGCATGATTCCGCCGCAGAGGTAGTTGGTTGACTTGATTCCGAGTCGGAGCATAATTCTGACAGGGAGGTCATTGCTTGACTTGATTCCGAGACGGAGCATAATTCCGACGGGGAGGTCGTTGCTACCCTTTTTATGACTTGGGCGGTCGGAGCTTCCCTTTTTGTGATTTGGACGGTCGGTGCTGCCCTTTTTGCGACTTGGACGGTCAGTGCTGCCCTTTTTGAGATTTGGACGGTCGGTGCTGCCTTTTTAGCGACGTGGACGGTCGGTGCTGCCCTTTTTGCGAATTTGACGGTCGGTGCTGCCCTTTTTGTGACATGGACGGTCGGTGCTGCCATTTTTGCGACTTGGACGGTTGGTGCTGCCCTTTTAGCGACGTGGACGGTCGGTGCTACCCTTTTTGCAACTTGGACGGTCGGTGCTACCCTTTTTGTGACTTGGACGGTCGATGCTGCTCATTTAGCAACTTGGACGGTCGATGCTTGATTTGACTTACTCTACTTCTTTCGGTGTCAGGGATTGGATTTGACTTACTCCGCTTTCTGCGGTGTCAGTGGTTGAAGTTGACTTGTTCCATTTTCTGCGGTGTTGAAATTCGACTTGTTTCCGAGGTGGAGCTTGATTCCGCCAGGGAGATCGTTGGTTGTCTTGCTGACTTGATGTGATTTGGGTTGACATTAGCATCGCTACATTGGAATATGGTACCAGGAGCGAGTCATCATTTGCCATGAGAGGATTTGGGGATTTTGGTTTCGCATCAGCACCACTACACTAGAATATGGTACCAGGAGCGAATCATCATCTGCCGTGAAGGGATTTCCCTCGTCCCCAGTTTAACGACTTAGGGGTCATATGTTCCCAGTTTAACGACTTAGAGGTCATCTGTTCCCAGTTTAGAGACTTAGGGGTCTATTGGGTCGAAAGTTTGGAATTTTAGGGTTGGGGTTTGCATCAGCGTTGCTAACACTGAAGCACAGGTGTCAAGAGCAATTCATCATTTGCCTTTACCTGTTGGGGAGCGATGGCTTAGGAGACAGGTTTAGGTCCCTATCATCTAAGGCTTTTCAATTTTATGAGCCGTAAGGGTCCCATAAAAGCATTTTCTCCCTACAAGTCGGAAGGATCCCGTAGGTGTATTTTCTCCTTAGGAGTCGTGAGGAATCTCAAGTCTGTTTTTCCTTTGTGAGTCGTAAGGATTCCACGAAGGTGTTTTCTTACGAGTCAAGAAGATCTCGTAAGTTTGTTCTCCTCATGTATCGTGAGGATACATCAGTGGGTCTTCCCAAATGGAGCATAATTCCAAGGGCGGAGACCGTCCACGTGACTGGTGATTGTGGTAGGGCATGGGTGTGATGAGAATTATTTGAGCCCGTTGATTGTATACGGTAGTCAGTTCGGGGACCAACCATAGGGCTGGGAGAATTTTAGGACTTTGTTGGCGTCTGCATCGCTGCACTGGAATATGGTAGCAGGAGCGACTCATCATTCGCTGTTGGGACATTCAAAAATTTGAAATTTTGGTTGGCGTTTGTATCGCTGTACTGGAATATGGTACCAGGAGCGACTCATCACTCGCCATTTGGGGATTTGGATTTTGGTCAGCGTCTGCATCGCTGCACTGGGATATGGTACCAGGAGTGACTCATCATTCGCCTTTGGAGGTTTTTTTTACCGCGATTGCTCTATCATTTCAGTTTTTCTTATCGCGAAGGTTGCGATTACCCTATTATTTTGGTTATTTATTCATGGTTGTCCTATCATTTTGGCTTTATTTTACTCACTGATTTTTATTGCTAGTTGCCCCATCATTTCGGCTTTTTTCATCTTTATTTTACTCGCTAATTTTTATTGCGAGTTGCTCCATCATTACGGCTTTTTAAATTTTTTTTATTTATTTATTTTTATCTATTTACACATTTTTTTACATCCCTAGTTTAACGACTTAGGGGTCGATTGTTCCCATTTTAACGACGTGGTGGTCGACTGTTTCCAGTTTAATGATGTAGTGGTCATCTGTTTCCAGTTTAACGACGTAGTGGTCATCTGTCAGAGCTTGGGCTTGATTCTGCAGGAACCATGGGCTCTTTTGGCTTAATTACATAAGCAGACTTTCCGTCATCTAGACTGAGCCGGCTTTGGATAGCAACAACTACGTCATCGTCATGGCTATAAGGCGTAGGAGGACTTGTTCCTCTGGGTTCCATCATATAGACCGTATGGGTTGTGTACCCATCTACCGCTTTTTCATTGGCAATATTACTCGTTTGGCTCTTAGCTTGTTTCCTTGGTCCGTTCTTTTCAGGGAAAGGCAGATGTCTAAGAGAATCAGGTTCCCGAAGGACTTCGGTCTCTGTTTGTATGAAATTGACGGTCGCAGCTTGACTGTTTGCTAACACGCCTTTAGACAGTTCTATCTCTCCTGCCTTGTATTGCTTTTCGACCCAATCTTTAAAGACAAAGCAGTCCTCAATGACATGACCTATCACTCTGTGATAGGGGCAATATTTAGGGTCGTCGGTCATATTCGCTTGTTGAGGTCTTTTTGATTCTGGCAATTGCAGACCATTTCTTAGGGCCTTTAGACCTTATCCAGTTTCTCTTTTAGTAGAGATTCTCCTCCCTCTCCGAATACTGGCTTTCGAGGCCGGTTGGCATTAGGCCCGTTCATCCCTCGCTTATTTCGGTTAGCCGAAGTGTTAAAAGATTCAGCATTATCGGAATTTCCGCCTTTGCGATTATCGTCCTTTCGGTTTCTCCAGGTCATATTATTATTTTAGGAATCGGAGGAGAACTCCTGCTTTGAGCGCTCCAACATCTGAACTTTCCTGGTCAGCTCTTGGAATGTTTTGAGACCCGCGTTGTATAGAAACGGGACCATCCAATTGTTGAGATTTCCGACGAGGAGGCTGACAGATTGGTCCTACTCTATCGGCGGTTCACATTTAATGGAGAAATTACGCCATCGGGTTATAAAATCTATGCTGCTTTCGCTGTTCTTTGGCTTGGTCCTTATGAGGTCGGCAATGGTGATCTAATCGCTGACACTCATGAACCTTTGTCGGAACAAAGATTCCATTTGGACTAAAGTAGTAACGGAGCCATCCGGTATGCTCGCATACTAGTCGAAAGCGATATCAGTTATGCTATTAACGAATTGGTGGAGGAGAAGTACATCATTGCCGTCAGTCTCCCCGCATGAGGCTTTAAAGTGGGTGATGTGCTGATTCGCATTTCCCGTCCCATCAAATCTTCCGAACTTGCGGATGACATAACCACCAGGAAACTCTACCGGATCATACCGAGCGGGATATGGTCTCCCACTATTGCTGATATCTTTTTGTGCATCGGTTTTGGCTACCAATGTTTTGAATTTGTTGGCAACCAAATCCATGATATGGTCTTGCGTTAGCGGGTTGCTGTCATCGGTAGTCAAGACATTTCCTGAGATAGGATGCGGCCGACTTTCATGCGGCTCGCCCACCTTTGGATTTGAGGGAATAGGCGTCGGCTGCCTCGGGACACCGTTTACCGGTTCATGAGCAGAGCCCTGTGCTTGATTGGGCGGCTGAGAGGAAACTTAGGCCGTGAGATGAAGACGACGTTTTTCAAGTCATCAATCTTTGAGTAGAGTTTGGCCATCTCTTTGTCTTTGTTTCTGAGCTGCTTTTGGGGCTCTTGGAGAAGTTGCTGCTCAGCGGTCTTAGGATGGAAGATTGGCTCCTCTTCGCTTTTCGAGCCTAACTCCTCATGAACCGAGAGATCTCTCTGCTTATCAGCCTCACTGGAAGGGTTTTATTACCTTCCAGATGAGGCCAGTCTTGGGAAGTGGCAGCCACATTCACACCAGATTGGATTTGAGATGTGGTAGTCCCATCCTTGCTCTTGCCGCGCGTGCCCACAATGTTGACAGTGTGGACCACATATCCATCCATCTCTTTATCTTTGGCGGCTAATTTTTCGGACTATCGTCGTGGCCCTTCCTTTTCTGAAAAGGACAGGTGACTGAAGATGGTTGGTCTGACTGGGTCCTTGGGTGGCGCTGTCTGGATCGCAGCTTTCTTGACTCTCACGGTCATGGCATTCTTCTGGACCAATTTCAGCGGTTCAAAAACGTTAGCGAGCTTCACAACCGGTTCAGCTGTTGTTGCGGGGTAACCCTATTCTTAGAACCTCATGAAGTTCAGCCTAGCAGGAGCTCTAGCCTTTTTGTTGGCTCTATATCTGAGCCTTTTCTATCTTAGCTTCTCGATTTTGAAGGCTTGGCAGGCATCCGTCATCCAGGAAGCCATTGTGAGTCGATTGACGGGAAGCTTAGAGAAGATACCTGATTAAGCAGTTATCAGGGGCACCGCTGGGGCTTGCCCAGATGCCTTGTTACTTTGTTGGTGTTGATGGCCTTGCCCCCAGCTGGGGCCAAGGAAAATCATTCAAACACCGACTTACGTTTGGGTAGTGGTGCCCTCGAGTTCACCACATTTGGCCTCCTGCCTTTTGAGGCCGGTCTATCTGTTGTTGGAGCTTGAGGAGCTGGGATGGCGTTAGCTGGCACGAACAGAATAGAGCCAAATGGTAGCAGCAGCTCATCCCATTGTCGCCCGAGAATGGCCGGGAGGATCGTCCTAGTGTCCATCTTCATCGTGTAGGAGATGGGAGTAGTATTGAGAGTTGAGTTTATCTTTGGAGACATTGTTGAGAATTGATCGCTTGAAATCCTGTATGAAAGAGCATTATTTTAGTATAAATATGAATATGTATGTCGATTGAGTTCGTATGAACGTTTAAACTGAAATATGGGAGGAGAGAAAGGTCCCACCGGGCGTGCCAGAATTTGTTGGGTGTTTTTCGTCACCCCATTGAGATGGGAATACGCATCGCTTGTAAGGCGTGCTACAGATTCCCCCTGTCTAGAGTAGGCTGAGGTTTATTGATTGTGGGGATCCGAATCTCCGGCAGCCACGGACTAATCTATCGTTAATTACCCCTCGCCTTTGGAGCGAAAGAACCTCCGATTGACGGGTCAAATTGGTTATGTGAACTCAATGTGCAGTGTGCGTGTGTTGTGTTTTGAGGGGTCTTAGGTATATCGGGGGCCTCGCAGAGTTTACGGGGGTCCTCCTACCCGGATAACGGGCTAGGGTCAAGAGGGCTAACAGCCCCCTAGCGGGGTGCGGGGCAGCGCCCCGTTAGAAATTTTTTTCTAGCGGGGAAAGTGTTGTGGGGTGTGTATAAAAAATGGCGAATAGCGATCTGAATCTAGTGTCACGATCGGAGACGATGCAAACCGGTACTCCATGTAATCTCACGATCTCCTGCATGAGTTCATGGGTATAAAAAATAGTACATGTTGAGTTTAAATCTTACATTATATTCGTGTTACCTCCATGTACTTCTTTGCTAGCGTCTCGGTAGATTGGATAACTCGAAATGGGATGAAGTGAGCCGACTTGGTAATTTGATCCACAATAACCCATACTGCATCGTTACCTTTCGTGCTGCGAGAAAGTGCTGTCACGAAGTCTATGGTGATGTGTTGCCATTTCCACTGTGGAATAGGTAACGGTTGAAGTAAACCAGCAGTTCTGTGATGTTCAGCCTTTAGTTGCTGACACACCAAGCACTTGGCTATGCTTCTGGCCACTTCACGCTTCATTCCATACCACTAGTAATGTTGTTGTAGATCTTTGTACATCTTTGTACCACCAGGGTGTACTGAGTAAGGAGAGCTATGAGCTTCTTTCATCAACTCTTCCCGAACAGAATCTTGTGGTACACACAACCTGCTTCTATATCTCAAATATCCGTCTTTGTGGATGATAAAGTTTGTTCGCAGTCCACTTTCTACTTGTTCTCGGATCTTTTGCAACTTGTCATCACTTGCTTGAGCTGTTTAATCTGATTGACAATAGCAGACTGAACTTGTAAGTTCATTAAATACAAAGTGTTACTTAGCATAACCACTTCTATATCCATCCCGTGCAATTCTTGCTGAAGTTTCCATTGTGCGGTGAGATTCATTGATAGAGGCTGGCGACTAAGTGCATCAGGAACTACATTCACCTTCCCTGGATGATATTGTAGGTTGATGTCGAAGTCCGCCATAAGTTCTAGCCATCTTCTCTACCGTATATTCAACTCTTTCTGAGTAAACACATACTTCAGACTCTTGTGGTCAATATATGTTCCCTTATAAAAAAAAAGATGAAGGAAAGTTCCTCACTAAAAAAGTCCCATGTATTTAACACGTGAGTGCCTATATGCAACCCATATAGGCACAACAATTAAAACAATTGCTAGGCTAAAAAAACCCACAAGTTTAACACGTGAGTGCCTATATGCAACGCATATAGGCACAACAATTAAAACAATTGCTAGGCTAAAACAGCCCACGTGTTTAACACGTGAGTGCCTATATGCAATGCATATAGGCACTGCAATTAAAACAATTGACAGACTGAAATGGAGCCTCACGTGTAAACACGTAAGCATCTATATACAAAGTATATAGGCTCCATATTAAAACAAATAGCAGGCCAGAGAAGCTCACGTGTTAACATGTGATACCCTTTTTAGGCTGTTGCATATAAGCAAACAAGTTTAACTCCGTGGGGGTCACGTGCTACACGTGAATGTTCCTAAACACCTTCTGAGCTGATAGAATTAAATTCTAAATAAAAAGATCAAAATCCTATTTGGAAAATATTTCCTTAAATCCTTATAAACTATCTGATAGAATTAAATTCTATATATATATAAGAAATATATCCCTGATCTTCATTAAAACAGAAACATTTTCTCTGTTGTTAAACGAAAGTCCTTTGGATTAAAGATCCAACGGTGATCGTCTGATAGAATAAAATTTTATCATAGGAAAATATTTCCTATTCTTGTTAAACAAATAAGAAATCTTCTCTGTTACACAGAGAGCCTTTGGATTAAAAATCTAACTGTGAATAAAATTCACCGATTTATCTAAGAGATCATGGAATCAATCATGATCTCTCAATGAGAGATTCTTTTAACAAATTATTCTTGTTCTTCTCGTGTAAATAGGAGCGAGAAGAGGAGGAGAGAAGAGAGAGAGACCCCTCATAAGCTTTGAGAAACAAAAAGAAAAAGAGAAAAAGAGAATTCAATTCTCTAGAAGAAGAAGATTCCCTTCCTAAACAAAAATCCTAGGTAAGAAGAAAGTACAAAAATTATTTAAGGGTTTAACCCTTTATACAAGAACTTAGTTCTTCCTCTGGTTGAGATCTGTAGAAGCAGATCTCCCTACAAGTTAAGAATTTAATTCTCATCGGGAAGATTCTGTTATGTAGATTCAAAACTTAGGGGAAAGAACTAAGCTCAAAGAATTTAATTCTTCCAAAAGTATATAGAAATTTAATTCCTCTGATAAAACTAAGGTTTAACCCTGTAAAAGAATCTAATTCTTATAAAATAAGAGACCTAAAATTCTTAAAACTCATACCAAAATCTCTATGCATATAAAAAAAAGACCGGTCACGTGTTCCCACGTGAGCACCTCTGATGAACGAAAAGGAATGACTGAGATCGAATCACGTGATCTCACGTTACCCCCAAACAGTTGCTTAAATGGAAAAGGGGAAAATCTAAAGACAGCGTTCACATTTTGAGCACCTCACGTGTCCGCACGTGAGCACCATACGAGCTAAGTGTTTAGCACTTATAAAAAGGAAGAGGGAATAAACCCAAAAAGGCAGTGCCCAACTCTGGGGCGCCTCACGTGCCCATACGTGATGGCCATAAGAATTAAGTGTTTAACACTTATATACAAACAGGAATTTGGACCCAAGTGTACAACGCCAACTTTCAGGCGCCTCATGTGCCACACGTGAGCGCCACAAATTTCAGTGTTTAACACTGCTTTAGAGTCTCACGTGGGAGCACGTGAGTACCGAGCATATATTAGTGTTTAACATTGTAAGAAGCCGACTTCAGCCCCAAATTGGCTAAGTCTTCCTGAGATTAAAACATCTCGGATTTCCAAATAGACCGAGCCTCCATGCTCATCAATTCCCAAACTAATTGTCCAGAATGATATCCATCCCACATCTCCTAAGTTAATCTTAGTCTCCTAAAAATGATTAATGATTCTTTGATGGTTCACCACGATCTCTCCCCTCAATCTGAAATTTGGTTCACGGGTACATCTCTCTACACCTCTGATACATGTCGTTGTAATTCCTCAACGTATTCAGAGTGGTGGTGGGTCCCAAAAACCAACTGCTTTTGGATGCACTTCCCAAAATGGCGACAATGGACCGCAACGTCCTTAAACTAACTACAGACCGAAATGTTCTTAAACTAACAACGGACCGAAACGTCCTTAAACTGATACAAAAGAGCCCAAACGCACTTTTGTTGGGTCTGAATGATCCCAAAATCCTGTTGAGTAGATCTTAGTCTAAAATTAGACTAACGTATGCTCAACAAACATTTAAGTTGATCTTAATCTCAAACGGGATTAATGATCCTTAAATCAATCCAAACCCAAATCTAGTATATACGGATTTGGACTAATCCACGTCCTACGGGCGACGACATAAATTAGTCTCCGTATACAATCCACGGGCAACCAAAAATAAAACAAACACACACGACACGAAGTGAACTTCCGAAGCAGGAGAAAATGGTTATCACTACGCGGTAACGCAATTAACTGCAGGGGCTTGTGCCTGCAGGGAAGAGCGTCCACACAATCAAAAACCCTTAAGAAATGACGGGGAATCTGACGAAGTCTGCTACAACAGCCGCATCCGTCCAAACCTCCTATACACAGTGCCATAAATCAACTTGGCATCTTCGGAGAGGTAGACGGATAAAACCAAATAGCAACTGGCCCCAAATTCAGGCAAGACGATTCATCCCGGTTCGTCTCCGTTTTTGGCAGTAAACAGATTCTGGCACGCCCAGTAGGACCTTTTCCTTTTTCCACGCCACACTAAGTGTGTCGTGTTCGCGAACAAATCGCGGTTTAATATGGTTGCCCCTGGATTCGAGGTACTAAAATTTGGTGTTTTGCTCCTGTACAGAGAAAAGAAGAATCAATAGCTTCCAAGTGTACCTGCAACAGTAACTCCCATTCCGTCCCCGCCGAAGGAGTGACTTATGGGCCCCAAGCGGCCTCCATTTTCGCAATACTAGTGGAGCAGGTGACTCAAGCCACCACCAGACTGTTATTCGGGACCATGATCCCGCCCGCAAGCTTCAATGCCCTTGTGCCATCACAAAAAACTCCAAACAAGTCAGTCTTTGATTGACTTGCAGCCACCACGGCCCCTCTTAACGGGTCGTCCAAGTTTCCACCTCAGTCTATGACAGGATGAGCCAAAGTTCCAGTGGGCCTGCAAAGAGGCACGTAATACCTGAAGGGGTTGTCCTGAAGCAGATAGCCATTCCAATTCCGGCGAATGAAGTTATCAAAGGGGCTTCTCTTACTAAAGGATCGGTATTCGCAAGATTGGCCGTTCCAACTCCTGCTTCCAGCGAAGTCATCAAGACTACACCCCTTACCAAAAGATCGGCCTTCGAAAGATTGACCGTCCTCTCTCAATGGACGTCAGTCTTCAATAGGCTGGCACCAGCAATAGCCCTTCATTAGAGCAGAGGGCATGAGAAGTCACTCCCACAAATGAGACGATCCCATCCGCGAGGCATGCTCAACGTCGTCGCTGGAACCGAGTGAGGAAAGCTGGGGGCAACTCCCTTTCCGGACTTACTCCACCGGCTCCGATGGTGGAAATTGACGCTGCTATTCCAACTGGGAACAGCTTCGATCCGCTCGGGAGGGTGTGAAAGAACTCCCCAAACGCCGTATTGAAGAAGTCTCCCCCGCCTGCTGAAAACATGATGCAGGCAAAGCCAGAGCAACCCCCTCAGCGGTTTTCCTCTAAAATCCACTGGGTCTGGCGGAAAGTCCAAGACTCTGTAATTGACAAAACTTACTCTTGCCGACTAGAGAAAAAGAAGACTCAGAGGAGGACCATCCTTCCTCCATACAACGGAAAGCCTCGTCTACATAGGTACCTGTTACAATGGCCCCTACGACTTCAACCTTACACAAAAGGAGAAGGCCGGAGAAAACCCCACTGCCTGTGGCGAATTCCAAAGGCACTGGACCCAAACGCCCTAATTCTAGGGGCATGATAGTGCACACGGTGTACATGGCTTCCGGGAAAGAGGAAAGCCGTACTTCTGTAGGTCATCGACCACTCACTCGGTCATTGACAAAAGCTCAAGAGCAGCAACAAAAGCTCCAAGAAATGCTGATGAAAATGTTAGCACTCACCGGGCAGAAAGAAAGCCGGGAATCAACGCCTAAGCAGTGCCAGGAACAAGAGACCGACACCGAGTTCTTGCGAAGGGTGCTGGAAAGAAAGGATAAGGAGGTAGCGGAACTGGCCGCTAATATAAAGCAGATGGCGCTTCTATTCCAAGATATGGTTGGGATGATGATCCAGCCGGAACCTCCAGCCGAAGACCCTCCGATAATCATCGAAGACGACAAAGGGGAAACGTCAAATCCTCCTCTGGCCGTCTCAGCAACCCAAGATGAGACAATATCCAAGGCAACCCTTGATGACTACATAGCTCAACAAATACGAGCCCATCAAGCGAGTGAAGCAGCAGACCAAGTCGTCAGAACTGGGTGACCTTATCCAGGCTGGTACGATCAAATCAAGTACCCGCCAGGATATACGATCTCTAAGTTCCATGTGTATAAGGGGACGGTCAATCTGCATCAGCGCATCGCTCAATTCAGAGCTTTGTGTGGTAATACTGGAGGCGACGACAAACTGCTACTTCGTCGGTTTGTTGGCAACTTGTCAGAGATGGCATTTGAATGGTACTCCGAGCTCCCAAATAATTCTGTCAAGATATTCACGGAGATGAAATTGCTATTCACACAGCGGTTCGCAAGCGCAAGCGAGCGCACCCCAATCACGACATTAATCAAAGCCAGGATGAAGCCAGGAGAGACCTGGGTTCAATACGCAATTCGGTGGCAGAAGCTATGGTCAAAATGCTAACAACGCATAAGCTCCTGCCGTGGGTATGTTCGTGGAGACCCTCGATCCTCAGGAGAATATATCCCAGTTTATGATGTTCTTCAAGCCAACCACCTTCCAGGCCTTGATTGACAAGTTGGCCCAAATGGACCAGATGGGTGTCGCGCCCCGCTTCCCGGTGAATGGGCAGAGGACGCGACGGGCCCGCTGCGTATTTACTCAGAAGTAAACATGCTAAACGTATCTAAGCAATATAAAGTAAAAGTACACAAGAGATAAGATGTAAATGAACAACAACTTTATTTAATAAACATTCTTTTACAAGTACAACTGAAAATGTAAATACATGGAATGAAAGCGATGCCTAAACAGTGGCATAATAGAAATGAAAAGAAATATGTACCAGTGAAGCCTAGTGATCGTGCTGCTCAGTGGTCTGCTCCAAATGCTCTTGACTGGTCTCGAGTCCTTTAGTGACGAGTCATCCTGACAATATTCCAAAGAAAGAAGAGAAATAGGAATATCGTCAGCGAACAATCTCTCGGTAAGTCCCATAGAAAGAGAAAAATAGAATAGACAGAAAAGATAATGTATCTATTATAATGTTTGATTGTTATGTTAACGTAGTTGTTTGTGTTAGTGTATATGCCCTAGAGGCCATTACTGTATCATACTAGTTTGTATATTACTTAATGGAAGCTTGGGATATTCACCTTGTATTGACAATCTTGCTTAAAATAGTAGTATGCTACTTGGTTTGTTTCTACTTTAATGTGTACATGTGTTTATTTTAGTATATCACCTATACACATTAGTGGAGCCCTTAGGATCTTTGCTTGATTACCAGCGTTGTGATGGCAGTCACACTCGTGGGGGCTGGGTAATCTATAAGCACATCCTTATGCAGGTCCCTAGTCACAGGACTATCGAGACGGGGCATCGATACTCTGGAGTAGACTAGCGTATGCGCTTCTCATCCCAGTGTGGGAGACGGCCTGTCCCACAGCCGTCAGTACGTCGTACTTGAGATAGTATGCGGGTGCTCGTTAGGTTACGAGTACACTGGACAGGACTCATCGGGAACTGTTGGTTGGTACTATACCTATCGTCAGTTATCAGTTCCCAGGTGACATGAGTACATCTTAGTCCGCTGACTTGACACTGTCACTTCGCCTCGAGTGTGTTCCCACTGTACTTTGATTACTACCCTACCACGGCTCAAAGGAGTCATGCAAACAGGTAGTTTTTGGGTGCAGTCCCGAAGCACTTGGAGGCAGTGACGGTTAGAAAGGATTCGTCTCTCCCGGTATTGTGGGTTGACATTGCGCTGTGTCTAGGAGAGCCATTACACGAGTAGTCCCTGGCCAGGGCAAGCGAGATATACTGGTAGGTTTCCAGTGCTATCTCAGGGTGTTCTGGGCTTCACTCCGACACAACTTGTACCGCTATTAGGGGACTGACGTTTACCGCCCCTAGGCCCGCCATGCGATGTATCAGACGAACAGACCGAACTGTATGGAGATTATCACATTCAGGCTCAGTAGGAGTTCAGATGGGTTTCACCTCGTCAGTCTTCTTGTCGGCATGTACCTGGGGACCGTTACGCACAGCTAGTGCCGCTTGTAGTCTGTGGTTAAACCCACTGCCAACGTAGTGTCGAGTTTTTAGAGTCCCACACAGAAAGCTATTCACCTTTAGGCAAAAGAGTAGAGGTCGCATGGTTTTGCGACAGGGTTCGGTCACATCCGTGCACTTGTGCATGTTTGGTGTCCGGACAGTTACACTAGCGGGCTTTGGTTTAAGCCAGATCCTAGTGTACATTTTGGGATTGGTTTTATCTCGTTTGTATTCGTGTTCCTCGGAACGCGGATGCGGGTGTGTATGCACAGTTGACAGAGAGACAGAGGCAGAGGATTCTCATTGGGGTTGTTGACTATTGACTTTTGGCTAAACCCTAATGAGAATAAGAAATATAATTAACAATAATATTAATTAAGTATTATGGTGACATGGTTGTTGAGGGGTTGACTTGTTGACTTTGTTGATCGGTTGACTAGGTTGGACTAGTTGACCATCATCATGACAATGGCTATCATTTCATGGCAAAGACTTTTGCTTGCTTGTTTGTTTTTGCAAAATGAGTGCATGAAATGATATAGCCATTTTGACTTGAACCATCACATAATACTTGATTACTATTTTTGTTATGATGGTTTTGGATTATGAGAGCTTGGATGGCAAAAGAGTTACTCATTCTCTCATTTGCTTTCTCTCTCTTGCTTGAGCTCTCCCTCTTCCTCTTGCTCTCTTTCTTGTCTATGGTTCACTTGTCTCATGTGTTGAGAAGCAAGAACCATAGAAATAAATCCCAACACACTTCTCTACTCATCCTAGTTCACAAGGTATAGCAAACCAAGTGTTCTAGTTTCTTCTAGTTTGAAGAGAAGCCAAAGGTAGAAGCTTTCAGGTGGATCCATCTTCGGCGCAAGGAGACGACGAGGTGAGGCCGATCCGTACACCGCAAAGAGTTGAAGACGAAGGAGTTCAAGAAAGGTATAACCCCCTAACCGAGTAGGTAAAACTCTTGTTAGGTTTGTTGGATAGATGTTTAACAAAGATCCGTATTTTGAGTCCATGTTACCACCTCTTGAAAAATCGTTTTTCATCATTTCCGCAAGCCCGTAAGTACCGGGAGATGTAGCATAGACTTACAGTGGTATCAGAGCCTAGTTAAACACTATCTAACATACTAGCGAAGTAAGTAGAAGTTCGATCGGAGAAAATATCACGAAACTTACCCGAATAGTATAGTTTCTGCCGATTTTTCCCTCTGTTCAAAATATAATAAATCATACATGAAAAATCGGCTCAGGCTTTTGTCTAAACACCCACGAAAATTGGTCTAACGAACCGGTCAAGTCGCCGCGGAAATGCGGCGGGAGCATGCTCCCGCCGCGGTTCCGCGGCCGAGTTGACTCGGCCGTGGCACAATTTTGCTGCAGTGTATTTCTGGGGTTGTTTTGGGATTTTTAAAATATGTTTTTTCTGCCCAGATTTTCCAGAAAGAAAAATTTGTGTTCGGGGCCTAAAAATCCGTATTTTGATCGAACTTCTAAAGACTTAAGTTGACGGGTATATATCTGTGATGTGATATATGTATTGAACGTCCGCTAATCGCTATACGTCGATTAGTGGAGGTTATACATATCTGTGATCTGTAATGTTGATGGTATGTGTATATGAATTCATTGGATTGTCACGGATGAATAGCCTGGGGTTGTGAGATGAGAGTTTTCTTTTATCTTTCAATTCATGTAATATGTAAATTGATGTAATATTATTTGTATGGCAGCACAACCGGATCGGGGTTGTAGCCGTCATTGTATAATTTCTTTTTACTGTTTTTGCTCCTAGGATAGACCCAAGGTGGGGTATACAAACTACCGGGTATCTCGAAGTGCCGAGTGGCCTACGCACGTCGTTGAGGGAGGTTGCTCCGCTTCGGATATTTGGCGGGTAGTTTGCCGCACCCGTAGGGGTCTAGGGTGGGGTATTGGCTATTCATCGCGACCGAGTAATCCGCTTTTCGTTACAGGCTCGTACGAATTGCGGATTCCTAGGATATCCAATGTGTTCATCTGTGATCTGAAATGGCTATCATTGCAATATATCTATATATGATATTATTTAGGCATTGCTTATGTTTTGCATCCGCGCTAGTCCAGCCCCCGCTCTGTCGTTAGTTAAGTAACCTAACGGGTAATGACGGGGCCCCGTGGCGAATGCGGATGGCATAAGCGTACGTCATATTTTGGTTGTTTTCTGCAATGGTAGGATTAAATGATGGGACGCTTTGGAATTAATGCAAGAAAAATAAACTAAGTAAAAGTCGTTGGAACACTTTCAAAACCACTCGGTTTCTTTTCAAAAATAACTTATAAATGCGGAGCTTGAGCCACTCCTTTTAAAAGCTATCTCGTTCCATCGATTATATCAAGTTCACTACGTTCACGGTTTCGCCAAAACCATTCGTAGCCCTCCGTCGTTTCACATGAATAGTCAATAGTATTCAAGCTATGTATGTTGGCCAAAGTCAAGGCATAGTGATTGGTAGCTATTGGGTATTCATGTGCAGCATAGATAGATGCGTTGGTTTGGGACAGTCGTACTGCCATGTTGGCCAAAGTCAAGGGTATGTACGGGTGGGTTCAAATTAACCTAGAGAATGACGGGTAGAGCTTGACATGTGACTTATGATATTTTGGCCAAAGTCAAGGTCATAAGAGCATGGGGCAAAAAGCCACATCGGGAGTTTCAAAAGAACTGAAACTTGCTAGCGCTGCATACCATTTGGAGTGTGATGATTCTGGTAGGATTCCTTCAGTTTTGTCACGCAATGATATTTGGATCCCGATCCTACTGTGAGTATATGCTACTCCTCGGGAAATTTCTCACTTAACGATCAATGCTATAAACCAAGTAGGTATCTAGAAAGGTGTTAGCGGGGCTACGCCCATAGGGAAAAGAGGTTATTTAATTAAGGAACTTCGCGAAAGCGTTGGAAAAGCTCCCTCGAAGTACCGACACCAGCCTGGCCGAACGGTTAAGCAAGAATTGTACGGTGAGATTGATCCTGACTAATTCTTCCTTTTTGGTTTGAAGAGGGATTCGAGAGACAGTGGGAGCCATCCTGTTTAGACAAATTAAAAACCACTCTAAACTTGCAAGAGCATCATGCTAAAGTGTTTCTTCTCTCTCTCCTAATTGCAGCGACCAAACATCATGACCGGACTTAAGTTACCACTAGATAAAAACATACTGACAGGGCCAAACTACAAAGATTGGCTCAGGAATGTCAAAATGGCAATCACTTATGACATGTTGGGGTATCTCCTTACCACCAAAGCTCCCCCTGTCCCAGGTCCCAGAACCAGCGTCGCGGATAGGGAAATCCGTAAGACCTGGGAAATCGATTGCGCGAAGGCCAAGTGCCTCGTGCTTGCCTCTATGTACAACGGACATCAGAGGAGGCACGAGAATATGGACCTTGAATCCATATTTCTCCATACAAAAGAACTGTATGGAGAGCAATCTCCTATCGCAAGATACGAAGTGTCGAAGAAGTTATTTTCGGCAAGGTTGGCCGTCGGATCATCGGTAGCGGAACACATGCTTAAGATGATTGGCTTCATAGAGGAGCTCACGGACCTTGGGACCATGTTGGAGAATGAGCTCTATACGGACTTGATTCTTCAGTCCCTTCCTTCCACTTACGCCCAGTTCATCCTGAATTTCAAGTTGCAAGAAAAGGAAGTTGAACTTTCAGAGCTCCTCAACATGCTGAGGAGTGCAGAGGGCACCCTACAGAAAGGTAGGGAAACATCCACTTTGTTTGTAGGAGGATCTTCCTCTTCTAGGTCTAAGGCGAAAGCCAAGGGAAAGAAGAAGAAAACCCCCGCCAAACCAAGGGGCGGTGTTAGTAAAGTGGATACGAAGGGAAAGGCAAAAGCAACAAAGATAGCGGGGAAACTTGTGGGAAAGGAAGAGTGCTTTTACTGTCATAAGTGTGGGCACTGGAAGAAAGATTGCAGGGCTTGGAAAGCTAGAACACAGGATCTGAAGCAAGTTGCGGCTTCAGCTTCAGGTGTGTATGTTATTGAAAACTGTCTATCAATAAACTCTACTTCCTGGGTATTGGATACCGGATCAGGATCTCATATCTGTAATTCTTTGCAGGCGTTGAGAAACCGTAGGTTTTTGAAGGCAAGTGACATGACCCTCAAAGTTGCAAACGGAGCTAGCATGGATGCTAAGGCCGTGGGGGACTATCACCTGGGAATGTCAGATGGACATATTTTGGTTTTACGTAATTGATTTTTTGTATCCAACGCAACTTGTAATATCATTTCTGTATCTTTTATTTCTAAAGAAGGTTATGAATTTGCGTTTGTAAGTAATGTTGTAAACATTCACCTTAATCAAGTTCTGATTAGGTCAGGTACTTGACACAGATTTTCAATGTCCAGAATACACACAAAAGAAGGTCTCCGGAAATTAATCAGACTTTCTTATGGTATTGTAGACTGGGTCATATCAATGAGAGAAGGTTGAAGAAGTTACATACAGAAGGATATTTCGATCCGTTCGAATATCAATCATATGCAACTGGTCAATCCTGTCTCAAAGGAAAGATGACAAAGACTCCGTTCACTGGACACGGAGTGAGAGCGAGCGAGCTCTTGGGACTCGTACACAGCGACTTGTGCGGTCCAATGTCTACGCATGCACGAAGCAGTTATTCTTACTTCATTACTTTTACGGATGACTTTTCAAGGTACGGTTATGTCTTCTTAATGAAACATAAATCCGAAGCCTTTGGAAAATTCCAGGAATACAAGAATGAAGTAGAAAAACAAACCGGCAAAAGTATCAAGACACTGAGATATGATCGAGGTGGTGAATACTTGAGTGCCGAGTTCCTAGATTACCTAAAAGAGAATGGAATTCTCTCTCAGCTTACTCCTCCATACACTCCGCAACATAACGGTGTATCGGAGAGACGGAACCGAACCCTATTGGATATGGTACGGTCCATGATGAGTAACGCTGAGTTACCGCGATCATTCTTGGGATATGCACTAGAATCAGCTGCATACCTTTTGAACCGAGTTCCAACTAAGACTGTGCCTACTACACCATATCAGATGTGGCGTGGGAAGAGACCCTATCTTAATCACATTAAGACATGGGGATGTCCAGCTTTTGTTAAAAAGCAGCATGCGGACAAACTCGAGGCACGCTCAGTACAGTGCAAGTTTGTGGGATATCCAAAGAACTCCAAGGGATATTTCTTCTATTGCGAAGAGGAACAAAAGGTTTTTGTTTCTCGTCATGCCCACTTCTTGGAATACCAGTTCTTAGAAAAAGAAATAAGTGGGAGCGCAATAGAACTGGAAGAAATTCCAGAACCACGAGCTATTACTGAAAGCTTAGTAGAACCAGAGGGTTCAAAAGAAAATGACATTCCTACGCCGCTCCGCAGAAATAGTAGGTAGTCTCATCCGCCCGAGAGATACTACGGTTTTCTCATAGACGGGGATAGAGAAGATTGCATCATTGATTATGATGAGCCGACTAGCTTCCAGCAGGCCATTCAGAGCATTGGCTCGGTAAAATGGCTGGATGCAATGCGGACTGAAATGGAGTCCATGTACACCAACAAAGTATAGACGTTGGACGTTGCTCCAGATGGCGTAAAACCCGTAGGATGCAAGTGGATCTTCAAAAGGAAGATTGGTGTAGATGGACAGGTTGAGACCTATAAAGCTTGACTGGTTGCAAAGGGTTTTCGTCAAAGACCTGGTTTGGACTATGACGAGACCTTTTCTCCAGTAGCTATGCTGAAATCCATTCGGATCCTTCTTGCCATTGCTGCCTTCCACGATTATGAGATTTGGCAGATGGACGTAAAGACCGTTTTTCTAAATGGAAATTTAGAGGAGTTTATTTATATGGACTAGCCAGAGGGTTTCATTCAGAGTGGGAGCAGCGGAAAGGTGTGCAAGTTGCTTAAGTCCATCTACGGACTAAAGCAGGCATCGCGGAGTTGGAACATCTGTTTTGATGAGACGGTCAAAGAATTTGGCTTTTTCAAAAATCCAGATGAACCATGCATCTATAGTAGATTTGTAGCGAGAACTGTAGTATTCCTCGTTTTATACGTGGATGACATTCTCTTAATAGGAAATGACATTCCTATGCTACAATCTGTCAAAGGGTTCTTGTCACACAGGTTCTCCATGAAAGACCTGGGTGATGCCTCATACATTCTGGGGATCCGGATCTATCGTGAAAGATCCAAGAGGATACTGGGACTCTCACAGTCCAGGTACATCGACACCATACTGAAAAGATTCAGTATGGAAGATTCCAAGCGCGGTAATCTACCGGCTTGTCACGGGATCACCCTTTCCAAAGAGATGTCTTCCAAAACCGATTTGGAAAGGGATCGCATGTCTATTATACCCTACGCTTCTGCGGTAGGCTCTATAATGTATGCGATGTTGTGTACCAGACCAGATGTAGCTTATGCACTGAGTGTGGTAAGCCGGTATCAGTCAAACCCTGGGGAGAAACACTGGATAGCAGTAAAGAACATTCTCAAGTACCTGAGAAGGACTAAGGAGATGTTCTTGGTGTATGGCGGAAAAGAACTCCAGATCGGCTTCCAGAGTGACAAGGATGATTCCAAGTCCATGTCGGGTTATGTTTTTACTCTCAATTGAGGGGCGGTGTGTTGGAAGAGTTCCAAACAGGAAACCGTTGCTGACTCAACGATGGATGCGAAATATATCGCTCCTGCAGATGCCGCAAAAGAAGCCGTCTGGATAAGGAAGTTCTTAACAGAACTTCAGGTGGTTCCGTCCATTGTTGATCCAATACCGCTGTATTGCAACAACAACGGGGCTATAGCTTTAGTGAAGGAACCCAGGTCCCATCAGAAGTCCAGACACATCTTGAGGCGGTATCACCTGATCAGGGAGATCGTGGGTCACCAGGAGATCGAGGTTCGGAGAGTTGCCACGGAAGATAACACTGCTGATCCACTCACGAAGGCCTTACCCCAGACTCAGTTCAAGCGGCTGATCGAGATGATAGGTCTTCGATACGCCAGTACATGGCCTTAGTGCAAGTGGGAGATTGTTAGTGTATATGCCCTAGAGGCCATTACTGTATCATACTAGTTTGTATATTACTTAATGGAAGCTTGGGATATTCACCTTGTATTGACAATCTTGCTCAAAATAGTAGTATGCTACTTGGTTTGTTTCTACTTTAATGTGTACATATGTTTATTTTAGTATATCACCTATACACATTAGTGGAGCCTTTAGGATCTTTGCTTGATTACCAGCGTTGTGATGGCAGTCACACTCGTGGGGGCTGGGTAATCTATAAGCACATCCTTATGCAGGTCCCTAGTCGCAGGACTATCGAGACGGGGCATCGATACTCCGGAGTAGACTAGCGTATGCGCTTCTCATCCCAGTGTGGGAGACAGCCTATCCCTCAGCCGTCAGTACGTCGTACTTGAGATAGTATGCGGGTGCTCGTTAGGTTACGAGTACACTGGACAGGACTCGTCGGGAACTGTTGGTTGGTACTATACCTATCGTCAGTTATCAGTTCCCAGGTGACATGAGTACAGCTTAGTCCACTGACTTGACACTGTCACTTCGCCTCGAGTGTGTTCCCACTGTACTTTGATTACTACCCTACCACGGCTCAAAGGAGTCGTGCAAACAGGTAGTTTTTGGGTGCAGTCCCGAAGCACTTGGAGGCGGTGATAGTTAGAAGGATTCGTCTCTCCCGGTATTGGGGGTTGACATCGCGCTGTGTCTAGGAGAGCCATTACATGAGTAGTCCCTGGCCAGGGCAAGCGAGATATACTGGTAGGTTTCCAGTGCTATCTCAGGGTGTTCTGGGCTTCACTCCGACACGACTTGTACCGCTATTAGGGGACTGACGTTTACTGCCCCCTAGGCCCGCTATGCGATGTATCAGACGAACAGACCGGACTGTACGGAGATTGTCATATTCAGGCTCAGTAGGAGTTCAGATGGGGTTCACCTCGTCAGTCTTCTTGTCGGCATCTACCTGGGGACCGTTACGCACAGCTAGTGCCGCTTGCGGTCTGTAGTTAAACTCACTGCCAGTGTAGTGTCGAGTCTTTAGAGTCCCACACAGAAAGCTATCCGCCTTTAGGCAAAAGAGTAGAGGTCGCATGGTTTTGCGACAGGGTTCGGTCACATCCGTGCACTTGTGCATGTTTGGTGTCCGGACAGTTAACACTAGCGGGCTTTGGTTTAAACCAGATCCTAGTGTACATTTTGGGATTGGTTTTATCTCGTTTATATTCGTGTTCCTCGGAATGCGGATGCAGGTGTGTATGCACAGTTGACAGAGAGACAGAGACAGAGGATTCTCTTTGGGGTTGTTGACTATTGACTTTTGGCTAAACCCTAATGAGAATAAGAAATATAATTAACAATAATATTAATTAAGTATTATGGTGACATGGTTGTTGAGGGGTTGACTTGTTGACTTTGTTGACCGGTTGACTAGGTTGGACTAGTTGACCATCATCATGACAATGGCTATCATTTCATGGCAAAGACTTTTGCTCGCTTGTTTGTTTTTGCAAAATGAGTGCATGAAATGATATAGCCATTTTGACTTGAACCATCACATAATACTTGATTACTATTTTTGTTATGATGGTTTTGGATTATGAGAGCTTGGATGGAAAAAGAGTTACTCATTCTCTCATTTGCTTTCTCTCTCTTGCTTGAGCTCTCCCTCTTCCTCTTGCTCTCTTTCTTGTCTATGGTTCACTTGTCTCATGTGTTGAGAAGCAAGAACCATAGAAATAAATCCAAACACACTCCTCTACTCATCCTAGTTCACAAGATTTAGCAAACCAAGTGTTCTAGTTTCTTCTAGTTTGAAGAGAAGCCAAAGGTAGAAGCTTTCAGGTGGATCCATCTTCGGCGCAAGGAGACGACGAGGTGAGGCCGATCCGTACACCGTAAAGAGTTGACGACGAAGGAGTTCAAGAAAGGTATAACCCCCTAACCGAGTAGGTAAAACTCTTGTTAGGTTTGTTAGATAGATGTTTAACAAAGATCCATATTTTGAGTCCATGTTACCACCTCTTGAAAAATCGTTTTTCATCATTTCCGCAAGCCCGTAAGTACCGGGAGAGATAGCATGGACTTACAGTTTGTAGCTTGGTGAAGAAAATGCCAGTGTATACGAGAGAAGTCCAGCTTACACCGTGGACTTTGGTAACCCGTAGTACATGGCTCCGTCGAAAATACCACAGAACAACGGCATGGATGTCTTAAGTGTCCACCTCGTGCCACTTTTAACATGTTCCGTACCAGTCTACCCCTTATAAACCCCATAATGTCTTAGTGTCTGGTATTGAATTGTAATGTGTTGTCTATACTATTTTGTAAATATAATGGAAAACTTGTATTGTAAATGGAAGACTTGTCGAAACTATGATATCAGTAGATGGAATGGATGTAAATGGAGAGTCTTGTAAACGTTATATATCTATTGTTCGGTTCGGTCAATATAGATTGATATAAATTGAATAGATAGATTCATGAATTCATGTTGAATATTGTATTGTAATATATACTTGGATCACATTCAAGTCAAATTGATTAGATTGAGATTCCGTCTGAGTCAGTCACTTAGAAAAGAACTTGAATCCTGAATTAGTTTTGATGTTATCGGTAACTGCTGCATATGGACGGCAGGATTTGTGTCTTTTGACAAGATAATTACCGTGTTGATAACATCGTTTGTTATATTTTCTACCTTAAATAGGCAAGAACCCATATCTTCGGCTCCCTGAGGCTCAAGAGACTGGTCCCGCTTAAACCTATGTTTACTAAGGTCCTTATTGTAATTTAGTATAACTTGAGGTGGTTTTATGTAAAAATAGTTTTGGCATAATTTCAAAATACATTTCAAGCATTTAATTATTGTCTTTAGGGTTTTCATAGGCGTATATTTTATAATGTGAAATTTCTAGTGAATAGAACCTAGTTTCATAGTATATGGTATTTTTTTGAAATATTATACTTGTGTTGTATTTGGATGGTATTTTCATGTAATAGTGATTCCTTTATAAAACTTGGAATATTTATATAATTAAAATATATATTTTGATAATAGATATTTATATTTAATGAAAATAATTTATTTATTTTCTTATAGAAATCTCATTTTCTAAATAAAAATGCATAAAAAATCCATCGAGATCGAATGCTTCTTGCGGAGGTCTGCATCTTGCTCTACTAAGCCCGAGGATGTGCGATAATCCGCACCATTCCGAACGGGGTCCCCAAAATGGGTTGTAGAGGCGTAATTGCATGGAAATGTTTAATACATCTTTTATAGAAAACGGTATTGTAAGTTTAGGGTATCTATTTGTAAAGTCGTATTTTCCCGTATTCTATTGTTCCAAACTTCATTGTGCTATGATAGAGATGAAAGTCGACCTTAGCACCACCATGAGGTTCCAGAGGTATCAAGCATGCCAAATTTTAAATTTTATTAGGTGCTAAATTAGACTAACAAGATCTTTACTAGATTATTAGGGTTTGCCTTTGTGATGTGATGAACTAAAGAGAAGAAAAGAGCATACAACCTTTGAAGTTCGAGTCCTTCTCTTCACATGCTCCGTGTAGTAGTCCCGCGACTCCACTAGGCTCCACTGGAGGCTTTGGACGAGCTTCCTCCGATGACCTTCGTGCCGAAAATGATCCACGCGAAATCCTTCCACCTCAAGCTACCTCTACACTAAACTTTTTAGCGTAGTAAACACGCTACACTCGTTCGCTCGTCAAGTGTAGGATGGTGAAGTAGGGGATGTTAAAAGCTAATAAGTTTGTGTTCAAGCTTCATAGTTCACATCACATATGAGGGTTGAAGCTTGAACCATGGCAAGGAGGCCGATGAAGAAGCTAGAAAGCAACCATGGGAGCAAAGCAAGAAAATGGCTAAGTGTTGAGAATGAGCAAAGAATGAATGGCAACTCTTGACCCCCACTCATTCAAGCATGGAATTTTGCAATATAAAATTGCAACCATGCTTGAATAGTGTGTCAAGATGAATAAACAAATATAACTCCCATGCTTGCAACCATGCTCTTAATTTACACCTCATTTCTATTTTTCTCAAAAATAGAAAATCAAGTCATGCTTCATATATATATATATATATATCATATATATTAATTTATATATAATGAAGAATAATTAGTGAGCTAATGATATTAGTTAAGATATAATTATATCACATATAATATATATCACATTATTAAATCAACACTTGATTTAATAATCCGGTTATATCACATACGACCGACTAATATCATTCATCTGTATATCACATTATTAAATCAACACTTGATTCAGCAATCTGATTATATCACATATAACCTAACCGATAACAGATAACTGTCAGATTTCAATACGGTATCACATACACGTATTTAATCAGGCCCCCACACAAATCACATATGTGTCCTACTTTATTTCGCTTGAACCAGGGGACTTCTGTGTGGGACTCTAAAGACTCGTCAATACGCCAACAGTAAGTGATGATCACATCAGTCACCTACAAGCCGTCAGCGGTACTAGCTGGACGTAACGGCTACCCAGGTATTGAGAGATATGAAGATCAACAAGCAAGCTTGTCCATAGTCTCCATGAAGCCTATCAGTAACACTGCCGTACAGTCCGGTCTCTTTGTCTGATACGTCGCATATCATGTCTATGGGTGGAAAATGTCAGACCCCAGTAACGTGATAAGTCATGCCGATGTTTGGTTATAATGGTTTGAGAAACTACTGATAACACTTATCAGTAAATCTCATGAGCAGCCTTGGCCATGGACTTCCAGTTATAGCAAATCGAGCATAGCGCAACATCAACCCCCAATACCGGGATAGACGAAACCCCTCCTATCGCTCATTGCCTCCATGCGACTCGGGACTGTACCTAAAATCCACCTGTTTGCACGTCTCCTTTAAGCGTGGTAAGGAGGAAATCAAAGCACAGTGGGAGCCGCACAAGACTCTATGACGATTTCGGGTCTACAGACTAACCTGTACCAATGTCACCAGAGGACTGCTATCTGACGATAGGTATACTACCACACAGGAGTCCTCGGCGAGTCCTGTTCGGTATACCCATTCTCCAATGAGCACTTGTGTATAATATTTGATGTCACACACCAATGGCTGTGGGATCAGCCATCGCCCTCTAAGGGACAAAAAACGTACACACTAGTCTACTGTAGAATATCGATGCCCTAGTCTCGATATTCCCTCGACTAGGAACTGATTAAAGAATGTACTTGTTGACCACCCTGGGCCCACTAGTATGATCTCATCATAATCCTGGTAGTCAAGTACATATCCTAAGAGCTTTATCAACATGAAAGAGACAGACAGTATAAATACCAGTCTGCATGTTAAGATAAAGGTAACCTGATAGTATACTATCATGTCGAGCAAGAAAGTCCTCTATATATATGTCCAAGCATCCACTATATCATCAATAATGGCCTCTAGGGCATACATATTCTTAACAATCTCCCACTTGCACTAAGGCCAGTTGTTGTAGTATCTCATACCTAACATTTCTAGAAGTCTCTCGAATAGCATCTGGGGGATGGCCTCAGTGAGTGGATCCGCCGTGTTATCCTCTGTGTCAACTCTCCAGACCTCTGGATCACTGACGGGACCAGGGTTCCTAGGCCAAAGCCACAGCTCCATTGTCATCACAATACATAGGTATTGGATGCCCAATGGTAGGAACCTAGTTCATCTCATGAACTCTATTTATCCAGACAAGCTCTTTTGCAGCATCGTTGGTAGCGATGTAATTAGCCTCTATCAACGAGTCTGCTACGGTATATAGCTTGGAACCCTGCTAACATACCGTCCCTCCACTTAGGGTAAAGACAAAACTCGAGACTGACTTTCAGTCATCCTTATCACTCTGGAAGCTCGAATCGGTAAAGGACTCCATCTGAAGTTCACCGTCACCATAAACCAAGAATATCTCTTTAGTCCTTCTCAAGCACTTAAGAATATTCTTCAGCTGTCAAGTGGTTTTCCCAAAGATCTTTTCGATACTTATTCACTATACCTAGTGAGAAAGCTACATCTGGTCTGGTACATAACATCGCATACATGATTGACCCGTCTGCCAAAGTATAGGGTATCCTTTGTATGCGAGCCCTCTCCAAATCAGTCTCGAGAGACATTTGTTTGGAGAGAGTGATTCCTTGATAAGCGGGTACATTACTACGCTTAGAATCATCCATACTAAACCCCTTTAGTATGGTGTTTATGTACCTGGATTGGGACAATCCCAAATCCATTTATATCTATCTTTATAGATCTATATCCTCAGGATATAAGAGACATCAGTTAGATCTTTCATGGAGAACCTGTGTGATAAGAGGTGCTTGACCGAGTGTAGCATAGGAACACCTTTTCCTATCAAGAGTATGTCATCCGCGTACAATACGAGGAAGACAACCATACTCTCTACAACCTTCTTATTTATATATGGTTTATCTACCTTTTTGATGAAGTCAAACTCTTTGACAGCTTCATTAAAACAGATGTTCCATCTCCGCGATGCCTGCTTTAACCCGTAGATGGATTTAAGCAGCTTGCACATGCTTCTGCTGCTCCCACTGTCTACGAAACCCTCTGACAGTGTCATATACACGTTCTCTTCAAAATCACCATTTCGAAAAGCGGTTTTGACGTGCAATCTGGCAGATATCGTAGTCATGGTATACAGCAATGGCAATTAGGATCCTAATGGACTTATGCTTAGCGACAAGTCTAGCTTTGAAAGTCTCAACTTTTCCATCTACACCAAATTATCTTTCTCAAAGATCCTCTTGCTCCCGATAGGTTTAACCCTTCAGGAGCAACATCCAAAGTCAATACTTTGTTGATGTACATGGATTCCATCTCAGATCACATAGCATCCAGCCATTTCACATAGTCTCCACTTGTGATGGCCTGCTCGAAACTAGTTGGGTCATCATCTACATGATGCAATCCTTGCTCCCACCGTCTATAAGAAAACTGTAGTATCTTTCAGGTGGATGATGAACCCAGCTATATCTGCGGAGTGGCTACGGTTCGTCGGGGACTATTGAATCCTCCGGTTCCACCAAATCGTCAGTTATAGTTTGTATTGCTGGAACTTCTTCCAGTTCTACCTCTTTACCACTAATTTCTTTGACAAGAAATTCCTTTTCTAAAAAGGTGGCATGTCGAGAAACAAAACATTTTTTGTTCCTCGGTGTGGTAGAAGATACACCCTCGCGAATGGTTAGGATATCCTACAGACTTACACAGAATTGACATTGTCTCGAACTTGTCCGGATTTTGCTTTTTAACATAGGCCGGACAACCCCATATCTTAACTCGTTTAAGAGATGGTCTCTTCCTGTTCCATATCTCATATGGAATGGTAGGCAACAGATTTGATCGGAACTCTATTCAATAGGTATGCATCTTCTCAAGTGCATGTCCCTGAAAGGAAATAGGCAACCCAGCAGTACTCATCATAGAGCGCACCATATCTCATAGGGTGCGATTCCTCCAACCCGATATACCGTTGTGTTGTGGTGTATACGGAAGAGTAAACTGAGAGAGAATCTCATTCTCTTTTAAATAGTCTAGGAATTTTGTGCTCCAGTATTCTTCTCCCCGATCATATCGAAGGATTTGAATACCTTTACCCATCTGGTTCTCATCTTCGTACTTATATTCCTTGAAATTCTCAAAAGATTCAGATTTGTGTTTCAACAAGAACACATGCCCGTATCTTGAGAGAACATCGGTGAATGTAATAAAGTATGTGGAACCATCCCTGGCATTTATAGACATAGGACCACATACATCACCATGTATCTGTCCAAGAGTTCAGTAGGTCTTTCTCCGTTTCTAGTAAACGGAGATTTGGTCACTTAGTCTTTGAGACATGACTAGCTAGTTTCATAAGATGTAAATTCAAACGGATTCAAATATGCATTCTTATGGAACTTTAGCTAGTCTTGTTTCATCGATATGACCCAGTCTACAATGCCACAAGAAGACTTCATTCATTTCTGAACTGTTCCTCTTGTGTGTGTTTTGTACGTTTAGAACTGTAGTTTGATTCAGAACATGTATACTGTTATACAACATACCTTACCCAATCAACACTTGATTTAGGAAAATATTCACAATATTTATTGGTATGAAATAACAGTCGCTAAGAATCAATGTATTACCGGTTGGTAACACCAGGTGATATCTGTCAACTGCTTTGGTTGCAACAATTGGACCATTCTCGACTACTAGAGACATATATGTTCCCTTATGAAAAATAAATAATAAATAAAAAGCAATGGGAAAATTCCCCAAATGGAGCATCACGTGCCCACACGTGATGCGCCTTTGAGCCAAAATTACAGGCATTGTGCTTAACAAATAAAGCTGAAACTGAGCCTCACATGCAAGCACGTAAGTATCTGTATACAAGGTATATAGGCGCTTTCTTAAAAAACAAATAATTGGAAAAAAGAAACTCACGTGTCAGCACGTGATGCTCTTTGTTGGGCTTGACTTTGTGGAGTCACGTGCTGCATGTGAAGGCTTCTAATGCCTTATGAGCCGATAGAATTAAATTCTAAATAATCAAGGGATTAGAGCCCTATTTGGAAAATATTCCCTTAGATCTTTCCAAACAAAAAAGATTACGCTCTGTAAAACAGAGCACCGTTGGATTAAAGATCCGATGGTGATTAAAAAATCACCAAATTACAGAATAAGCTCTGTGTGGAAAAATATTTTCCCAATCTTGTTAAAATCAAGAAAAATATCTTCTGTAAAACAGAAAGCCTGGGATCAAAGATCCAATGGGAGAAAATCCCAAAATCAATTAGAGATCTCTCAATTGAGAGATTTCTTTAACCAAATCAACAAATGTTGAACTCTTCTAAAAAAAGAATTTAGTTCTTCCTCTGGTTGAGATCTGCAGAGGCAGATCTCCCCACCAGTTGAGAATTTAATTCTCATCAGGGAGATTCTGTTATGTAGATTCAAACCTAGGGGAAAGAACTAAGTTCAAATAATTTAATTCTTACAAGAACATATAGGAATTTAATTCCTCTAGTAAAATAGAGTTTAACCATATATAAGAATTTAATTCTTATAAAACAATGGGCTTGAAAGTCTCAAAACTCAAGATCTCCATGCACGGAGAAAGATTAGCACCTAACATGATAATGGCATATCACGTGCTCCCACATGAGCACCCTTGATGAACAAAAGAGAACAACTGAGAGCAGGTCACGTGTCTCCACGTGACAAGCACTTAAACAAAAAAGAAAAAGAGTAGAAACCCAAAGACGGTTACCATTTTTAGGGCACCTCACGTGATCCCACGTGACCCCCCTAAAAAGTGCTTAGCACTTCCAAAAGAAAAAGGGTATAAACCCAAAGACAGTTACCATTTTTAGGGCGCCTCACGTGATCCCACGTGACCCCCTAAAAAGTGCTTAGCACTTCCAAAAGAAAAAGGGTATAAACCCAAAAACAGTTACCATTTTTAGGGCGCCTCACGTGATCCCACGTGACCCCTAAAAAAGTGCTTAGCATTTCCAAAAGAAAAAGGGTGTAAACCCAAAGATAGTTACCATTTTTGGGGCGCCTTACGTGATCCCACATGACCTCCTAAAAGTGCTTAGCACTTTCAAAAGGAAAAGGGAATAAACCCAAGATAGTTCCCATTTTGGGGGCGCCTCATGTGAGAGCACGTGATCCCCAATAAGGCTTAGCATCTATAAAAGGAACAAGGGAATAGCGCTAAAGAAGCATCGCCAAATTTCAAGCGCCTCACGTGCCATACGTGAGCGCCCCGGATTTCAGTGTTTAACACTGTTTTAAGGCCGCACGTGGGGGCACGTGAGCGTTGAGCATACGTTAGTATTTAACACTATAAGGAACCAACTTCAACCACAAATTGGTTAAGTTCCTCCTGAGATTAAATCTCTAAGAAAATCGAGCCTCTATGCTCAGAACTGATAACTTCTCGATTTGGGATTTGGTTCAAGGGTACATCTCTCCACACCTCTGATACATGTCGTGGTAATCCTTCAACGTCTTCAGAAAGGTGGAGGGTCCCAATAACCAATAACTCTTGGCACACCCCCAAACCAATGAGCCAAAACAATATGGACTATGATGTCCTTAAACCCAATGGACCGCAACGTCCCTAAACTAAACTCTATGGACTATGATGTCCTTAAAGCTAATGGACCACAACGTCTCCAAACTAAACTCTATGGACTATGATGTCCTTAAACCCAGTGGACCGTAACGTCCCTAAACTAAAACAATAAAGCCCAAATGCTCTTTTGTTGGATCAAAAAATGATCCTGAACCCCGTTAAGTAGATCTTAGTCCAACATCGGATTAACGTATTCTTAACAAACATTTAATTCGATCTTGATCTCAAATGAGATTAACGATCCTTAAATCCAAACAAACCCAAATCTAAGAAAATACGCATTTAGACTAATCCTCGCTCTACGGGCGACAACATAAATTAGTCTCCGTATACAATCCACGGGCAACCAAAAATAAAACAAATACACACGACACGAAGTGAACTTCTAGAGCAGGAGAAAGTGGTTATCGCCATGCGGTAACATAATTAACTGCAAGGGCTTATGCCTGCAGGGAAGAGCATCCCCACAATCAAAAAACCCTTCGCAAACGAGGGGGAATCTGACGAAATCTGCTACAACGGCCGCATCCGTCCAGACCTCCAATACACGGTGTCATAAATCAACTTGGCATCTTCGGAAAGGTGGACGGATAAATCCAAATAGCATCTGCCCCTAAATTCTGGCAAGACGTTTGTCTTTCTCGATTTCCGGCGGTAAACAGATTCTGGCACGCCCGGTGGAACCTTTTCCTCTTTCCACTCCACACTTTGTGTGTCGTGTTTCGCGAACAAATCGCGGTCTGCTATGGTTGCCTGTGGATTCGAGGTACTAAGATTTGGTGTTTTGCTCCCGTGCAGAGAAAAGAAGATCAATGGCTTCCAGCTGCTCCAACTGCAACAACAACTCCCACTTCGTCCCATCTGGAGGAGTAACTTACGAGCCCCAAGCAGCCTCCATCTTCGCAATGCCGGTGGAACAAGTGACACAGGCCACCACTGGGTTGTTCTTCGGGACTATGATCCTGTCAACAAGCTTCAGCGTCCCGATGCCGTTACAGGAAGCTCCGAAGAAGTCGGTCTTCGATCGGCTTGCAACTATCGCGACCCCTCTCAACGGGTCGTCCAAGTCTACTACCTCAGTCTTCGACAGGCTGAGCCTAAGCTCAAATAGACCCGCGAAGAGGCACACAATACCGGAGAAGGCTATCCCAACTCCTGCTGTAGATGAAGTCATCGAAACTACTTCCCCTACTCGAAAGTCGGCCTTCGATGGGTTGACCATTCCTTCTCAGCGGATGTCAGTCTTTCACAGGCTGGCACCAATAACAGCCTCTCCTCAAAGTAGGGGGCATAACGAAGCTAATCCGATGATAAAGGTGATCCCGGCTACACGACATGCTCGACGTCGTCACTGGCGCCGAGTGAGGAAAGCTGGGGGCAATTCCCCTTCTGGACTTAACCCGCCAGCTCCAATGGTGGAAGTTGATACTGCTGTTCCAACTGGTAACAGTTTTGAGCCGTTCAAGAAGGTGCGCAACAACTCTCCAACTGCCGTGTTGAAAAGGACTCCTCCACCTATGGAGAACATTACAAAGGCAAACCCGGACAGCCCTCT
This sequence comes from Agapanthus africanus, assembly GCA_030015575.1. NCBI lineage: Eukaryota > Viridiplantae > Streptophyta > Magnoliopsida > Asparagales > Amaryllidaceae > Agapanthus > Agapanthus africanus. The sequence continues at coordinate 401,691,879 of CM057351.1, forward strand.
CGTCGGCTGTCCCCCAAAATCCATAGGGTCTGGCGAAGAGTCCAAGACTCTGTAATCGATAAAGACTACTCCCGCAGATCAAAGAAAATGAAGGCCCGGCAAGAGGAGGGTCATCCCGCCGTCGTATCACGGAAAGTATCGTCTGCAACAGTCCCCTCAACTTCGACTGCCCATAAAAGGAGAAGGCCGGAGAAGTTCCCCATGTCTACGACAAATCTCAAGGGTAATGAATCCAAACGCCCCAAGTCTGGGGACATGGTAATATACATCGTCTATATGGCTTCCAAAAAAGAGGAAAGCCGTGCTTCTGGGGGTCATCGACCACTTACGCGGTCCGTAACAAAGGCTCAGGAGCAACAACAGAAACTCCATGAGATGCTGACAAAGATGTCCGCACTCACTGGGTAGAAAGAAAGTTCGGAAGTATCGTTGGATCAACGCCAGGAGCAGGAAACCGACGCCGAGTTCCTCCAAAGAATGCTCGAAAAGAAAGATAAAGAAGCCACGGAACAAGCGGCTAATATAAAACAAATGGCGCTCCTGTTTCAAGATATGGTGGGGATGATGATCCAGCCGGACCCTCCAGCCGAAGATCCCCCAATAATCATTGAAGACGACAGAGGAGAGACATCAAACCCTCTTCCGGCTTTATCAGCAACCAGAGAGGAGACGATCTCAAAAGCTGCCCTTGATGACTACATAGCTTAACAAATACGAGCTCATCAGGCAAACGAAACTGCTGGCCAAGTCGTCAGAACTGGGCGACCATATCCAGGCTGGTACGATCAAATTAAGTATCCGCTGGGATATACGATCCTTAAATTCCACGTGTATAAGGAGACAGGCAATCCCCAACAGCACGTCGCTCATTTCAGGGCGGCAATACAGGAGGTGATGACAAATTGTTGCTTCGACAGTTCGTCGGCAGCTTAGCAGAGATAGCATTTGAATGGTACTCGGAGCTTCAGAATGACTCCATCAAAACATTTATAGAAATGGAGCTGCTTTTCACCCAGTGTTTTGCAAGTGCTAGCGAGCGCACCCCGATCACGGCGTTGATCAATGCCAGGGTGAAGCCAGGAGGGACCTGGGTTCAGTACGCAATTCGATGGCGGAACCTATGGTCAAAATGCGAACAACGCATAGAAGAAGCTCCTGCCGTAGGCATGTTCGTAGGGACCCTTGATCCACAAGCGACCATATCACAGTTTACGATGTTTTTCTAGCCGATTACCTTCCAGGCCTTGAACGACAAGCTGGCCCAAATGGACCAGATGGGCCATAGACCGTCCTCCTTAAAAATGGAGCTTCGAAACAAAAAGGGAAAAGGGAAAGCGACCTTCGTCGCCAACGCTTAGCAACGGCTGAGTGATCCGAAACCAGCTGCTCGCCAAAACGATAGACCGCGATCACTCGGAGAAAAGTTGAGACGTCTTTACTCGTTCCCTCAGGATAAAATGAGAAGACTGTTCGAACTGGCGGTGGGCTCATCACTCTGCCGGATCCGAAACGCCCATCGCAACCTGGTGACGTCAACCATCCTAACTACTGTCCCTACCACAGAATGATGGGTCACCCAATCGAAGATTGCTACATCTTCAAAAACTGGGTTTAAGACCAGTACCAATAGGGCAAGTTTGCGTTGTCTGAAAACTGGAGGGTAAACCCGCCACAACAGCACGCTCCTAAAATGGTGGACACGCCGGCGGCATCATGCTCATTTGTAGAGGAAGCCCCATGGGAAGTTGTTCTTTCGGCCAAGACTAAGAGAATGCTGAAGGATCTTCAAACATGTCCGGCGATTAGATGGAAAAGCCCGCTAGAGCCCGAGATCATTGAGTGAATGCTGAAACCGCGCCCAACACCAAGAGTTGCTAGTGATGGGCAAAACACCCAGGCCCGGCCGTCAAAGTCTTCGAAGAAAAAGAATAAGACCAAGAAGCTCGCGCAGCCTGACGACAAGCGCACAGACCTGCAAAGGAATATTGACGCACTATAGGAATATAACCAGAAGGCGCAAACCCCAGTCACACTCCATGAGTTTCTCAACCATATCCCTAAGAACGGAGATAGTGACAATGACTAAGGAAACGACTTGTCAGAAGAACCCGAGAATTATGCGGCAAGTTGTCATATGATATCTCATTCTTCGGTAAATGACGAAGAAGCTCACTCAGCATTAGAAGATAACATAGAGGAGCTGGGGGCAGGACCGACGCCAAAATCCTTGGAACCGTCGGACGAGTTGATTGATATACTGCTGAACGAAGCCCGTTAGAAGGGCAAAGCTGATCAAGAGCGTGAAACGGCCATATACGAAAAGGCCGAGCGTCGGCGTCAGGAGAAAAGAGCTACAGTGAAAATCAATCACAAAGCACTTCGACCGAATCGAAGCACTACCGCGGCGGACAAAAGCAGGCTTAAAACACGGAAACGGTTCTCCAAAGCCCTACCAATGGGAATGAAGCTGCCACCTTTCAGAGGAAGTACTTCTGGGAATATGTGCCTCGAAGGAGCGAAAGTACATCCTAATTACTGCTTATACCATCAGAGGATTGCACATCCTACCGAAGAGTGCGGTGCCTTTAAAAAGTGGTGGCAAGGATACGTTGCTCACCAACAACATTTCAAATGGATGAAACGCAAAACTCGTTGAGAGAAGAAAAGCACGACAAATGACCATCAAGGAACCGCCGGCAACTGTCACATGGTTGATACCAGGGGATCTCAAGTTCGCACCTTCGGAAGCGATTCTGACGAAGAAATAGCCCTCGGTCCTCTCTTCAAGGAATCCACTTCAGGAAAAGAGGAAGAGATAAAAAAAACTGTGAAAATATTCAGCTGCATAACCGTACGTTGCCCGAAAATAATCTCGGGCCTACAAATAAGGGATCGAATAAAAAAGATAAGGGGAAAGAAAAAGACCCTGAGGATATCTCACTCGATGATCGAGTCGTCGAAGAGCTAGCAGCTAAGGACCCACCCAAGAAAAACAAAGTGGATTACAATTCCTAGCACACCTGAGGAAGATACCCTCACAGCCGAGCGTTTTGGATGCCCTTCTATTGTCTAAAGAGGCACGAGATTTTCTGATCAGGGCATTACAAGAGCCCGAGCAGTTTCAAGCTTTCCTTGCCGAAGAAAAGATGAAGGACGAGCTGGAAGAAGTTCACACAGCCGACATTACCTTCAGCAATGAAGACTTCCTTCTCGGAATGTGCAAGCACAACCGTCCCCTATATGTCACCGGGTACTGCCATGACATCAAGATAAGGAAAATCTTAGTTGACAACGGGTCCTCTGTCAACCTCCTAAATGTGACGGTGCTAAAAGAAATCTGCATAGGCGTTCAACACCTCGCTCGGGATAAAATCACCATCTCCGGGTTCGACTCCCAGTCATCACGGACGCTCGGGTCTGTAATACTGACGTTACGCTTTGGGCTGCTCGTCACTGACATAAAATTTCATGTCATTGACGCCAAGTCCTACTACAACGCATTGCTCGGCAGGCCTTGGTTACAATTGTACAACATTATCCCTTCTACACAATATCAGTGTATGAAGTATTTCAAAGATGTTCTCGAGTATACCATGATGGGGGAACTAAACCCATTCTCCGTAAATGAAGTCCGAAAGTACGAAGATGCAAAGTATTTCCTACAGACTTCGAAGACACGGAAAGATGACATAAACCGGAGAATAAGCAAAAAGCTATCACCACTATTCCGGTCTTCGGGAGCGATACCGAGGAGGAAGAAGAAATAATCTAATCGGGGCCACCCCAAAACAACAGGCCGGGACCATCTACCCCTATTCTGGTCTTTGGCAGTGACTCTGAAGACGAAGTCAACGCAGTGTTTTCGGTCCGTCCATCAAGGCAGGCCATCACTGGAGGTGAGCAGAGTTTGCAGATCGCCATGGTTCCACGGAAGCACTACAGAGAGCTTGATACACTTGAGACATATAGTGTGCAAGAGCTGCAAACATTCTACGTCCCTCCAGGAGAAGAGGTGAAAAGGCGATCCTATTCTATTGATCCACGGAGACTAAAGTCACAAGAGAAGTCTGACATGGTGCCGATTTTGCGCTCGACAGGCTCCAACCAATCCATCTGGACAGATACTATGCAGAGGGATTAAAAATGTTATTAAGATGTCAAGGCATACCCTTCAAACAAACTGCTCGACGGGCTCAGTTCTACAACAGGATTTGAAACGTCTCCGGAACTCGGCGAAAATTGCCCAATGGAAAAATGGAAACGATTGGGCTTGGATATGTCCAGTCCAAAAAACGGGAGCAATTCCATGGCTGCCATATCATAAATGACCTCGATGAAGAAGGGGATGCCCTTTTAAAAGACGTTGACGTTGAACCAGAATGAGGTCCAACCATAAAAATGCCGAGCCCGTCGTTTGAAGAACAGATGGACAAGCTAGTAAGGGAAGCGAGTCAAAAGGTTCGGAACGACCACAGCCGCGTGTTCAGTTGATAAAATGCACATTTAATATGATATTTTACCTATTATTTCTATATAATAAAAGGTGTTTATTATAATATATGATACCTATGAGGGTTTATCTGTAAAAATATTATTTTCATATGTTTATATATTATAATTAACATTTTGTAAGAAAAAGTAAGCATATAATATCCATGTAACATTTGGCCCATTTAAATATGCTTACCTTATTAAATACCTTTGACCAATTCTTAATGGTTAAGTTAATATCTCAATAAAACAAACTCTACTAATATTATTTGTTGAGTTATTGTGCAGAATTTTCAGGACTGAAATCAAGGAAATCAAAGTTGGCAAAACAAACCTGCTTAATTAAGAAAGTAAACTAAAGAAATCAACTCTGGCAGTGACGTAGAAAAGATTTTCAGTTTCCAGATATTCGAAAGATAACCACGTGTTATCAAGATGAAGCCCCAGAAAAACTAACAGATGATCTCCTTGTTTGGCCGCGGAACCGCGGCCAAACCCACCTATTGGCCGCGGTTCCGCCGCGTGTTGAATGAGTTGGAAGTTGGGATTTTGCTGTTAGGATCTTAACCACTGGTTTCCAAATTAGGAAGCTAGGGTTCTGGCTCTGGGACTATAAATAAGGACTGAGAGCCTCTTAGAAAATCATCAAGCTGAAGAGATCACGAAGTCCACGACAGGCTCACGCATCCAGGCTGATCATCGACGGTTCATCTACCTCCTTAGAAGAGATCGAGAAACAAACTAGCATTTTGTAATCATTTTCTAAGGAAACAAAGTGTAAATGAATTTTGTTGATTAATAAAGGTAGTTGTTTTCTTATTCTATCTTTTTGTAGTTTTAATATGATTTCTCTCTCCATCTCTTCTTCTCCCAACATGCGCGAGTAATTCTTCGCTTGTTAGGGTTCATGGGATTAGGGTAGGTTAATGGATGATGAAGATTCTTAAACTCTTTTTACGTCCTATAAAGTTTATAAACTTTATCAAAAGAATAGTTAATATCCTAATCGGGCGTGCTACCAATTCATTTCTAGTCTCGACCGCGATTGGAGCCAAGATTAACAATTGTTTTGGTAAAGATTAGATATGAACGGAGATCCATGTCGAGATAGGGGTTAACAGTGGGAACCCTTTTCCCTCCAGAAACCCTAATCTATATGCATCACTGTCGTTCTAGTTTTAAATCTATTAAAGGATAAAAAGAGTAATCTTTAATTAATCATCCATAACTACTAAATCCCAATGAACCCTACAAACCCCCATTTAATATTAAACTTACATCCGTAGTTAATCTAGATCTATATTTTGCATCTGTGTTTAACGTAGATCTAGAAACTATTTCCACTATTCTTTATTCTTCCTCCTTGTCTTTTCAACACGTCTAAAGTAAGATTAAAAGATTCAACGTTTCCCAGAGGACGAACCGTACTCATCTCGGTCTAGCTACACGCGACACCGTTATTGATTGCGGTTAACTACTACATACTACTACATAAATTCTAGATCAATCAAATGGCGCCGTTGCCGGGGATACGTGCACAATTTTTTATTCTTACTATTTGTGTTGAATTCTTATTCGATTTATATGATAAAAACAAAATAAACTGCATCTTGCATATTTAACGATAAGTGTGCGATTTTTGCGAGGGAATCTAGAGTCACAGACTTGAGAAAACAGGGATCCGGAGACATTCATCAAGATCCAGAGAAGGAAGGGAGGCCACGTAGCAAAAATCTTCTTTAGATCTTCCTAGTCGGCGGCGGAACCACGGCACAAAGAGCATATTGGCGGTGGAACCGCGGCGCATTAGGGGATTTAGGGTTTCCAAATTCTCTGGTATCTTTTATATATCTTTCTATCTCCTCTGAAATCTAATAAAATATCCTTTCTGCAGGATTCTTTGCAAAATATCGCCGCTCAAAAAAATCTTTTTGCAAAGTTTTGTACTTGGTTTGTTTATTCATATTTTAATGTGGATTTTAAGGGGCAAGACCACAATTCAGATTAGGTGGGGATTTCATCACCTTTCCTAGGCCCCACAAATCACAAAACGAGCATCCGCATAACCCTATATTAATTTAAAAAATATCTAGACAAAACTCTAAGGACTGTCGCGCACAATAAGGACAGAGGAAGGTCGTGGGTAATTTATCGCTTATCCGCATTACTTTTGTGGTGCCTAGGCAAGTGTGTCTAAGGCAAGTGGTTACTTAATTATGCCCGCTATTTTCAGTGATTCGTATAGCGGATACCTCCCACTTATCTGGCATTTACCTGGCCACAAGAGTGATAAAGAGATGGTAGAGGATTGATCCTGTGGCTTGTCCTTTGGAAGTTTTGGAGCGGTCTAGAGATTTGACCTAGGTAACCTTAGTTCTAGGGTTGATTGTGCATTTTTGTGTGATTTGTCTCAAGTCCGACACACTTTTCAAAACAAAACCAATCACATACATGCTGCCACTTGCGCTAAACCCGCTTAGTACATGCTCGGCTGGACACGGGATTCTAATGCCCGTCTTGTCCGCGTTCCTGCTATCGACTCCGAAGTCGGTACTTCTTCATCTTCTTTTTCCCCACCGCCCACCACATCGACCGAGATGGACGGTACTCCATCAAATTATAATACCACGCTGCCACCGCCCGTAGGTGAGCAGAATCCACCTCGCATCTCTCTCCAAGAGAGATGCTACCCTTCACGTTGTCCCCTTCCTACTTGTCTTTCTATTCCACCAGCCAATGGGGATAATTTTGAAATCAAACCCCAATTTATCAAACTGTTGCCCAAATTTCATAGGCTTGAGTCCGATGACGCATACGTTTTTATAAACAAATTCGAAAATGTATGTGCAATGATTGGCACGTCACAACTTTCTGTGGATGCTGTGCGTTTACGTCTTCTCCCTTTTTCTTTGTGCGATCTAGCCGAGAAATGGCTTTATAACACTGCCGCACATTCTATTTCTAAATGGGACGAACTCGTTGTAGCATTCCTTAAGAAATTTTATCCCAATCATAAGACCGCCCATGTTAGGAGCGAAATCAATCAGTTTACCCAGCTTCCCAATGAACCATTTTGGAAATACTTTGAACGGTTCAAGGATCTGCTTGTCCAATGTCCTCATCACGGAATCCACCGATGGGATCTGTGTCGAATTATATATGAGGGTATTGATCCCGCAACAAAACAGATGCTTGAAACCATGTGTCAATGTCAATTCCTGTCGAAAGATGATAGTGAAGTTTGGAAATCCCTAGAAAATTTCGCTGAACACACTTTACAATGGGAAAGTGTTAGACCTATATCATCTAAGGAAGGTATTCATGAGCTCGAGGTTTGCATCGCAATGAAAGCTGAAATGGCCGCGATACAAAGGAAACTCGACACTATAGAAAACAGAATCTCTTCAGCCTCCCTAAACCAATACATGCTTCCCCAAACCGTGTGTGGTTGCTGTTCTGATCCATCACACTTGACGGAAGAATGTCCTATGAATGCACCGTTTTAAGGTCACGAGCAAACTAATGCTGTTTTTCAGCAGCGACCTAGAAACGATCCTTATTCTTCCACATACAATCAGGGATGGAGGAATCATCCTAATTTTGCTTGGAACCAAAACCAACCCCAAAATCAAAACCAGCTCCAAAGCAATTATCAAATACATCCTCCACAGCAACCACAACCACAGAGTCAGCACCCCTTTCAGTCACAAAATTTTCAAAATCCGGCCAACACATCTGCACCGCAATTGGCCGGTACTGATAACTCTTCACTCGCACAAACTTTGGATTTGTTTATGAAACATTCCATTCAAATGTCGGCTGATATGAGGTCTTCTATTGATACCATAAAGAAAGACTCCGTCTCCCACGGTGAGAGTATTAAATCAATAGAAAACCAAATTGCACAGTTGAACGCCGCGATGAGTGCGAGAGAAAAAGGGAAACTCCCATCTCAACCCCTACCAAATTCTGGCCACTCACAAAGTTATAATATGGGTACCGTTACCACATTGAGATCGGGAAAAGTGCTGAATAACCGAGTGGGTGAGCAATTTTATGATGTTAGTGATAGCAATGATACCCCGGCTTCTACTTCTTTCCCTAATTCGTCTAGTCTTTTACCTTCTTCCGAGCCTATTCTCCGTTTTCCCCAAGGCTCGAACCCTCAGCCCACTTCCATAAATCTATCTAAAGCGATCCCCACTCCAATTTTACGATCCATTCCATCCCCATAATCCTCTCCAATGTTGGACCTAACCCTTAATTGATAAAGCACCTTATCCAAACAGGTTAAGGGGCAACAGACCAAGTCCACAAATAGAGAAGATTGTGGAAATTTTTAAGCAAGTTAACATAAACATTCCTCTCCTAGATGCTATTCAACAAGTTCTGTCTTATGCGAAAATCCTAAAGGACTTGTGCACTGGGAAGAGAAAAGTTCAAGTACCTAAAAAAGTTTTCCTTGCGAGTAATGTGAGCACTGCTTTTACACAACAACTACCCAAGAAACGAAAGGACCCCGGAAGTCCTACAATTTCTATTTCTATTGGGGGTAAAAATATCAATCGTGCTCTACTCGATTTATGTGCTAGTGTTAACTTGCTTCCATATTCTGTTTATGAGCAATTAGGGATCAGGGAGTTAAAACCTGCACATTGCACTTTTCAGATGGCCGATCGATCTATCACCCAACCTAGGGGTGAGCTAAAAGATATGTTAATCAAAGTCAGGGAATTTATATTTCCTGTGGACTTTATCGTTATTGATACACAACCTGTAGCGAACCCACGAAACCAAATTCCGGTGATTTTAGGTCGACCTTTTCTTGCTACTTCCAACGCAATAATCAATTGTAGAAACGGCTCTATGACCCTATCCTTTAGGAAGAAGTCAATTGAGCTTAATATTTACAAGTTGGGAAGTGAACCCTCCGAGCCCTATGCTCATATGTGTTCTGTCGAAACAATATATTCCAACAGTAGCGAAATTGAAGAGCTTCACGATACTGATCTCGACTTCGCTATTACGTTGTTGTCCGGGCCAACAGCTAACGCTAAATGTGAACCTTTTATGGAGTCAGAGTATTATCCCGTTCTTTCTGATGAGATTATTATTCGGGATATCGATGAAAGCTTCGAGGAAATCTTCGCTGATGAACTCACATTCTTAGAAGACATGGGCGTTGTGATGAATCAACCCCAACCCAAAGAAATTGAACCGCCATATCTTCTTCTTATCAAGAATGAGAATGCGAGTAATCCATCACCATTGTTTTTCCTCTACAAATCGAGACGTAAATCTTTTCCATTACACCTCTTATCTCCTCCCCACTTCTTCACGTCAATTGGCGACATGTTCTTCTACCAACATTGGTGCTTCATCAATAAAATTTTTGAATGGTTGGTTTTGACTTTTGGTCTTTGCAAGACTTTACTTTGACTAATAACTTTTACCCTCCCCAATAATTTTAAATGCTTAATACTATTTTACTTAAGTTTGGGGGGTATATTTCGGCTCTTGAAAATAAAATTTGTCTTCAAAATTGTGAGCCAGAAATAAGTTTGGGGGAGGATTTCACTGTCATTATTTTTGTTGCCCCCGTTAATAACCTTTCTTGCTAAGTCTACATGTTTTTGAGATTTAAAAGAGACAACAGTGAGGACACTGCTGCAAACAGGTTTGGGGGAGGTTTGTGCTTATTTACGCGTTACTTTGCACTATACTATATATAAGCACAAAATTTTTTGATAATAAAAGAGTAGAAAGTGAAAAATTATATATGAAAGATATGAACAGTTTGAGAAAAGCAAGAAAATTAGATGTTTTCTTAAACGAAACTAGTAATAAGTAGTTATGAGCCGTTGTCCCAAGGGTTAGTTAGATGAAAGAAGTCACTAATCTGAGAATAAAAATAAGTCTGAAAAATAGTCCCTATTCTGGAAGCCAAACATTTGAACGTTGATACCCTGCTATACGCACTTACACATGTCTTGAAACTTGGGATAGTAGAGAATACCTTGAAATGCTCTTGTCTAAAATCCTTAGTATATAGGAAAATAAAATAAAATATATGTGGTGAAAAAAAATGAACACTGGTTTTGTTATCACCAAGGCAGCAATAAAAAAATATAGCGAGGGTGCTTCATCACCCAGTGCCTTAGACCAACTGGTTTGGGAACCACTACTAAGCCTTAGGTGTTGCAAGACGAGGAAATACACCTAATTAAGCAAGCACATGAGTAATCGGTCGGTTAGTACCTCAAGAAGTATTAACGGTCGCATGAAAAATGTGTGAGCATATTCCATCTAAATATTCACCGACTAAAAAGTACTAAGGTAGATGGACAAGAGTATGATTGCTTGAATTGAATTCTCCGAGTGTAGGGATGTCCAGTTCACACACGTAGGGGTATATGATCAATGTTTGGAAGAAAGATAGGAATGAAAACTAAAGGCGATGTTTTATTGAGGGATAATGTGATTTCTAACATTTTTTCACGACCATTAAGATAGAGCTCATAGCAACTGAAAAACTGGTGTAGTTGAAAACTCTTATTTTCAAATTCTTTCTTTTATGGTTCTTATCTTTATATGTAACTTTCACTATCTTTCTTTTATTATGGGATTTTATGGGTGTAATCCGCTGAAAACCCTCAGGAGACAACACACCGCCTACTAGGGACACCTAGAGGTTTAACGGTTTGTTGCACGTGCTCAGTGCAATCGTGTTTCCTACAAAAGTGTGCTTAGCTTTCTCCTTTCTTTTTCTCCTTCTCTTGAATAAACTAGTTTGCTCAGGACGATCAAAGATAAGTTTGGGAGTATTTGTTCAGTTGATGAAACTGCACATTTAATATTACATTTTTCCTACTATTTCTATATAATAAAAGGTGTTTATTATAATATATGATACATATGAGGGTTTATCTGTAAAAATACTATTTTCATATATTTATATATTATAATAAACATTTTGTAGGAAAAAGTAAGTATATAATATCCATGTAACATTTGGCCCATTTAAATATGCTTACCTTATTAAATACCTTTGACCAATTCTTAATGGTTAAGTTAATATCTCAATAAAACAAACTCTACTAATATTATTTGTTGAGTTATTGTGCAGAATTTTCAGGACTAAAATCAAGGAAATCAAAGTTGGCAAAACAAACCTGCCTAATTAAGAAAGTAAACTAAAGAAATCAACTCTGGCAGTGACGTAGAAAAGATTTTCAGTTTCCAGATATTCAAAAGATCACCACGTGTCATCAAGATGAAGCCCCAGAAAAACTAACAGATGATCTCCTTGTTTGGCCGCGGAACCACGGCCAAACCTACCTATTGGCCGCGGTTCCGCCACGCGTTGAATGAGTTGGAAGTTGGGATTTTGCTGTTAGGATGTTAACCACTGGTTTCCAAATTAGGAAGCTAGGGTTCTGGCTTTGAGACTATAAATAAGGACCGAGAGCCTTTTGGAAAATCATCAAGCTGAAGAGATCACGAAGTCCACGACAGGCTCACGCATCCAGGCTGATCATCGACGGTTTATCTATCTCCTTAGAAGAGATCGAGAAGCAAACTAGCATTTTGTAATCATTTTCTAAGGAAACAAAGTGTAAATGAATTTTGTTGATTAATAAAAGTAGTTATTTTCTTATTCTATCTCTTTGTAGTTTTAATATGATTTCTCTCTCCATCTCTTCTTCTCCCAACATGCGTGAGTAATTCTTCGCTTGTTAGGGTTCATGGGATTAGGGTAGGTTAATGGATGATGAAGATCCTTAAACTCTTTTTACGTCCTATAAAGTTTATAAACTTTATCAAAAGAATAGTTAACATCCTAATCGGGCGCGCTACCAATTCATTGCTAGTCTCGACCGTGATTAGAGCCAAGATTAACAATTGTTTTGGTAAAGGCTAGATATGAACGGAGATCCATGTCGAGATAGGGGTTAAGAGTGGGAACCATTTTCCCTCCAGAAACCCTAATCTACATGCATCACTGTCGTTCTAGTTTTAAATCTATTAAAGGATAAAAAGAGTAATCTTTAATTAATCATCCATAACTACTAAATTCCAATGAACCCTACAAGCCCCCATTTAATATTAAACTTACATCTGTAGTTAATCTAGATCTATATTTTGCATCCGTGTTTAACGTAGATCTAGAAACTATTTCCACTATTCTTTATTCTTCCTCGTTGTTTTTTCAACATGTCTAAAGTAAGATTAAAAGATTCAACGTTTCCCAGAGGACGACCCGTACTCATCTCGGTCTAGCTACACGCGATACTGTTATTGATTGCGGTTAACTACTACATACTACTACATAAATTCCAGATCAATCACCGCGAAATGGCCATTTACGAGAAAGCCAAGACGCATCGACTCCTTCAATAGGCTATGGAGGATGACAATGCCCTTCACCGTCATCCCGCCATGCATTCCTAAGATAAGAAAAAGGCCCTAAGCGGAGGCAAAATTAAGTTAAAGAATGGAAAAAATGTTCGACAGCGGCAAAACGGATCCAAAAGGACACGCGATCGAGAAAAGGTCAGCCGAAATCTATCGCCAATGAAGAAGATAGATCGGGAATATTCCTTCCCTCAAGACAAGACAAGGAAGATATTCGACCTTGTCATGAAATATCAAATGATGACACTCCTTGAGTCTCGACACCCCAATCAAGCAAACGAGGTTCATCACCCGGTTTATTGCTCCTATCAGCGAGCGATAGGACATCCTCTTGAAGACTGCTTCACCTTTAAAAACTGGGTCAAAGACCAATATTAACTCGGCATATTCGCTTTATCCAACAGTTGGAGGGTAGCCCCACCACAAAGGCATGTACCAAAAGCAACGTATATAGCGAGAGTAGAACCAGATCAACATCGGTCTTGGAAACGATCTCGTACCTGTCACGTGATAACGCTGTCGGAAGAAGGAATACACGAGAATATGGATGACCTCTTCTGGTGCTTCAAAAATTAGGATGAAGACGGGATGATCTCAGAATTTCCACCGGCGCCAAAAGAATTAGAAGATGGGATACACACCACGGCGGACAACCTGAAAAAAATCGACCTGGGGACGGCAAACGACCCACGGCCAACGTTCTCCAATGAGATGCTATCTAAAGAGCAGGTGGCTACGCTAAAAGATGTGCTCATGCAGTATAAACATTGCTTCGCATAGAACTATTCCGAGATGCCGGGGCTAGATCCAGAAATAGCTGTGCATAAATTGGCGATATCTCCGGATGTCAAGCCAGTCAAACTAGCACTAAGAAGAATGCAGCTCGAACTGGAAATGAGTATCAACGCCGAAGTCAAGAAGCTAATCGACTCCGACTTCGTCCAGGAAGTTCAATACCCCATCTGGATCGCCAACATTGTCCCAGTGATGAAGAAAAATGGGACGGTGCGCATCTGTGTGGACTTTCGGGACCTCAACAAAGCCTGTCCGAAGGATGACTTTCCCGTACCGGTTACCAAGATGATGATAGATAACACGTCCATTCATGAAGTCCTCTCCTTCATGGACGGATCATCGGGGTACAATCAAATAAAGATGCATCCCGAAGACCAGAAGCATACCGCTTTCCGGACTCCTCTGGGCATATTCTACTACAAAGTGATGCCTTTCGGTCTACAGAACGCCATGATGAAGATTTTTGATGACCTCATACATGAAATCGTCGAATGCTATATCGATGACCTCGTAGTGAAAAGCAAATCGTACGAGGAACACTGGGAGTATTTGAAAAAAGTGTTCCAACGTCTTCGTAAGTATAACCTGAAGATGAACCCTCTGAAATGCGCATTTGGAGTCTCCTCAGGCAAATTTCTAGGGTTCATCATACGACACCAGGGCATCGAAATAGATCCATCGAAGATTAAGGTGATTATGGAAATGCCCACTCCAAGAACTTTAAAACAATTGTGGTCTCTACAAGGAAAGCTCGCGTATATCCGACGGTTCATTGCTAACCTTTCTGGAAAATGTCTTCCCTACAGTCACCTGATGAAGAAGGGAACCCCGTTCGTTTGGAATCATAAATGCCAGAGTGCACTGGACGAAATCAAGCAATACCTGCAGAATCCACCGGTACTGATCGCTCCAGTCAAGGGAAAGCCCCTCATCCTGTACACGACAGCTCTTGAAGGTTCTTTAGGTGCGCTATGGGCACAGGAAAATGACCAAGGGAAGAAGAGAGCCCTCTACTATTTAAGTCGAGTTCTCCTGGGGGAAGAAAATAACTACTCCCCTATCGAAAAATACTGCCTGGCGTTAATCTTCGCGATAACAAAACTTCGGCATTATGCTTTGGTGCATGAGGTCCATCTCATATCAAAGGTGGATCCTCTAAAATATTTGATGTCAAGAGCCATACTAACGGGACGGCTCGCTAAATGGGCCCTACTTTTAGTGGAATTCTCGATAACATACCGACCTCTCAAGGCAGCGAAAGGCTAGGCCATCACCGACTTCTTCGCTGAGCATCCGATACCTGCCGATTCAACCCTAAATTGCGAATTGCCAGACGAGCACACGTTTGACACGATCGACGGGGAGAATGGAGAGAGTGATACCCGATGGGAACTCTACTTCGATGGAGCATCTTCCATGAAGAAGAAAAAGCACAGCTCTCCCATAATCAAATCTGGGGTAGGCCTCATTTTCATAACTCCACAAAGAGGGATAATGCGCTTTGCCTTTTCCTTAACAGAGCCGAGGACAAACAATGAAGCAGAGTATGAGGCTTTGATAGCAGGTCTTGAGATCGCTGTCGACATGGGAATCAAAAACCTCCTCATATACGGAGACTCCCTGCTGGTCGTTAGCCAAGTAAACGGTGACTATCAGACGTACAAGCCAAAGTTGGTAAAATATGGCAAAAGAGTGCAACAGTTACTAACTCAAATTCCCTCCTGCATCCTAGAAAGCATACCACGTACAGAAAATAGTAAAGCGGACGTATTAGCCAAACTCGCTAAAGAACTGGCTGACGAAACCTCGATGACATAAGGATCATTGTACAAAACCGTCGGGTTCTTGCACCAGCAGAAATATCTCTGGAGTCGTCTGAAGAAAAGGAAGCGACCAAGCAAACAACCCTACAAATAGAGGACAAAGAAAGGGCTAAAGGTTGGAGAGAAGTCTTTCTAGACTACTTCAAATCCTGTCAAACACCGGAAGATGCATTCTTAAGACATCGGCTCATGAAACGAGCTCTGTCTTTCGCCTTTGTCAATGATACTCTATATAAGAGATCGTTCGACTCTCTGTGGCTGAGATGCCTTGGACCGGAAGAAGCAAGGAGAGTCATCCAAGAAACTCACGACGGACTCTGCGGTTCTCATCAAATCGGGCCAAAGATGAAGCTGAAGATCAAAAGAATGGGCTACTATTGGCCCACGATGATTCAAGACTGCCTCGAATACGCGAAACAGTGCCACTCGTGCCAAATTCATAGAGACTTCATCCACCAGTATCCAAACCCGCTACACCCAACAGTGGCTAGCTGGCCGTTTGAAATGTTAGGAACCGATATAATTGGTCCTATCGAACCAACACCGTCCAAAGGACATCGGTTCATATTGGCGACAATTGATTACTTCTCTAAGTGGGCAGAAGCCATACCGCTAAGAGAAATGAAGATGAAAAACATCCTCCATTTCTTCAAGACGCACGTCATCTATCGGTTCGGCGCTCCGCGATGGATTATCTCCGATTACGGGCCGGCCTACAGAAGTCACAGAATCAGCCGCTTCGCACAGCAGCAAAACATAGACTGGAGATACTCTTCGGTCTATAATCCCCAAGCTAACGGTCTAGCTGAGACTTTCAACAAGACCTTGACGAAGATCATAAAGAAGACGGTGTCCGGAAAAAAAAGGACTGGCACGAAAGACTGCATGAAGCTCTCTGGGCTTATCGGACTACGTTCAAAACGACCACAAATACAACGCCATTCGCGTTGGTATTCGGCACAGAAGCAGTACTCCCTCTCGAGATAGAGTTATCCTCTCTACGAGTGGCGGTTCATTACGAGCTAATAGACGAAGAGAATGCTCATCTTCGCCTTGAAGAGCTAGACGCCCTCAATGAAACTCGTCTCATAGCACAGCAAAACTTGGAGGCTTACAAAGAAAAGATGACACGCTCATACGAAAGGTTAACTAGGCCGAGAACATTCCGCCAAGGCGAACTCGCGCTAGTTGTCAAAAGACCTATGATCCCCAGTCGTGCTATAATGGGGAAATTCGAGCCAAACTATGAGGGCCCGTATATCATAGACAAAGTCTACCAAGGTGGGGCTTACTTGCTCATGGATATGCATGGCAAAAGACCCTTTCGGCCAGTAAACGGCCGATTCTTGAAGAAGTATTACGCCTGACGAGTCACGACTCAGGTCAATGATAGATGATGACACCTATGTCCGCTCGCTATCTTCTTGAGTCAAGACTCTAAAAGTAGTATCCAACGATACCCCGTCCCAAACGCGGAAAACAATGGACCGAAATGTCCCTAAACTAACAACGGACCGAAACGTCCCTAAACTAACAACGGACCGAAACGTCCTGAAACTAGCTACAGACCGTAACGTCCTTAAACTACTATGAACCGCAGCATCCTTAGGCTAACATGGCCAAAAAAACGGTACGTCCATAAGCGAAATGGGCATAGATGAAAACCCGAAAGGGCTCCATGAGTAAAAACAGCAGGGCTACCGGCGAGTTTGTGAAAACCTGAAAGGGTGCACTCGTAAAAAAAATTTCCTATGCACTTGCAGGGTCCTCTCGACCTTGTAAGGAGAAAATACTTGCATAAGATCCTTACGGCTCATAAGGGAGCAAAACACTTAGGAATCCTCACGATCCCTAAGGAGAAATTACACTTACAAGATCCTCACGACTTGTAAGGAGAATGTCTCCCTTATGAGACCCTCACGACTCGTAGGATTCAAAAGTCTTAAGATACAGGGATCTGAACCTGTTCTTAAGCCATCATATCCCCCAAACTGCCATACAGGCGGTCAATATTGACCCTTGTATACAATCCACGGGCATAAATAAGCGTTCCCTCGCCCAGTTCCACCAATGGTATGAAATTCCCCTATTTGGTGAACAACACTTGTAGGTCCTCTCGACTTGCAAGGAGAAAATGCTCTTGTGAGATCCTTACGACTCTTAAAAGAAAACACACTTAGGAGTCCCCACGATCTCTAAGGAGAAATCACACCTACGAGATCCTCACGACTCGTAGGGAGAAATACCTTTATGAGACCCTTACGGCTCACGAAGTCAAAAGCCTTAGCCGTCAGGTCCCTAACCCTGTCTACTAAGCCACCTTTGTTCGATAGCGGAGAAGGCAAATGATGATTCGCTCATGGCAATGTTCCAGTAGTAGCGATGTTGATGTCTAAATCGGTAACAAATTCCAAGTCTTTTCACGGCAAGTGATGATTCTCTCGTGGCAATATCCCAGTCACGGCGATGCTGATGCTAAGATTGGTATCAGATCTCATGTCCACACTCGCAACAAAATCAGCGAGCCAAAAATATAAAGAATATATAGCCGAAATGATTGGGCAACTGGCAATAAAAAGCGGCGAGTAAAAAGAAAAATAGCCGAAATGATTGGGCACCGCGAAAAATAGCCGAAATGATTGGTCAATTGTGACTTTCGCGATATAAAAGCTAAAATGATAGAGTATCGCGGAAGGAAATAAAAAAATGATGAAAGAATGAAACTTTTGCCCTACAAGCGAGTCCATACTGACTCTTGTAGACAATCCAAGGGCATAAACGAAAAGGGAACTACATTTCCCAACAAACTCTGTCAAAGGGAGAGTCAGATCTCGACGGCAACATCTGCATCCCAGAAGATCAACACAATGTTCCCTCCCGACACCGTAGAAAGCGGAAACAAGTCAACTAATGACCTTCCCGCTGGAACAATGCTCTGTCTCGGAAACAAGTCAACCAATGAACTCCCCGCCGGAACAACGCTCCGTCTCGGAAACAAGTCAACCAATGACCTCCCCGCCGGAACAACGCTCCTGTTGGGATTCCTTAGCACCTTACTAGGTTTTCACAGCAACTACCATGCCAAATTAAAATTTTCAAGAGTGCTAAAGAACCATTAATAAGGATCTAGCTAGAGTAAATAGACAAACTAAATATGTAATCAACCATTACATTAAGTGAATGAGAAATACAACCTTTGTAGACCGGTCCTTCACTTCTAAAGCTCCGTGTAGTAGTCCCTTCGCTGCAAGTGGAGATCTCCCGAACTCTAGTATGGGTTCCCTTGGAGAAATGAACAACCTTACTCGAAGTCTTCGAGGCCGAAGATGATCTACGTCGAGAAGACTCAAACCCAAGCTACTACTTCACTAAGTGATGAATTTTGTGAAGAGAACACCATAAACTAAATGGCAAGTAGTAGAGAATGATGAAGTAGGAAGTGGGCTCACTTTAGATTTAATTTTCTCACAATATTTTCTCACTTGAAAAAAAGCTAGTAAGCTTTTTCTCAAGAAGAAGAAGAAGCTTAAGTGAAGAATGAAGATGAGAGAATGAATTCATGAGGTGAGAATAGCAACCATGGGTGAGTTAGTGTCATACACTAAATCATGTAGAGAATAAACCATGGCTAACAGTAATGGTTAGGTTAATAAATATCTACAAGTAAAATAAAAAGAGTGGACTTAGTCAAAAATGCTTCAAGCTTCTCCAAACTTCCAAGCATGTGACTAAATACCAACTAATTTGATTTACTTTAAATAAATAAAACCTTATCATTATTTTAAGCATAAAGTGAGTCTCATACACCCATATTGCATGTGGCATCTAGCATGATACAAAATAATGTACATTAATATATATCACATATTTACTTAAAGCGCACATCAAGTGAGAAAAGAAAAATTAAGTGAGTTAATACTAGTTAATGTAAATTAATATATCAAATATATAATTATACATTAGATTATTAAATCAACACTTGATTTAATAATCCGGCTATATCACATATAACCGACTAATATCATGTGTATCATTTTATTGAATCAACACATGATCCGATAATCCTGCTACATCACATATAACCGACCGATGACACAAATCGCGAGAATAGAATACGGTATCACATACTCGTATTAATCTCGGTCCTGCACATATCACATAAGTGCTCCTACTTCGTTTCGCTTGAGCCAGGAAACCTCTGTGTAGGACTCTAAAGACTCGTCAATACGCCGGCAGTAGGTGATGATCATATCAAACACCCACAAGCTGCAAGAGGCCTGCTAAACGTAACGGCCACCCGGGTATTGAGCGATCAGAAGATCAACAAGCAAGCCTGCTCATACTCCTGCGAATCCAATCAGTAACGCTACCGTACAGTCCGGTCTCTTCGTCTGATATGTAAGCATACCACGTGCGGAAAATAGCAACGCGGATGCGTTAGCCAAGCTCGCTAAAGAACTAGCCGACGAAAAATCTCGATGACGTAAGGATCATTGTGCAAAGCCGCCGGATTCTCGTGCCAACAAAAATATCTCCGGAGTCGTCTGAAAGAAAAGAAGAGACCAGACAAGCGGTCCTCCAAATAGAAGACGAAGAAAGGGTCAAGGACTGGAGGGAAGTCTTCATAGACTACTTTAAATCCCATCGAACACCCGAAGACGCGTCGTCAAGACATCATCTCATGAAGCGACCCCTATCTTTCGCCTTCGTCAATGATACTCTTTATAAAAGATCATTCGACTGTCTATGGCTGAGATGCCTGGGACCAAAAGAAGCAAAAAGGGTCGTCCAAGAAACTCACGACGGACTGTGCGGATCTCATCAGGCCAGACCGAAGATGAAGCTGAAGCTCAAGAGGATGGGTTACTATTGGCCCCACGATGATTCAAGACTGCCTCAAATATGCGAAGCAGTGTCACTCATACCAAATTCACGGGGACATCATCCACCAGCATCCAAATCCGCTGCACCCGACGTTGGCTAGCTGGCCGTTTGAAATGTGGGGAACCGATATAATCGGGTCCATTGAACCAGCATCGTCCAGGGGACATCGGCTCATATTGGCAACAACCGATTATTTCTCTAAGTGGGGAGAGGCAATACCGCTAAGGGAGGTGAAGACGGAGAACATCCTTCATTTTTTCAGGACACATGTCATCTACCGGTTCAGCACTCCGTGATGAATCATCTCAGATAATGGGCTAGCCTCCAGGAGCCATAAGATCAGCCGCTTCGCACAGCAGCATAATATAGACTGAAGATACTCTTCAGTCTACAATTCTCGAGCCAATGGTCTAGCTAAAGCCTTCAACAAGACCTTGACGAAGATCATAAAGAAAACGGTGTCCAAAAACAAAAAGGACTGGCACGAGAGGCTACATGAAGCTCTCTGGGCGTATCGAACCACGTTCAAAACGGCCACGAATACACCGTCATTCGCGTTGGTATTCGGTACAGAAGTAGTACTTCCATTGGAGATAGAGCTACCTTCTCTGCGAGTGGAACTTTGATATGAGCTGACGGATGAAGAAAATGCCCATCTTCGGCTTGAGAAGCTCGATGCCCTCGATGAAACTCATCTCATGGCGCAGCAAAACCTAGAAGCTTATAAAGCAAGGATGACGCGCTCATACGAAAGACAAACCAGGCCAAGAACATTCCGCCAAGGTGAACTCGTGCTAGTCGTAAAAAGACCTATGATCCCCAACCATGCACAACGGGGGAAATTCGAGCCAAACTATGAAGTATCGTACATCATAGACAAGGTCTACCAAGGTGGGGCCTACTTGCTCATGAATATGCATGGCGAAAGACCCTTCCGGCCAATAAACGGCCAGTTTCTTAAGAAATACTACGCCTGAGAAGTCATAACTCGGGTTAATGATAGATGACGACGCTTGTGTCCACTCACTGTCTTCCTGAGTCCAGACTCTATAAGTGGTATCCGGCAAAACCTTGTCCCAAAAGTTGATCATGGACCAAGATGTCCCTAAACTAACAATGGACCGAGATGTCTCTAAACTAATAATGGACCGAGATGTCCTTAAACTAATACGTCGCATCAAGCATGAAGATAATGGAATTCAAGTCCCAACGGCAATGACCACAACTCAAATCCCGCTGGCTACATAGCTACCCCGGTAACGAAGTCCTCCATAAGTTCCATTGGCGAACAGAGGGGTAATAAAAAAAGGACGGTACGTCCACAAGCGAAATGGGCACGGATGAAAACCCGAAAAGGCTCTGAGAGTAAAAACAGCAGGGCTGCCGGCGAGTTTGTGAAAACCTGAAAGGGCCCAATCTCATTAAAATAAAAACACCTATAAGGTCCTCTTGACCTTACGAGGAGAAAACATCTGCGTGAGATCCTTACGACTCACAAGGGAGCAACACATTTAGGGATCCCCATGAT
Organism: Agapanthus africanus; assembly: GCA_030015575.1. Classification (NCBI taxonomy): domain Eukaryota; kingdom Viridiplantae; phylum Streptophyta; class Magnoliopsida; order Asparagales; family Amaryllidaceae; genus Agapanthus; species Agapanthus africanus. Next base: position 401,713,815 of record CM057351.1, read on the forward strand.
TCCTAAGGAGAAATTACACTTATGAGATTCTCACGACCCGTAAGGAGAATTCCCCCCTATGAGACCCTCACGGCTCATAGGATTCAAAAGCCTTAAGATACAGAGATCTGAACCTGTTCTTAAGCCATCACACTCCCCAAGTTGCCCTACAGGTGGTCCGATATTTGCTTTTGTATACAATCCACAGGCACAAATAAATAATTTCCCCCACCGAATTCCACCAATCACGAGGAATGTCCTCATATGGTGAATGACACTTGTAAGTCCTCTCGACTTATAAGAAGAAAATACTCTTATGAGATCCTTACGACTTATAAGAGTGAACACCACTTAGAAGTCCTCATGACTTCTAAGGAGAACATACACCTACGAGATCCTCACAACTCGTAGAGAGAAATACCTTTATGAGACCCTTACGGCTCATAAAATCAAAAGCCTTAGTCGACAGGATCCTAGCCTTGTCTTCTAAGCCACCTTTGTTGAAATCAGCAAAAGCAAATCATGATTCGCTCCTGGCAACATCCCGGGGGTAGCGATGCTGATGCCTAAATTAGTATCAGATTCTAAGTCCTTTCAAGGCAAATGATGATTCGCTTCTGGCAATATTCCAGTCGCAGCGATGCTGATGCTAGAACAGGTGTCAATTCCAAATCCTTTCACGGCAAATGATGATTCGCTCATGGCAATATCCCAGTCGCAGCGGTGCTGATGCCAAGATTGGTATCAGATCTCAAGTTCCATACTCGCAACAAAAATCAGCGAGCAAAAAAATGCATACGAATTAGCCGAAATGATGGGGCGACTCGTAATAAAAATCAGCGAGATAAATATATGCATATAAAAATAGCCGAAATGTTTGGGCAACTCGCAATAAAAAAACAACGAGTAAAAAGAAAAGAATAGCCGAAATGATTGGGCACCGCGATAAAAAAACCGAAATGATTGGGCAATCGCGACTTTCGCGATATAAAAAGCTGAAATGATAGAGTATCGCGGGAAGAAATAAAAAAATGAAACTTTTGCCCTGCAGGTGAGGCCACATCGACCCCTGTATACAATCCATAGGCACAAACGAAAAGGGAACCACATTTTCCCACCAGGCTCCATCAGAAGGAGAGCCAGGTCTCGACGGTTCATAGACAGTTTAGAGATCAACAACGGCGTTCTTCCTCACTCCAGCAGGATGCAGGCACAACGTCAACAAATCGGAACCATGGCAAAATCCCTAGTTCCAAATCTCGACGGTCCACAGACAGTGGAGTTCCTCCTCACTCCAGCAGGATGCAGATTCAATGTCAAAAACCGACCCCAGGGTCAAAACAACGGAGCTATGGCAAAGTCCCTAGTTCCGAGCCTCGACGGTTCACACACAACCTAGAGACAATCTCGACATTCGTCGCAATATAGCAGATACAATGTCAACAAACGAAGCAAAGGAAGATCCCTAGCTTCATGGTCTTGATGGCGACTCAAATAAAACCTAAAAGACTATCGGAGATCACCCCACACCAGCGCGAAGTGGTCATGACTCATCGGGGTCCCAAATTGAGCCTAACCTCAAGTAAAAAAGCAGCAAGGAAAATCCCTAACACTTGCTCTTCCGACGGTAATATGACCTGGGAGATTACTTGAAGACGTCTTGTCCAGCCCCTGAAGGGATCAGAGACACGACAGTCTCGGGGAAACTCGAACAGCAAGATTGCGTATCGGGGAATGCGTCAGCCAATGCGATGGTACGACGGACAAAAAGCTAAGTACCACAGACCTTAACGGACCTCTGTCGTAAAGAACAGAGGTTAACTATGACGTTAGGACATTCTTGCGAGAACTTCTTGATTCGTCTCGACTCGTAGGGAAACCAATGTTCCTGCGAGAACTTCTCGACTCGTCTCGACTTGTAAGAGAAAACATCTTCATGAAACCCTCACGGATCATGAAGGTGGAAAGCCTTAGGCAACGGGGATATCAACCTGTTTCTTAAGCCCTGTGGCCCTGCAAGGAGGTCCAAGATGGACTATTGTATACTATCCATGGGCCATATTCTCCAAAGTCGAATATTGATAAGGAGGAAAAAAAACAACTTATGAGTCATTTCGACTTGTAAGGGGGAAATTCTCTTGTGAGATCCTTATGACTCTCAAGAGAAAACGCACTTAGGAGTCCTCACGACTCCTAAGGAGAAAATACACCTGCGGGATCCTCTCGAATCGTAGGGAGAAAAGTCTTTATAAGACCCTCACGGCTCATAAAGTTGAAAAGTGTTAGGCGGCAGATCCAAATCTGTTTCTTACGCCATCGCTGCCCTACAAGGAGGTCAAGATAGACTATCTACGGGCCACATTCGCTGAAGTTGCATGCCGCTAAAATGAACAAGTTACTTACGGGTCCTCACGATTCGTAAGGGAAAAATACACGGGTGAGATCCTTGCGACTCACGGAGGCGATGAACACTTAGAAATCCTCACAATTTCTAGGAAGAATATGCTTTCCCGACGGTAATATGACCTGGGAGACTATTTGAAGACATCTTGTCCAGCCCCGAAGGGATCAGAGACATTACGGTCGTGAGGCTACTCGAACAGCAAGATTTCATATCGAAGAATGCACCAGCCAACGCGACGATACAACGGATAAAACCTTAGTACCACAGATCCTAACGGACCTTTGTCGTAAAGAGCAGGGGTTAACTGTGACGTTACGACCAGTTTGCCTACAAGCCCAAGTGAGGTAAACTAAACAAGCTCCGAAATGAGTTCATAAACTACAAACTCCGCAATGAGCATATAAACTATTTCATTCCAAATCAAGACAGCAAAAGAAAGAAAAGCACTAGTATGAAGAAAAAATTTCCTTTTATTCATGAATCAAAATGAATACAAAATACTCTTATTCATGGATGAATACAAAAAAGAGGAAGAAGGAGAATATACAGCAAAAAAAAGTGTTTAAGCTGGCGGATGGTGCAATAATCTCGTAAGTTCATTGTTCTTCCGCTGGACCTCGGCTTCAAGCTCCGTTAATACGGCAAGACGGGTCCCCGCCTGAGTCTGCTGAGTCTGATATGAAGCAAACCGACTCTTAAGCTCCCTTTCGGCGACTTTATGGGCTTCAACCATCTCTCGGGTAAAGATAACGGCTTTATCAAGAGCCACCACCTCTATAATAGCTTCTTAAAGCACCCGCCAAATTTCGTATGCGCGGGTAGTCTTGGCGGTAAGCTGAGCCTGAAGTTCCCCCAGTGCGTTTGAAGCTAGCTCTCTCTCCGAAAACTTTCGGTTGAGCCTCTTCTCACATTACTGTAGGTTGGCTGCGCGCCGTTCGATCCATCCCCTCAGACTCGATTTTACGGTTAAGATGTCGGAAGGAAGGAGGATGCACTCAAGCCCGTGCAGGCAGACCTTCACTCGGCGACAGTACTCAACCCAGACACGCACCAAAACCTCGTCATGATAGGTAGCAAGAACGGACAAGGAAGCGTTGGCTTCGACAGCAAATTCTTCGGCCGTGACAGAGGTACCGGCACGAAGATCTTCAACGAGAGCCATCAGGGAGTAAATACTTTGTTTCGCCATCCTTTCAGATGCACGCCGGACGTAGGGGCCTGGCGGCACGAGGATCTAAGATTCTAACGGGGTTAGGGTTAGCAGAGCTGTTAAGATTTATGAACAGTCAGTGAGATTTACGAACATGAGATAGACAAAACAATGCTAAAGATGTAAGTCTATGTTACACACCCCGCTAGTTAACGGGGAGGCGGAATAGATAAAAATCAAAATTTTCATACAAGGTAACATAGACTATGCTTAAGGATCTTTGCTAAACCATTGCTAACAAACTAACTAGAGGTTTAATCTACTATGCTAGAAGATTATACCTTATTATACAAGTCCTTCGGGTCTTCTTCGTTGTCCTCCTCGTCTACGTAGGCTCCAAGGATCGATCCGGATCGTGGCTTCTTCAACGGTCTCCTTGAGTCGAAGACGATCCACCCGAGAGTCTATAGTCCGAGCTCCACCTCAAAACCGAGGTAACTAGGGCAACAAGTTTGCTAAACTTGATGTCCTAGGTGATGTAGAGTATGAAGATGGATTTGTTTGTCTATTTAAACTCCAATTTACTCAACTCATGAGACGTTAAGGGTTTGCTAGTGAGGAAGAAGAAGGAGAGCTAGCATGGGAGCTCATTTGAGGAAAGAGAAAGTGTATGAGATAATGAACCATGAGGAAAAAAGAAAACTAATATTTTATCATGATAATTGAGATGGCTAAATTGATTTGACCATTATCATGTCACAATTAATGCTAAGCCAAAATATCTAGTGCTTAACAAAAATATCTAAGTCAACAAAAGTCAACAAGGTCAAATAGTCAAACCAATTAGCCATGACATAATTATCATTAAAAGGATTAGTAAACATTTTCCTTCACCTCATAATGGTTTTAATCAAGTCAATGGTCAAAACCCTAATGAGGTATCTCCTTCTTCGCTCCACTCATCCGTGCATACACACCCACATCTGCATTCCGAAGAATACGAATACTAAGAGACAAAACTGATCCATCAATATAATACTAGGATCCAGCTTAAATCAAAGCCCACTAGTATTATCCGCCCGAATATCATACGTGCACAAGTGCACGTATGTCATCGAAGCCCTGCCGTAAAACCATACGGCCTTTACACCTTTTGCCCAGTGCAGGGAAACTCTCTGTGTGGGACTCTAAAGACTCGACACTATGCTGGCAGTGGGTTTAACCACAGGCCGCAAGCGGTACTAGCTGTACGTAATGGTCCCTAGGTAGATGTCGATAAGAAGGTCGATGAGGAAAACCCATCCGAACTCCTACTGAGCCTGAATGTGACAATCTCCGTACAGTCCGGTCTGTTCGTCTAAGAGTATTGCATATCGGGCCTAGGGGCGGTAAACATCAGACCCCTAATAGCGGTATAAGTTGTGTCAGAGTGTAGTCCAAAACACCCTGAGAAACTACTGGAGTACCTACCAGTAAATCTCGCTTGCCCTGGCCCGGGACTTTGTGTAATGGCTCTCCAAACACAGCGCGATATCAACCCCCAATACCGGGAGAGACAGATCTTGTCTAAGCGCCACTGCCTCCAAGTGCTTCATGACTCCTTTGAGCCGTGGTAGAGTAGTAATCAAAGTAAAGTGGGAACACACTCGAGGCGAAATAGCATGTCAAGTCGACGAACTAAGCTGTACTCATGTCACCTGGGAACTGCTATCTGACGATAGGTATAGTACCAACAAACAGTTCTCGATGAGTCCTGTCCGGTGTACTCGTAACCTAACGAGCACCTGCATACTATCTCCAGTATGAAGTACTAATGGCTGTGGGACAGACCATCTCCCCTGCTGGGATGAGAAGCGTATACATGAGTCTACTTTGGAGTATCGATGCCCCGTCTCGATAATCCTACGACTAGGGACCTGTATAAGGACGTGCTTGTAGATTACCCAGCCCGCACTAGTGTGGTTGCCATCACAATGCTGATAATCAAGCAAAGATCCTAAGGGCTCTACTAATATGTATAAGCGATATGCTAAAAGAAACATATGCAGATATTGAAGTAGAAACAAACCAAGTAGCATATTACCATTTTGAGCAAGACTGTCAATACAACTGTGAATATCCCAAGCTTCCATTAAGTAATATAAAAACCAGTATGATACAATAATGGCCTCCAGGGTATATACACTAACAATCTCCTACTTGCACTAGGGCCATGTACTGGCGTATCGTAGACCTATCATCTCGATCAGCCTCTCGAACTGTGTCTGAGGAATGGCCTTCGCGAGTGGATCTGCAGTGTTATTCTCCAAATCTACTCTCCTCACCTCGATCTCCCGGCAATCTACGATCTCCCTAATCAGGCGATACTTCCTCAAAATGTGTCTGGACTTCTGATGGGACCTGGGTTCCTTTGCTAAAGCTATAGCGCCGTTGTTGTCGCAATACAGCGGTATTGGATCAACAATGGTTGGAACCACCTGAAGTTCTGTGAGGAACTTCTTCATCCAGACAGCTTCTTTTGCTACATCGCAAGCAGCTATGTACTCCGCTTCCATCGTCGAGTTAGCAACGGTTTCCTGCTTGGAGCTCTTCCAACAGACCGCCCCTCCATTGAGGGTAAAGTCATAACCCGACATTGACTTGGAGTCATCCTTATCACTCTGGAAGTTGGAGTCAGCAAAGGCCTCGATCTGGAGGTCTTTTCCACCATACACCAAGAACATCTTCTTAGTCCTTCTCAGGTACTTGAGAATGCTCTTTACTGCTATCCAGTGCTTCTTCCCTGGGTTTGTCTGATACGGGCTTACAACGGTCAATGCGTATGCTACATCTGGTCTGGTACACAACATTGCATATATTATAGAGCCTACCGCAGATGCGTAGGGTATAGATGACATGCGAGTCCTTTCTAAATCAGTCTTGGGAAATATCTCTTTGGAAAGGGTGATTCCGTGACAAGCCGGTAGATTACCGTGCTTTGAATCTTCCATACTGAATTGTTTCAGTATGGTGTTGATGTACCTGGACTGTGAAAGTCCCAAAATCCTCTTAGATCTATCACGATAGATCTGGATCCTCAGAATGCAGGAGGTATCACCCAGGTCCTTCATGGAGAACCTCTGTGAGAAGAATCCTTTGACTGACTGTAGCATAGGAATGTCATTTCCTATTAGGAGAATGTCATCCACGTACAAGACAAGTAATACCACAGTTCTCTCTATAATCTTACTGTAAATGCATGGTTCATCTGGATTTTTGATAAAGTCGAATTCTTTGACAGTATCATCAAAGCAGATGTTCCAACTCCGCGATGCCTGTTTTAGTCCATAAATGGACTTAAGCAACTTGCACACTTTACCGCTGCTCCCACTCTGAATGAAACCCTCCGGCTGATCCATATAGACGCACTCTTCCAAATTACCATTTAGAAAAGCTGTCTTTACGTCTATCTGCCAGATCTGATAATTGTGGAAGGCAGTAATGGCAAGAAGGATCCGAATGGATTTGAGCATAGCCACTGGAGAAAAGGTTTCATCATAGTCCAAACCAGGTCTTTGACGAAAATCCTTTGCAACAAGTCTAGCTTTATAGGTTTCAACCTGCCCATCTACACCAATCTTCTTTCTGAAGATCCATTTGCAACCTACGGGTTTTACCCCTTCTGGAGCAATGTCCAAAGTCCAAACTTTGTTGGTGTACATGGACTCCATTTCTGTCCGCATTGCATCCAGCCATTTTACCGAGTCACCGCTCTGAATGGCTTGCTGGAAGCTAATAGGCTAATCATTGTCAATGATGCAATCCTCTCAATCCTCGTCTATGAGAAAACCGTAGTATCTCTCGGGCGGATGAGACTGCTTACTACTCCCGCGGAGTGGCGCTGGGATGTCCGGATCTTCTAAAACTTGTGGTTCTGCCAAGGTTTTAGTAATAGTTTGCGGTTCTGGAATTTCTTCCAGTTCTATTGCGCTCCTACTTATCTGATTTTTTAAAAATTCAGTTTCCAAGAAGCGGGCATGACGAGAAACAAAGACCTTTTGCTCCTCTGCGTAATAGAAAAGATACCCCTTGGAGTTCTTTGGATATCCTACAAATTTACACTGTACTGAGCGTGCCTCGAGCTTGTCCGCATGCTGCTTTTCAATAAAAGCTGGACATCCCCATGTCTTAAAGTGTTTAAGATAGGGTTTCTTCCCACTCTACATCTGATATGGTGTGGTAGGCACTGACTTAGTAGGAACCTGGTTTAAAAGATATACAGCTGATTCTAGTGCATAACCCCAGAAGGATCACAGTAACTCAGCCTTACTCATCATGGAACGAACCATATCCAATAGGGTTCGATTCCGCCTTTCCGATACACCATTGTGTTGTGGTGTGTATGGAGGAGTAAGTTGAGAGAGAATTTCATTCTCTTTTAAGTAGTCCAGAAACTCGGCACTCAAGTATTCACCACCTCGATCGGATCTCAGTGTCTTGATACTTTTGCCTGTTTGTTTTTCTACTTCATTCTTGTATTCTCGAAATTTCTCAAAGGCCTCGGATTTATGCTTCATCAAGAAAACATGTCCATACCTGGAGAAATCATCCGTAAAAGTAATGAAATAGGAAAAATCACTTCGTGCATGTGTAGACATTGGACCGCATACATCGCTGTGTACAAGTCCCAAGAGCTCGCTCGCTCTTACGCCGTGTCCAGTGAACGGAGTCTTTGTCATCTTTCCCATGAGACAAGATTCACAAGTAGCATAAGATTGATATTCGAACGGATCCAAATATCCTTCTCTATGTAACTTCGTCAACCGTGTTTCATTGATGTGACCCGGTTTACAATGTTATAAGAAAGCCTGATTTAGTTCCGGAGACTTTCTTTTAAGTGTGGTCTGGATACTTAAAACCTGAGCTTGATTTAATAGGTATATACCGTTATCTAATGTACCTGATCCAATCAGAACTTGATTAAGGTGGATGTGGACCACATCGCTTACAAATGTAAAATCATATCGCTTACAAATGTAAAATCATATTGCTTACAAATGGATGTGGACGTGGACCACATCGCTTACAAATGTAAAATCATATCCTTCCTTAGAAAGTAAGGATACATATATGATATTACAAGCCATACTAGGTACATACAAACAGTTACGTAGAATCAATATCTGCACACTTTTCAATCCTAGATGATATTCCCCTACGGATTCAGCGTCCAGGCTCATTCCATTCGCAACTCTGAGAGTTATATCACCTAACATGATAACTCTACAGTTTCTCAAGGCCTGTAATGAATTACAGATGATCCGGTATCTAGTACTCAGGAAGTAGAGTTAATTGACATACAGTTTTCTATTACAAACATACCCGAAGCCTGTTTCCCCCAATCAGAGCAAAGCTCTGTTCAAATTCCAAGATCTAAAATGAAGCGACGCTTCTGCTTCCCCCAATAAGAGCAAAGCTCTGTTCAAATTCCAAGATTTGGAATGAAACGACGCTTCCTTTCCCCCAATCAGAGCAAAGCTCTATATTGAAATTCTAAAGGCAAAAATTGAAGCAACGCTTCAGATTCTGCACGCTGCACGCCACGTGTCAAACACAGACGCGCTAGTGCCAGGTGCGCTGCGCCCTAGGCAGCGCACCTCCAATCAGAGCAATGCTCTATTTTAAAATTCAAAATTTAAAAGTTGAAGCAACGCTTCAGATCCAACGCTCTGCGCTGTGCGCCACGTGTCGAACACGGGTGCGCTAGCGCAGTTGCGTTGCGATCTGCGCTGCGTGCCACATGTCGAACACGGGTACGCTAGCGCAGTTGCGCTGCGCGCCACGTGTCGAACGTAGGTGCGCTAGCGCAAGGTGCGCCGGCGCTGGAATTAAAAATTCCCCACTGTTAGATCAAAAGATCTACTAATAATAAATTATTAATTGATCAGAACTAAAATTCTGTTATGGAAAGATTTTTCAATCTTATTGAAACAAGAAGATTATCTTCTGTAAAATAAAAGCCTTAGGATCAAAGATCCAACGGTGAGAAATATTACCAAATCAATCAGAGAAAGATCTCTTAAAGCTGATTCAATAAATCAATTGGCTATATATAAAGGCCTCTAGACTTCAAGTCTGAGATATACAGAAAGAGAGAGAAAACCCTCTGCAAATTTTGAGAAAACTCAAAAGAAAGGCAAGTTTTTAGGAAAAGAAGATTTTTTCTTCATCTTCAAGGTAAAGAACTAGTTCTTGAACCACAGAGATCAAACCATCTCGTAAAAAGAAGAACCATATTCTAAAAAGATCATAGATCTGAAAAAAGACCAAGGTCTTTGATAAAAAGAAAAGATCAAAAGATCTAATCATAAAATATATATATATATATATATATATATATAAGAAGTATTTTACTTCATTCACAGATCTTTGATCTATAAAGGCAGAGCCTTTTATAAAAACAAGAACTTTTGTTCTTGAATCTTGAGGCAAAACCTCCTTTAAGAAGAACATAAATTTGTTCTTTCATCTTAAAATTGATCAAATGCGCTTTGCGCTATCAGAAAGTGTCTAGCACTCATGAATTGCGCTTTTGCGCTTCTTGAATCGGCGCTCAGCGCCAAAACACTCCACGTGTCAACCAAAGATACAATCTGCGCTTTGCGCTTCTGAAACAGCGCACTGCGCTCATGGACTGGCGCTCAGTGCCAAGCGCGCCACGTGTCACTCACTGGCGTGTCAACAGACTAGCGCAAAGCACTCATAAATTAAAAGCGCAATGCGCTAATGAACTAGCGCTTAGCGCTAAGCGCGACACGTGTCCTCTTCGTGTGCGCTACCTGACAGAAGCGCAATGCGCTTTTTGACTGGCGCTAAGCGCCTGGCGCGCCACGTGGCGCACTGTCAGAACAAGCTTTGTTTCTGATGAATACTATGCATTCAATACAAGACAAAAATGTCAGAGCCCAATGCCTAGCATTATTAAAAGGGCTGAGCCCAAATAAAGGCTTAATAGCCAGATCAACTAAAAATGTTAAACATTTTTAATTGGACTTAGCCCAATTCTGGCCATAAGTTCTCAACTTATATTAAACTGAGCACATCTGCTCATAAATATCCAACAGATCTTAGTCCCAAACTGGGCTACAGATCTTTCAAACAATCGACCTCGGTTTATGGGTACATCTCTTCACTCCTTTGATATTTGTCGTTGTAATTTCTCAATATCTTCAAAGAGGTGACGGGTCTCGACAACCACACATTTCACGGACTGTGGGGTCCTTAAACTCACGGACTATGATATCCTTAACCTCGACCGTAATGTCTTAAAACTAACATCGGACTGTGGAGTCCTTAAACCCACGGACTATGATGTCCTTAACCTCGACCGTGATGTCTTAAAACTAACATCGGACTGTGGAGTCCTTAAACCCACGGACTATGATGTCCTTAACCTCGACCGTGATGTCTTGAAACTAACAACGAACTGTGGGGTCCTTGAACTCATGGACTATGATGTCCTTAACCTCGACCGTGATGTCTTAAAACTAACATCGGACTGTGGAGTCCTTAAACCCATGGACTATGATGTCCTTAACCTCAACCGTGATGTCTTTAAACTAACAATCGACCGCGATGTTTTTAAACTAACAACGGACCGAGATGTCCTTAAACTAACAATGGACCGCAATGTCCTTAAACTAATCGACCGCGATGTCATTAAACTAAACAATAGAGCCCAATAGCTCTCTTGTTGGATCTAAACGATCCCGTTAAGTCGATCTTAGTCTAAAATTAGACTAACGTATCCTTAACAAACGTTTAAATTGATCTTAGTCTCAAATGAAGCTAACGTATCCTTAAACCCAACCCCCCAAACCTAAATTTAAGAAAGATACGGATTTAGACTAGTCCACGCCCTACGGGCGACGATATAAATTAGTCTCCGTATACAATCCACGGGCAACCAAACACAAAACAGACACCCACGATGCGAAGTAACCATATGGAGAAGGAGAAATTTGTTACCGCGATGTGGTAGCGTAATTAACTACAGGGGCTTGCGCCTGTAGGGAAGAGCATCCCCACAATCAAAAACCCCTCAAACGAGGGGGAATCTGACGAAGTCTGCTACATCGGTCGCATCCGTTTAAACCTTCGATACATGGTGCCATAAATCAACTTGGCATCTTCGGAGAGGTGGACGGATAGCACCATTAGCATCTGCCCCGAAATTCAGGCCAGACATCTGCCGCGTCTCCGCCGCGTCTTTCGGAGGGGAACAAAGCCGAAGCCACAACATGCTTCGAATCCTGGCTACTGGCTTTCAAAGCCCTGCAATCCCTCTGCCAATGTCATTTCCCATAACAATAGGAACGTCCCTCCTTCACTACATCTAGTCCCAAAACTTTTGCCCTTCCCTTTCCTTCTACTTCCCTGACACCGCATATCGGCTTTGTGGAGATCTTCTTCTCACCATTTGCTTTCGCCTTGGATGCAGAAGAGGAAGGTCCCCCATTAAGCAGAGCGGGTGTTTCCCTGGTTTCCTTCAGGGTGTAAGTAGTTGGTAGAGACTGTAGAATCAAGCCAGTATGTGACTCGTTTTTCAACATGGTCTTCAGGTCCGTGAGCTCATCAATATAGCTAGTTACTGTAAGGACGTTGTCCCCTACGGATGACCCGACAGTCAACCTCGTTTGAACCAATTCTTTCGAGGTCTCATATCTCGCGATATGAGATTGCTCTCCATATAAATATTTGTTATAGAGGAAGACAGAAACTAAGTCCATTTTCTCATGCTGCCTCTGGTATACACCATCAACTGAGTCCAACACGAGGCACTTGGCATTCACACAATCCTTTTCCGATGTCTTATAGATATCAATATCCATGACGGTTGAAACTGGACCTGAGACGGCAGGGGTTTGAGTAGTGAAGAGGTGTCCCAACTTGTCATGGGCAATGGACATCTGTACAAACCTTTGCCAGTCATTATAGTCAGATTCAGTCATTTTATTATCTAGATGTAACCTATGTCTGGTCACTAAGTCGCTGCAATTAAGAGAAAAAGAAGAAAAAACAATTAGCATGATACTCTTGCAAGTTTAGATTGGTTTTTATTTTATCTAAATAGGATGGCTCCCACTGTTTCTCGAATCCTTCCTCAAACCATAAAAGAAGAATTAGTCAGGATTAATCTCACCGTACAATACTTGCTTAACTGTTCAGCCAGGCGAGTGTCGGTACTTCGAGGGAGGTTTTACAACGCTTTCGCGAAGTTCCTTAATTAAATAACCTCTTTTCCCTGGAGGTGTAGCCCCGCTAACACCGTTCTAGACACCTACTTGGTTTATAGTATTGATCATTAAGTGAAAAAATCTCCCGAGGTGTAGCGGATACTCACAGTCGGATCGGGATCCAAATATCATTGTGTGATAATGCTGAAGGAATCCTACCAACATTATCAAACTCCAAATGGTATGCAGTACCAGCATGTTTCAGTTTCTTTAGAAACTCCCGATGTGGATTTTTGCCCCATGCTCTTATGACCTTGACTAAGGCCAACAAATCATAAGTCACATGTCAAGTTCTACCCATCATTGTCCAGGTTAATTTGAACCCACCCGTATATACCCTTGACTAAGGCCGAAAAAGTAATACGACTGTCCCAAACCAACGCATCTATCTATGCAGCATATGAATACCCAGCAGCTACCAATCACTATGCCTTGATTAAGGCCAACAAACATAGCTTGAATACTATTGAATATTCATATGAAATGACGGAGGGCTACAAATGGTTTTGGCAAAACCGTGAACGTAGTGAACTTGATATAATCGAAAGAACCTGATAGCTTTTAAAAGGAGTGGTTTAAGCTCTGCATTTTAAAAGTTTTGCTGTTTTGAAAAAACCTAGTGGTTTTGAAATTGTTCCAACGATTCAGGTTTGGTTTGTTTTCTTTGCATTAATATAATGCGTCCCATCAATTAATCCTACCATTGCAGAAAACAACGAAAATATAACGTACGCTTATGCCATCCGCATTCGCCACTGGGCCCCGTCATCACCCGTTAGGTTACTTAACTAACGACAGAGCAGAGGCTGGACTAGTGCGGATGCAAACATAAGCAACATCTACTAGATATCATATATAGATATATACATTCTTCAGACGCAATGATAGGCATTCCAGTCACAGATAAACACATTGGATATACTAGGAATTCCGTGTTTCGTTTAAACCTGTAACGAAAATCGGATTCCACGGTCGTGATGAATAGTCAAACCCCACCCTAGACCCATACGGGTGCGGCAAACTACCCGCCAAATACCCGAAGTGAAGCAACCTCCCTCAACAAACTGAGTAGGCCACTCAGCACTTCAAAGTATCCGGTAGTTTGTGCACCCAACCTTGGGTCTATCCTAGGAGCAGATAACAGTAAAAGAAATAATATACAATGGTGACTACAACCTTAACCCGGATGCGCGACCATAAAATAATATTACATCAATTTACAATTTACATCGATTGAAAAATGAAAACTCTCATCTCACATCCCCGGCTATTCATCCACGACGATCCAACAAGTTCATATACACAATCCAACATCACAGATCACAGATATGTACAACCCCCACTAATCGACATATAGCGATTAGTAGACGTTCAGTACATATATCACATCACAGAAGATCCGATTAGCTAAAGTACTTAGAATTTCGATCGATTTCCAGGTTTGAATCTACCCCAAATGCAACACAGTACATAAAAGATTCTGGGTGGAAACAAAGTATCAGAAAAATCACAAAACACCAAGATAGACACTCTGCAGGAAAAACGAGTTGACTCGGAGTCGACTCGGCCGCGGATCCGCGGCGAAACACATGGTTTCGCCGCGCTTCCGTGGCGGTCTGAACGATTAACGACCTTGTTTTTCTTGGGTGTCCATAAAAAAGCCTGCACGTATTTTTAAGGTCCCTGAAAAAAATTTGGACCAGTTTTGAAAATCAACAGAAAAGTGCAATTTTTGTTCGTGTTTTCGGGATTTTTCCGTGATCGAATTTCTAACACTTTGCTAATATGTTAGTAATGGTTTAGCTAGGCTCTGATACTACTGTAAGTCTATATTACACACCCCACTAGTTAACAGGGAGGCGGAATAGGTAAAAATCAAAATTTTGATACAAGGTAACATAGACTATGCTTAAGGATCTTTGCTAAACCATTGCTAACAAACTAACTAAAGGTTTAATCTACTATGCTAGAAGATTATACCTCATGATATAAGTCCTTCGGGTCTTTTCCGCTGTCCTCCTCTTCTACACAGGCTCCAAGGATCGATCCGGATCGTGGCTTCTTCAATAGTCTCCTCGAGTCGAAGACGATCCACCTGAGAGTCTATAGTCCGAGCTCCACCTCAAAACAGAGGTAACTAGGGAAACAAGTTTGCTAAGCTTGATGTCCTAGGTGATGTAGAGTATAAAGATGGATTTGTTTGTCTATTTAAACCCTAATTTACTCAACTCATGAGACCTTAAGGGTTTGCTAGTGAGGAAGAAGAAAGAGAACTAGCATGGGAGCTCACTTGAGTAAAGAGAAAGTGTATGAAATAATGAACCATGAGGAAAAAAGAAAACTAATATTTTATCATGAAAATTGAGATGGCTAAATTGATTTGATCATTATCATGTCATAATTAATGCTAAGCCAAAATATCTAGTGCTCAACAGAAATATCTAAGTCAACAAAAGTCAACAAGGTCAAATGGTCAAACCAATTAGCCATGACATAATTATCATTAAAAGGATTAGTAAACATTTTGCTCCACCTCATAATGGTTTTAATCAAGTCAATGGTCAAAACCCTAATGAGGTATCTCCTTCTTCGCTATTCTCATCCGTGCATACACACCCGCAACCGCATTCCGAAGCAACGAATACTAAGAGACAAAACTAATCCATCAATATAATACTAGGATCCAGCTTAAACCAAAGTCCACTACTATTATCCGCCCGAAGATCATACGCGCACAAGTGCACGTATGTCATCGAAGCCCTGCCGTAAAACCATACGGCCTCTACACCTTTTGCCCAGTGCAGGGAAACTCTCTGTGTGGGACTCTAAAGACTCGACACTACGCTGGCAGTGGGTTTAACCACAGGCTGCAAGAGGTACTAGCTGTACGTAACGGTCCCCAGATAGATGTCGATAAAAAGGCCGGTGAGGAAAACCCATTTGAACTCCTACTGAGCCTAAATGTGACAATCTCCGTACAGTCCGGTCTGTTCGTCTAAGAGTATCGCATATCGGGCCTAGGGGCGGTAAACGTCAGACCCCTAATAGCGGTATAAGTTGTGTCGTAGTGTAGTCCAAAACACCCTGAGAAACTACTGGAGTACCTACCAGTAAATCTCGCTTGCCCTGGCCAGGGACTTTGTGTAATGGCTCTCCAAATACAGCGCGATATCAACCTCCAATACCGGGAGAGACGAATCCTGTCTAACCGCCACTGCCTCCAAGTGCTTCGGGACTGCACCCAACTACCAGCAATTTGCATGACTCTTTTGAGCCGTGGTAGGGTAGTAATCAAATTAAAGTGGGAACACACTCGAGGCGAAGTAGCATGTCAAGTCAACGGACTAAGCTGTACTCATGTCACCTTGGAACTGCTATCTGACGATAGGTATATTACCAACCAACAGTTCCCGACGAGTCCTGTCCAGTGTACTCGTAACCTAACGAGCACCTGCATACTATCTCCAGTACGACGTATTAATGGCTGTGAAACAGACCATCTCCCCTGCTGGGATGAGAAGCGTATACGCGGGTCTACTCCAGAATATCAATGCCCCGTCTTTATAATCCTACGACTAGGGACCTGTATAAGGATGTGCTTATAGATTACCTAGCCCCCACTAGTGTGACTGCCATCACAACGCTGGTAATCAAGCAAAGATTCTAAAGGCTCTACCAATATGTATAAGCGATATGCTAAAAGAAACACATGCACATATTGAAGTAGAAACAAACCAAGTAGCATACTACCATTTTGAGCAAGACTGTCAATACAACTGTGAATATCACATGCTTCCATTAAGTAATATACAAACCAGTATGATACAATAATGGTCTCTAGGGTATATACACTAACAAAAGATAAAGCCTTACTTACCTACAGTTATGAAATGGGAGTTTGAGAGATCCCCAGGCCCATCAAGGATCTCGAAATCATCATCGGCTTCCAGAACTGTGTAGTGCATATTAGCATCATTATAAAAAAATAATATTAAAACAAAAGGGGTCAAAGAACATCAACCTTGCCTAGAAGAAAGGACTATGCTCTGCGGGGGTATCGCCTATCGGGCTGCCATATCAAGCAAACGCTGGACGGTTTTCCTAGGAGATAGATCCATGATGGAAGCCGCCAATTCCCGCAATTCTGAAGGAAAGAAGGGTTCAGATAACAGAGGGATCGTTAAAACGAAATGTAGAAGTTTACCTTCGATACTTCGCCCTCCTTGAACTGGAGGGATGGCAGCTTCGACAGGCTCCTCCTTACCCTTAGGTACATCACTGGGGATATGTGCCGGCTCGGCAGCTTCCAACTGAGAAACGACAACCGCCACTTCAGGCTCCAAGGAGAGGACAGCGGTCTCGGCAATCCTTTCCACACCCTCCAGGGCGCCACTAGAAAGATCCATTGGATCTATGGCCGGTAAGGTCACCTCTGTTGAAAGTGTAGATACTGAAAGGATCGAAGTCCACACCGGGAGCTCTAAGATACGATTAATGGCTTCAGCAATCTTTTCTATACCCTTCGGTGCGTCACTAGAGATGACCATGGGATCTGTAGCCGGTGAAGTCACCTCTGCTGGAGGAATAGACACCAAAGGAACAGAAGTTACCACCGGAATCTCCACAGCAAGAGTAGCAACTTTAATAATCTCCTCTACACCTGCCGGTGCATCACGGAAAGTATTTGTAGAGTCCACAGTTATGGTCCAATCTGAACTCAAATCCTCTTTCGCCGCCGAAGTCCCTGCAAAGTTTTCACAAAAATGAGAAGACACAAAGGTAATACCGACTATTCACTAAAATAATGACATGAGAAAGATGTATACCGATATGCCAAGAAGCTTGAAGTATGGCTTTTTCAAGGCGTTTTTCCTTTCTGGCTAGGTACGCTTGTCAAGATTCAAGCGCAGATGAATGACTACCCGTCTTTAATGCAAGCTTGTCTTCGGAAGCAACCGTTATAGGCTGTTTGAGGGCCCATTCTTCCTCCATTAACAAAGGACCCATATGTACCCACCATAATAATGGATCGACGTCATAGAATATAACAAGATGGTAGGGCTTTTTCGGGACACACACGTTCTCGGTCTCATCTTGCGAGCGCCTCAAAGCCTCAGCCAATTGCGTGGCTTTCTCGGAGGACGAGCCAGGATAAATAAGACCGGCGTCCAATTCCTCCATTGCTATCGATTTGTCTTGAATGAACAGCTCGGACTTAAGCAAGGTGTCAAGTAAGCCGGCGACTGATTTCTTCCTCCTTTTAGAAGTCGTGCTAGCACTAGCAGAAGAACGCTTCCTCCCCCTCAGCGCTTTGGCACGACGTTGACCAACTTCACTCCCGGTATCCGCTTTTGGTGACACCGCCGCTGGTGACACCGCCACTGGTGACACTACTGCTGGCGCTTCATTGGAAGCCTTTGCTTGGGCTCTAGTACGCGCTGGCAAACCAGCAGTGTGAGGAGTCGATTCTATTTCTGCGGCCTTGGGGATAAGTACCACATTGCTATCCCTCAATGGAAGGCGAACTACTGACTGCGGCCGTAACAGAACTCTAGTGACTTGGGTCAAAGATGGAGCTCTACATTCGAAGAGTATTCGCCTCTCCTCGGCAATGAAAGGACCAACTCGATGGAGATACCATCCCTTGAAAGACCCCACAGACCTTGGAAGATAGTCGGACTCAGGAATCATGAAATGGGAGCCGATGTTCAGCCGCATAAAATGATGGATGACGTCACGAGTGACTTCCAAAGACGGAGTGGGCTCAACTAAAAACGCCTCGAAAGGGACACCCTGGTTATGGCCCAATTTCTGGGCAAAGCGGTGCGGGTTATACCGCATAAAAAGAGACGTGTTATTCTGACGGAACACCAAATAGCTCGGTCTAATCGCGTACAGGTGCATAATCTCTTTAGGCTTTAAAGATGGCGCTCCCCCTTTCGACAGATCATACAGCTGTTGAACGGGCCCCATAGAAGCAGAGAGGACTCTCGGTCACTAAACACCATCCCGTCCTCGTTTGAATATGGGTTGAGCAACACGCGGAAGGCCCCTAGCTGAGTTAGATCGGGAGCAGAAGCATCCACCAACCTCATAACCCATGGGAAGGTATAGGAGTCATAGAAATCTGGCCGCCGATGTGCTGCAAATGCTCCCAGTACATGCATCTCGATCCACGACGTGAAGTAGTGGAGGGAGAAATTCACAACATCCACACCTGGGGTCGAAGTATTGGCCGCAACGCTTAATCCATGATATAGGTGCGAAAATCCTGCAATTCCAACGGCTAATCGTGCCCTTTCAGCTATGCGATAAGCGGGATAGAAGACGGAAGCTCTCATGAAGCGTCGATGCATCAGAATGGCGAACCAACTGAGCCAAAGGCTGATGAAGCCGACGAAGAAGGTCTCTTCGTCTATACCAGGGACCACAACCGCATCAAAGGACATAGCCGACAAGGTCGGAATATAAAACTGCGGCAAGTCTTCCTCTTTGGCCGGCAGCTTATTCAGGTCAAACCCAAAAGGGTCGTCAATGTTCGCAAACTTTGGAGCTTCTTTGGATAAAGCATCTTCATGGATAAAGCAGGCGATGAAGCTCTCAATGGTGACGACCTGCCCCTCTAACGTCGCGAACAGTTTCTCAAAAATACCCAGAGCCTTGATTAGACTAGGGTAGTTATGGCGGACGGCGTTTTTAGTCGTCAGGCCGTCAAGCATAGCCGACATGGTCACGAACATGTACTCATCAGGAGGCAGCAATTCTTCATAATGCTCTCCCCTGATTGGCAATCCAGAGATCTCGCGAAACTCTTCCAGTGAAATAGAGACCTCGCGATCCCCTAGCAAGAAGGTGTCGGTGGGAAGATTCCATTGGTTTGGAAAAGTTTTAACCCACCAGACGTGAGAGGCATGGTAATGGAATAAAGACGCGTACACCGCTTGATATAGCCCAATCTTCTGTAACCGTGCACGGTGGGCGGAAAGAACGTATCAAGCCTAGGGAAGATAGCCTACTGGATGGCGAGGGGTATAGCCTATCTTATAAACTTGTCCCCAAGGTTGGGCTTCACCTTAACATATGCGGTGCCCCGGGATATCTATAGCCGGCAGGGGCTGGTTGGGTATCCCGGTTGTTGACGGTTCAAGCCGGCCTGTAGGAGTCCAGTTAGTAGCCTCCACCGCATAAGCGGTCTGTGAGCGTTCCATCAGTGATATTGGACGGAGGGGCTCTGTTAACATCTCACAAATGAAACTACGGCGGCCCCGGATGATGTGAACATACCAAACTCCCCATAAGAGTAGACTCGTATGGTCCCTGTCATATACCTTGATCATTGCCATAGCTTTCTCATCCGACGGCGATTGCGGAAAAGCGGCGTCTGAACGGATATAAGGAAAGTAGGGAAGTAAAGCCATTGTTCCTGAAATAACCTTAATAAAATATATAAATATACAATAACAGAAGAAAACGACAGGATGTTTGTTTCGCGGGACCACTTCCTACAAAACACATGGTCCCCACAAAATCAATATGGCGGCTCACCAATGAGGAAGCAAAACAACCAATGAAAGAATCAAAAAGGATTCTTTCCAAACAGTGAAGTTTAAACAACTCTTAAAGCACGTTCTATTAGAAAATGAAACAGATTCAAATCTGCTTTAAGGGTATTAAAACCCTAAAAGTATTCGAGAAAATCAGGGGATAATTTTTTTTCCGAATCTCTATTTCAGAGCCAAGTTCGGTGGATATACAGAATTAAATTCCTTTAATAAAGAGATTAAATCCCAGAAAACCCCAACGGCAAGGAGGCAAGGAAAATGGAATTAAATTCCAAGGCTTTTAAAAAAGATCGGTGACAGGCTAAAACCCTAAAAGGAGGATCAACCGTCCCCATCGATTTGAGATCTTAAAATCTACAAAAAAAATGTGTGTGATTTGTATCTTTAAGAAACCAATCAAAAAAAGAGAGAGAGCAATGTTCTGTCCCTGGATTTAAAATCCACGATGAAAAGAAAAAAAAGTCCATCCATGATCCTTACCAAGGAAAAAGGTTAACAGAGTTTAACTTTGAGATTCCAGTAAGCAGAGAACTAAGCTCTGAAGAGGAGAATTAAATTTTCAAAGAAAACAAATAAAGAAGACGAAGAAAAAACAGTGGCTTCCCAGAAGCGAAAAGCCCTGTATTTATAAGACATGATGGGAGCGGTTCATCTCCCCATTCCTCTAGGCAGATCCAACGGCTGTAAGGGTCACAGTGTTGCAGTCACGTGCAAGCCACGTGAGAACAACGCTGGAGGGCATTTGTTCCCTTATAAAAAAAAGGATGAAGGAAAGTTCCTCACTAAAACAGCCCCCACGTGTTTAACACGCGAGTGCCTATATGCGCACAGCAATTAATATAATTGCTAGGCTAAAACAGCCCACATGTTTAACACGTGAGTGCCTATATGCAACGCATATAGGGACAGTAATTAAAACAATTGCTAAGCTAAAACAGCCCATGGTTTTAACACGCGAGTGCCTATATGCAATGTATATAAGCACTGCAATTAAAACAATTGACAGACTGAAATGGAGCCTCACGTGTAACCACGTGAGCATCTATGTACAAAGTATATAGGCTCCATATTAAAATAAATAGCAGGCCAGAGAAGCTCACGTGTTAACACGTGATACCCTTTTTAGGCTGTTGCATATAAGCAAACAAGTTTAACTCCGTGGGGGTCGCGTGCTACACGTGAGTGTTCATAAACACCTTCCAAGCTGATAGAATTAAATTCTAACTAAAAGGATCAAAATCCTATTTGGAAAATACTCCCTTTAATCTTTCTAAATTATCCGATAGAATTAAATTATATATATATGAGAAATATATCCCTAATCTTCATTAAAACAGAAACATCCTCTCTGTTGTTAAACGAAAGACCTTTGGATCAAAGATCCAACGATGATCGTCTGATAGAATAAAATTCTATCTTAGGAAAATATTTCCTAATCTTGTTATACAAATAAGAAATCTTCTTTTTTACACAGAGAGCCTTTGGATTAAAAATCCAACGGTGAATAAAATTCACCGGTTGATCTAAAAGATCATGGAATCAATCATGATCTAAAAGATCATGGAATCAATGAGAGATTCTCTTAACAAACTGATTATTGTTCTTCTTGTATAAATAGGAGCGAGAAGAGGAGGAGAGATGAGAGAGAGAGACCCCCCATAAGCTTTGAGAAACAAAAAGAAAAAGAGAAAAGGATAATTCAATTCTCTAGAGGAAGAAGATTCCCTTCTTAAGCAAAAATCCTAGGTAAGAAGAAAGTTCAGAGATTATCTTATCTCTTTTTTTAAGGGTTTAACCCTTCATACAAGAACTTAGTTCTTCCTTTGGTTGATATCAGCAGAAACAGATCTCCCCACAAGTTGAGAATTTAGTTCTCATCGGGGAGATTCTGTTATGTAGATTCATAACTTAGGGGAAAGAACTAAACTCAAAGAATTTAATTCTTCCAAAAGTATATAGGAATTTAATTCCTCTGATAAAACTAGGGTTTTACCCTGTAAAAGAATCTAATTCTTATAAAACAAGGGACCTGAAATTCTTAAAACTCAGATCAAAATCTCTATGCATATAAAGAAAAGACTGGCCACATGTTCCCACGTAAGCACCTCTGATGAACGAAAAGGAATGACTAAGATCGAATAACGTGACCCCCAAACAGTTGCTTAAATGGAAAAGGGGGAAAATCCAAAGACAGCGTTCACATTTTGAGCACCTCACGTGTCCGCACGTGAGCACTATATAAGCTAAGTGCTTAGCACTTATAAAAAAGAAAGGGGAATAAACCCAAAGAGACAGTGCCGAACTCTGGGGCGCCTCACGTGCCTACACGTGATGGCTACAAGTATTAAGTGTTTAACACTTATATACAGATGGGGATTTGGACCCAAGTGTACAACGCCAACTTTCAGACGCCTCGCGTGCCACACGTGAGCGCCCCAAATTTCAATGTTTAACACTGCTTTAGAGTCTCACGTGGGAGCACGTGAGTATTGAGCATATATTAGTGTTTAACACTATAAGAAACCGACTTCAGCCCCAAATTGGCTAAGTCTTCCTGAGATTAAAACATCTCGGATCTCCAAATAGACCGAGTCTCTATACTCATGACTTCCCAAACTAATTGACCAGAATGATGTCCATCCCATATCTCCTAAGTTAATCTTAGTCTGCCAAAAATGACTAATGATTCTTAAATGGTCCACCATGATCTCTCTCCTCAATCTGGAATTTGGTTCAAGGGTACATCTCTCTACACCTCTGATATTTGTCGTTGTAATTCCTTAACGTCTTCAGAGAGGTGGTGGGTCCCGACAACTAACTGCTTTTGGATGCACTTCCCAAAATGGCGACAACGAACGGCAACATCCTTAAACCATCTACGGACCGAAACGTCCTTAAACTAATAACGGACCGAAACGTCCTTAAACTAAAGCAAAAGAGTCCAAACGATCTTTTGTTGGGTCTGAATGATCCCAAAATCCTGTTGAGTAGATCTTAGTCTAAAATTAGACTAACGTATCCTCAACAAACTTTTAAGTTGATCTTAATCTCAAACGAGATTAACAATCCTTAAATCAACCCAAACCCAAATCTAAGAATATACGGATTTGGACTAATCCACGCCCTACGAGCAACGACATAAATTAGTCTCCGTATACAATCCACGGGCAACAAAAAATAAAACAAACACACACGACACGAAGTGAACTTCCGAAACAGGAGAAAGTGGTTATCGCTACGCGGTAACGTAATTAACTGCAGGGGCTTGCGCCTGCAGGGAAGAGCGTCCCTACAATCAAAAACCCCTTAGAAATGAGGAGGAATCTGACGAAGTCTGCTACAACGGCCGCATCTGTCCAAACCTCCGATACACGATACCATAAATCAACTTGGCATCTTCGAAGAGGTGGATGGATAAAACCAAATAGCATCTGCCCTTAAATTCAGGCAAGACGATCCATCCTGGTTCGTCTCCGTTTTCGGCGGTAAACAGTGTATGTGTCCACTCGCTCTCTAAGCAGATAATGGCACCAAATATTAAATGCAAAGATAACGGCTGCCAACTCTAAGTCATGTGTTGGATAGTGGCGCTCATGAATCTTCAGCTGTCTTGATGCAAAAGGTAAAACATTTCCATGCTGGTGTAGAACACATCCTAATCTCTTACCAGATGTATCGCAATGCACAACGAAACCTCCAGATCGATCCGGTATTACGAGAATAGGTGTTGATATCAATCTTGACTTGTTCTACAAAAGCTTGTTTACATGCTTCTGACCACACGAATGCTTCATCTTTACGTGTGAGCTTGGTCAGGGGTGTTGCAATCTTCGAAAAGCCTTCTATAAATTTTCGGCAGTAAACTGCCAATCCCAAGAAACTTCGAATATCTTTCACCGTCTTTGGTGTCGGCCATTCGCTGATGGCTGATACCTTAGCTGGATCTACTGAGATTCCTTCAACCGAAATAATATGTCCGAGAAATCTGACTTGATCTCACCAAAATTCGCACTTGCTGTACTTGGCATAGAGTTGATGCTGTCGTAATGTCTCCAGGACAATCCGCAAATGCTCAGTGTGCTCTTTCCGATTCTTTGAATACACCAGGATATTGTCGATGAAAATAACAACAAACCTGTCTAGGTGCTCTAAGAAAACCTGGTCCATCAGATTCATGAAAATAGCAGGTGCATTGGTCACTCCAAATGGCATCATTGAGAAACTCATAATGACCATTGCGAGTCCTGAATGCCGTTTTCGGAATATCAGACTCTTTGACCTTCACCTGATGATAACCTGAACGAAGATCTAGTTTTGAGAAAACACAAGACCCACTTAGTCGATCGAACAGATCTTCGATGCACGGTAGTGGATACTTGTTCTATATTGTCACTTCGTTCAAAGCTCGGTAGTCTATACACATTCTGTATGAATCTTCTTTCTTCTTCATGAGCAAAACTGGAGATCCCCAACTTGAAGTACTG
Source organism: Agapanthus africanus (assembly GCA_030015575.1). Classification (NCBI taxonomy): domain Eukaryota; kingdom Viridiplantae; phylum Streptophyta; class Magnoliopsida; order Asparagales; family Amaryllidaceae; genus Agapanthus; species Agapanthus africanus. The sequence goes on from CM057351.1 coordinate 401,738,669, forward strand.
GGACGAATCCATCCTTTCTTCAAAAGTTCATCCAACTGAGTACGGATCTCCTTCAATCCTTCAAGACTTAACCGATATGGTGCTTTGATCACCGGTTGTGCACCAGGTACTAAGTCAATACTGAATTCAAGAGCTCGATCGAGAGGCAAACCTGAGATGTCTTTAGGGAATACATCCTCAAACTCTCGAACTACCTCTGGCTTGTCTTCTTCCGCTTGTATTGTTGCAATCACTGCCTTCCTTGGTTTAGCCTTGTAGGTGCTAGGTTCCAGGGTATGGTCTCCACTCTTGAAATAAAAGACTGGATGATCTGGTATCTCGAACACTAACCTCCTTTTATAACAGTCGATGTTAGCGAAGAAAGTTCCTAACCAGTCCATTCCCAAGACTGCGTCGAAGTTCGGTATGTCCAGCACCTTGAAATCCGCATAAAATTCTCTGCTGCAGACGACCACTGGACATAGATCGTATCCCAGAGTTACCTTTAGAACGCCGTTCCCTGAACTGACATTCCAGCTGGATACTAGCGGTTTAACTGGAATCGCATGAGTTTGGACGAACCGTAGCGACATAAAGCAATGTGATGCTCCAGTGTTGAAGAGTGCTAAGGCAGGTAGGGAGGCTACTAAGATTGTACCTAAGTTGTGTGGGATATATTTAGGTATAGAAAAAAAAATATATTGATGTATACAAGGATTAAATAGGTTTAAAAGATTGGAAGGTTACCAGTAATGACTTGGCCAGTGGCTTCATCTTCTTCCACGGTCATTGTGAAAGTCTGACGCCTAGGTACATTCCTCCTTACTGGAGGCGCATTCCTCTATCTGTTCCTCTGTCTTTGAGGCATGTTCCTCTGTACCTGATGGAACTGATGGGTAAGCTGTGCAGGAGGTCCACGTGGAGGTGGAGCTGGGAGAGTAAGACGAGGTGCAGGAGCCTGAATAGCTGGCCGCTGCGGAAAGGTGAGTGCTGGTCGGGGTGTAGGAGTTGGGATGAGACGATGGGGACAATCCCTAATGGCATGAGTGGATGTACCATAAACTAAGCATAGGCGGTTAGCACGCCTGTAGTCCTTCGCCAGGTGTCCATTCCTTTTGCAATAGAAGCAAAAGTTTGGACCGGGCCGGTTAAATGGTACTTCCGGTCTCCTGGGTACAAAAGGTGGCTTGGAAGAGTCTCCTCCTGCCATTTGAGTGGTAGGGTGCTTCACACCGGTAGTCTGAGATCTTCCCTTCTTCTTTACAACTGCCTCATATTTCCGGGCAGCCTTCAGCGTAAGATCATGGGTTGGGAAATCCCCTGTAGGTAATGTAGCTTGGATCTCTGGGTCCAACCCTTGCTGAAATCTTCATGCACGGATCTCAGCAGTCGGGATGAGGTGTGCAGCGAACCTGTTCCGACCTTATGTTAGCAGTGTAGTATGTGATATTAGGAAATTGAATATTGAGACATATCTTACCTGCTAAGCATGGTAAACTCAGTATCGTATTCATTCACAGATTTGTTCCATATTGAACCTTGCTGTAAGTGGATGAACTGTTGTTCCATGTCGAAACGGGCAGTCTCAGGGAAATATTTCGCGTCGAACATGTCGCGAAAAGTCTTCCATTCAATCGGCCGGGCAAGATGGCTTTCTTCAGCCTTCCACCATACTCTGGCATTTTCTGTGAGTTGTAGTTTCGCAACTCTTATCCAAGCGATCTCTGGCACTTGTGCTGCTGCCAGGTCATCTTTAATGGACTGGGCCCTTTTCTCTGCCTCTAGTGGGCTCTCTTTCCCAGAAAAGTTCTTAGGGTGCAATGCCCGGAATTGTTTGACTCTGGGTGCCTCAGTCTCTGGACGGTGTAAGAGGATAGCAGTCTGCTGCTGTTGACCCTTCAAGAGGCTCTTGATCACCTTAAGCAATACCGTCTGCTCATTGATAGGAGATGCTACGGTAGTGGCGGTGGTAGAGTAAGTGGAGTGTTTCCATTCATGTTGGTGCTCATGTTGTTCGGAGAATCCATAACCTTAAGAGAAAAAGTAGGGTTAGGATAGATTCAAGAAATTAAAATGTAAAGAATGTATAGTTGCTGATTCTTATAATTCTTATGATATATTGCTTAGGTTTCCATGTATAACTGACCTGCATGGGCCGCCAACAAAACCTATCACGCCCCACTTCCCGGTGTACGGAGAAGGAGACGTGACGGGCCGCGACGTATTTACTCAGAAGTAAACACGTTAAGCATAAATAAACAATATAAATGTAAAGCACAAGAATGACAAGAGATGTAATAATAACAGCAACATTTATTAACATTCTTTCTTTACATACAACTGAAATGAAAAGAAAAGTACAATGATAAAAAACGATGCCTAAATAATGGCATATGAACTGAAAAGAAAATAAGTACAAATAAAAGCCTAAAAGTTTGTCTCTTCTGTGAACTGCTCCGAATCGTCCTGACTGGGCTCGGTCTCCTAAGAGTCAGGTCCTCCTGACGAACATTCCAAAGAAAGAAGAGACAGGAATGTCGTCAGCGAACTAGCGCTCGGTAAGTCCTAAAAGATAGAATGGAATGGATAAGTAAAGATAATAGAACTGGTAAAATAAACAGGTATATGTTTGCTATACTAACGTAGTTGTTTATAACTTGGTGCAGAATGTATCAGTGTATACGAGAGGAGTCCAACTTGCTCCGTGGACTATGGTAATTGAAAGTACAAGGCCTCGTCAAGACCTACGGGACAACGACACGGATGTTCATGTAGGTATCTTTTAGTGACCATCTCGTTCCACTTCTAATACATTCCATACCAGTCTACCTCATTAAAACCCCATAGTGTATATTGTATTGAATTAGGGTTATCAGACTTACCGAGACCATGGTATAAGTTGTTCATGTAAACTGATTCAGGATGTAAACGGTAGTCATATAGTCAAGTTCAAGATATAGCCATGGTTCGGTCAAGTCAAGTTATGTTGCATGTTTGATATTGTTCTGGTATTCATGTTCAAGTTCAAGTGTTCATGTTTGGTATATTGGATTCATATTGAAGAGTTATGATTGGATTCATATTTGAATTGTATTCAGATTAGACTGAGACTCAGATTGAGTCAGACACTTAAACAGATTTGGATCCTGAATAAGATTTTGGTGTTATCGGTAACTGCTGCACATGGACGGCAGGATTTGTGTTTTTTTCTAAGACAATTACAATTGATAACCCTGTTTTAGTTTTCTATCTTAAATAGGCAAGCACCCACTTTCTCCGGCTCCCTGAGCCTCAAGAGAATCGGTCCCGCTTAAACCTATATTTGCTAGGGTCCTTAATGTAATTTTATATATCTCGAGAGGTTTTATAAAAAATATTTTATATACTTTTAAAATAAATCTCGAGTAATTATTTATATTATTTAGAATTGTCATGAATGTGAATTTTAGAGAATGAGGTATATTAGTGATCATATACATAGCTTGAATAGTTCAAGGTATTTTATTGTAAAGTTTGACTTGTATTGATTCTTGATAGTATTTTAGTGAAACTTGTCATTCGTTTATTTTCTATAAAACATGGAATTTTATTATATATTAAAAATATATAATTTGATACTATTTATATAATTATTAAAAATAAATTTTTATTATTAAATAGAAATCCTCGTTTTTCTTAAAAATTGTATTAAATCCATCGAAATCGTATGCTCCGTGAGGAGGTCTGCATCTCGCCTTACTAGTCCCGAGGATGTGCGATAATCCGCACCATCTAAACCGGGTTCCCCAAAATGGGTTGTAGAGGTATAATCGCAAAGAATTAAGTAACACAATTTAAAGAAATCCGGGTTTTTAATAGTTTAAGGTATTTTGATGAAAAGTCATATTTTGCCACAAAAATATTGTTCAAGAGAATCGTGCTATGTCAAGATGTGTGTATGTGAGAGGCAGGTCATTACCTCATAAGGTTTTCTAAAGGTAATATTAAGCAAAATAATAAAAGATGTCATATGTAAAGTTTGTGGTATTTAAATGAAAAACGCAATTTAAAGGTACATAACATGATATTTTAAGATGAAAATTGTTCTAATTATTTGTTTCATGATTAATAAGCAAGGTATAGTGATATGGATGAGTGATTCTTAAGAAAATTGTAATTTTAAAGATTATTGAATCGAATGTCGGTATAATTCCACTTACTGACAAGTTTTGAAAAGAAGAATTTTTATGGTAGAAAGAGAAAAGGGAAGATGAGACTTACAAGTTTAAAGGAGAGAGGGGAGGTAGAGAATGAGGATAGTAGCCTTCGTGGAGTCGCGGGGTCATCGGAAACGTCTCGAATTCTCACCGGAATTTGACCTAAAGCTAACTCCACTTGTACTCTTCTTAGACTTAGAAATTTTTGAGAATTTTGGCAATAGATTTCAGAATGAAGAGGGCTAGGGTATGGGGCTGTATTTATAGTATAAAATTAGGGTTTTGGAATTGAAGAAAAAAATTAAAAAGCATTAAAAATTGGATTTAAAGCTAAATTTTAATTCTTTGGATAATTGCAGGAAAAATAAACAGAACATGGGTAGTGGGGGTAGGCCAAGGGGTTTAGTAGGCAAAACACGGAGACCATCCCCTACGGGGGGCCTGACAGTGCCGGCCCAAAAGGGCATCTCACTGGCCACGTGGAGGAGGTGGGGGTTAGATACTTGCCACGTGTTCTCGGTTGTGTACTCAACATTTTACACATATTTATTTCTTCTGTCTTTTCATTTTTACGTGTATTTCATGTGTAAACTTTTGGGCTTCCAAAAATTTTAAATGAAAAATCAGTAAAAATATATATGGATGATGGGATTCAAACACATTGGCTATGCCACAGCATTGCAAGGCTTTACCAATGAGCTACAAGTGTTTTCTTGTTGTTCTTAAATAAAAACATCATTTAAAGTATACTCAGGCTTGCAAACTCCATTCTGTACATTAACTTGAAAAAAAATTGTACAATAAAAGCAGAGTCGTTACATTCGGAGTTAAACTCCCAAGAGATTCTCGGAGATGATGAAAGGGAATCCCTTTCTTCTCCCTTGAGCCCTGGATCTTCTCTTGCACCTTAGATCTTCCCAAAGTGGAATTTTTGGAGGTGTGTCTCCTTCTTCCTCCTCTCTGTTGGCTGGATCTCAGAGAAAATGGGGGAAATTTAAAAATCTCCTCTTTTGGAGATTTGATGGAAGATCCGAGTTCCCCTTTAAGATTTTTATGGTGAAAACTGTTTCTTTTTGGAAAAAGAAGAGTTAAATTCTTGATTTAATTCGTAAAAGGGAAAGAAGGTTTAGAACCTTAAGGAAGGAGAAGGAGGCACAGAAACCCTAGATTTTGAGGGTAATGAATTATTATCCTTCATTTCATCATCATGTTGCCTTATATAGACTTACAAATTTATACATAGCCTCTTGGGCTTTACAAAATGGCATTTTGCCCATCACATGCCTCATATGCTCATTTCTTTTGCAGATGAGCCATAGGCTTTACAAAAATTTGGTTTTATGCCCATTTTTCTTACATCTATTCATAAAAATAATATCAAAATTATTTATTAAATAATCTTCATTTTGGCATGGGGCAAGCCGGCTGTGGGGCTCGACTTGGGCATGGGCCCACTTGACCTGGGCTTGGGCCCGCTTACTTGGGGTTGACTTTGATTTTGATTTGGTCAATCGGGGTGTAATTTTTGACCCCAACAGGATCACAACATTAAACCATAACTAGATAATAAAGTAAAACTAAATATCGCTAAACTAATCAGCAAAGCTCCTCGCTGCTCAGCTTGCTTGTCAAAATATTCTTGATCTTTCTGCGACAAGGTTAAAGGAACTGGACTATGCAAAACCTAGACTTCGGCGCGTCATAAATATCATAATAATAAACTGAGCAATGTACCATATAGGGTGTTATGTGCACAATAATATATAATTATGAACAAACAATCGCAGATGATATAACGGTAGACGATAGGTATGTCACGTATATCCTAAAGTCTGTGTTTTTAGGTTATCTATCCTAACAGTATTTGATACCAATTAATATTATCCTCATCGTAACTCAATAGTATCCTGTGCGTGCCTGGGACCACAATCATGATTCTCGGGGCTGAATCCGAGACGTACCGCTAGGCAGTAAAACAAGGTCATGTATAGATGAATGATGTCAGCATCATCATTCCGAAGCCCAAAGCTCGTATCGACTGATCAGTTTCTGGAAAGTAGTGAACTGTTGAGTTACAAGTCGGGTTTCATTCTTGATTTCCCCTTTTCCTCAGGTTTCATATTCTATTCAGGTATCAATAGAATGTCTATCTAATACCAATACAGGAACGATCGTGAACAGGTCTTGTCTTGTAAGATAACAAGTTAGGTCAAAAAAGGATAACAAGTCAATATTATTGGCATCGGTAACCAATATAGGTAACAGGTATAACAGTACAGCTAAAACAATAGTAAGATAACGTGTCATGCACATGTCAGGTATTGTGTATTAAACAGGGGAAATATTTACTTGCGCAACCAGTCATAATAAAAGCACTAATATAATTGTCATGGTTATCTGGCAGTAATGAATCGATGTATGCATCATCACTTGTTAAAAGATATATCTGAACATATTTATAATAGTGTTTTACACTTGTTATTTATTATAAACTAAATTGTATCTACTAAAATAGTTCGAATAAGTAATTTTGCACAAGCTCAACAATTGTAACTATGCACGTACTATTGTTACTAAATAATAAAGTATAAATTATCTTTATAAAATTTTATAATGATTATAACTTGTAATATTATAAATGTATGTATATATATTATAAACAGATATATTTTGGTATGGGTAAACTAGCATGTTGCAAAATAAATTTGCCTTGATCGGTATGAATACGGCGACGGATACGGATACCCGCACGACGACAACGACGTAAAACACAACGCAATCAAGACCTCGGCCTACCGCGACAATGTGATTGCGCTGGGGCTTCTTTGGGATGAAGACCGCAGAGGCTCGGTCTAGATGCTGATGGCTGTGGCGGTGATAGTTCAACGGCGATGATGGCTCGGTTTTTAAAATGGGTTTATGGAGTTGCGGTTCAAGCTACTCGGGTGATCGGTGAAGGTGGTGCTCTTTGTAGAGAATCTCGATGTTGGGTCTAAGATGGAGTCCTTGGGTTGTTGGGATTCTCGGTTGGTAGAGTTGGGCGCCGATGAGAGTCACAGGCGAGGGTTTACTGGAGGAGGCGATGGTGGGTCTCGGGTTTTAGGCGAGGACGAGGGAAGAAGGTCAGTGCAAATGAGAACGACGACGAGATGAAGGAAAGGATGAGGTTTGGGGCTTAGCGACGACGATGAGGGGGAGATGAGGAAGGGGGTGAGGTCAAGGTTGCAGGCGACGGTGGCGTGAGTTTGGGGCTCGAGGAAGACGAGGGGAGGGAACAGAGAAAGGAGAGAGAGGGGGGATTTAGTGTTTAATATATATATATATATAGTAATATATATATATATATATATATATATATTATAGTTTAAAGTATATAGATAATATCAAACTACAACCAATCTCTACCAAAATCCCATCAAAAATATATTTTGGAAAATAATTCACATTCGTAAACTTCTTAACCATAATACAAGAATATATTTTAAATAATTTATACCCCTAATTTAAAATTTAAAAGGATTCTAAAAATATATCTAGATTTAATAAATATTTGATATTAGATATCTTAAGATTTAAACGTAATAGATAAAAGTAAAAATAAGATATGGGATGCTTAACCATACGATGACGGTTTAATAAATATAAATTATCCTTAACTTGTGCCTACCCAAAAAATATATGGTGATTTAGATATTATATATAGATATATTAAACTAGATTCACATGGATTTAGTTTATCGGTAAATATTAGATATAATTTAGCTTCAGACATGCAAGTCGGATCAGATAACTACCTCTACTATTCGAATCGATCGCAACTCAAATAAATAAAAAAAATATAAAGTAAGGTTTAAATACCAATTAAATATTGTATGAACGTGCTACAGTTGTTTCCCCCAATCAGAGCAAAGCTCTGTTGGAAATTCAAAATTCAAATTTTCAAGCAACGCTTCAAATCCCGGGCGCAACGCGCCACGTGTCAAGCGCTGATACGTCAGCGCAGCGCCCAAGAAGGCGCGCCCAATCAGACCAAAGCTCTATTAAAAAAATAAAAGGAAGCAACGCTTCAGTTGCGCAAGCACTGCGCTGCACGACCGTGTCAGCGCAGATGCGCCTGCGCAGTTGCGCTGCGCGACACGTGTCAGCGCAGTTGCGCTGCGCGACACGTGTCAGCGCAGATGCGCTAGCGCAGTTGCTGCTTGACACGTGTCACGCGCTGGGGCATTTGCGCAAAACAGAATTAAGATTTTAAAGAAATCTTTCTGTTCTTGTTAAAACAAGAAGATTTTCTTCTGTAAAACAGAAGCCCTTGGATCAAAGATCCAACGGTGGGGAAAATTCCCCAAATCACTCAGAGAAAGATCTTTTTAACAAATTTAACTAATTTATGGGCACTATAAAAAGGACCCTAGATCTCAATTCAAAGGCATCAACATTTGGTGAGAAATCAAAATTTTCAAATAGAGAGAACTCTGAAGAAATCTCAAGAAGAAAAAAGGTAAAAACCTTTAAAATAGAAGAATTTCTTCTAATAGATCATTGATCTAAGAACAAGATTAATGATCTTCAATAAAAAATAAATAAAAATAGTGCTTTGCACTTTTTATGAACCTCGGGTTCTCTGAAATAAGAAAAACAAGAGGAACTTGTTTTCTTTGATCTAAATCAGATCAAGAAAACAAAAAGTGCTTTGCACTTCTTTAATGAACCTTTGGTTCTGGAATCTAAAAGATTCTCAAATTATAGTGCCTTACACTTGCAAACTGCGCTGTTGCGCTCCTGGATTGGCGCAAGCCACCAGAGAGCGCCACGTGTCAGCATCTGAACCATCTGCGCTATGCGCTTTTGAAATAGAGCCTTGCTCTCTAGAATTGGCGCAACTCACCAGAGCGCGGCACGTGTCAGCAGTGCAAGCGCAATGCATTGGCGCAGCGCACTGCGCTTGCGTAACACGTGTCAACACCACAAGCGCTTGCGCTCTCTGATTGGCACAAAGCGCCTGACAAATGCAATACATTTCCTAAAGGGCCAGGCCCAAATCAAGAAGACCTAGTAGGCCTAATTAAATTGCAAAGCAATAAATGGGCAGAGCCCAGGTAAAATTGATGCTCTGCATCTTTTATAAAAGGGTAGAGCCCAAGTAAAATTGATAAATGAGCAGAGCCCAAAATAAACTGATGCTCTGCATCCTTTATGGGCAGAGCCCAACCAAAAATAGAAAATAATGCAATGCATTATTTAAAAATGGGCCGAGTCCTAGTACAGGCCAAAAACAAATAAAAGTGTCGAATATTTCTCAATTGGACTTAGCCCAATCGTGGCCGTAAGTCCTCAAATTAAATTGACTGAGCAAAATTGCTCTCCTAAATCAATTTACCTCCGGTTCGAGGGTACATCTCTGAACTCCTCTGACACCTATCGTTGTAATCCTTCAAAGACGTCAGAGAGGTGACGGGTCCCGACGACCACACATTAATACGGACTGCGGGGTCCTTAAACTCGTGGACCGAAACGTCCTTAAACTAATATTGGACCAAAACGTCCTTAAACTAATATTGGACTGAAACGTCCGTAAACTAATGATGGACCACCACGTCCCTAAACTGGAACATGGACCACCATGTCCCTAAACTGGAATATGGACCGCAATGTCCTTAAACTACCAATGGACCGCAATGTCCCTAAACTACCTATGGACCGCAATGTCCCTAAACTACCTATGGACCACTACGTTCCTAAACTGGAACAATAGAGCCCCTAAACTCTCTTTTGTTGGATCTAAACGATCCCGTTAAGTTGATCTTAGTCTCAAATTGGACTAACGTATCCTTAACAAATGTTTAAGTTGATCTTAGCCTCAAATATGGCTAATGTATCCTTAAACTAAAAACACCAAACCTAAATCTAAGTAAATACGGATTTGGACTAATCCACGTCCTACGGGCGACGGCATTACTCAGTCTCCGTATACAATCCACGGGCAACCACAAACAAAACAAACACCCATGACACGAAGTGAAGTTCTGGAGAAGGAGAAAGTTGTTACCGCGATGCAGTAGCGTAATTAACTGCAGGGGCTTGCGCCTGCAGGGAAGGGCGTCCCCATAATCAAAAACCTCTCAAGCGAGGGGGAATCTGACGAAGTCTGCTACATCGGCCGCATCCGTCTAAATCTCCGATACACGGTGCCATAAATCAACTTGGCATCTTCGGAGAGGTAGACGGATAAAACCATATAGTATCTGCCCCGAATCTCAGGCAAGACGTCCTCACATAGTCGCCGCCGTTCGGAGGGGAACAGATTCTGGCACGCCCGGTGGGACCTTTTCCTCTTTCCACTCCACACTTCGAGTGTCATCTTCGCGAACCAATTGCGGTTTATTAACGGTTGCCTTTGGATTTCAAGTTATTAAGATTTGGTCTTTTGCCTGGCGCAGAACTCAAGCATCAATGGCCTCTAACTGCACGAGCTGCTCGAAGTGCCACTGCAACGGACGCTCCACCCCACCTGGAGGTGTAGCATATGAGCCCCAAGCAGCCTCCTTCCTCGCTTTGCCGGTAGAACAGGTGACCCAGGCCACCACCGGCCTGTTTTTCGGGACCATGATCCCACCTGCAAGCTTCTCTATGCCAATACCTGCACCAGAAGCGAACAAGAAGTCGGTATTCTACCGGCTCACCGCTACGATGGCCCCTGTCAACGGGTTGTCCACTACCAAACCAACGGCCTCCGTCTTCGCCAGGCTAGATCAGAACTATGAGGGGCCTGCTAGGAAGCCCATGAACTCTAAGGTAGCTGTCCCAAAGAAGGAAATAACCGCTGCTCCAGAAGTCGTCAAGGCGGCTTCCCCTGTTAAAGAGTCAGTCTTTTCAAGACTGACTATTCCTGCTCCTGCCCCTACTCGAGGAACTGTCTTCGACAGTTTGAATATCATCCCTTAAAGGGCAACCTCAGTCTTTAAGAGGTTAACACCAGCGGCGCCTCATTCAGACAGGGGGCAAAAAGAGGCTGTCTCTATCTCCGAGCCAGTCCCAATGGCTCGTCATGCTCGACGTCGCCATTGGCGACGAGTGAGGAAGGCAGGGGGCAACTCCCTCTCATGGCTAACTCCACCGGCTCCAGTGGTGGAAGTCAACGCTGCCGTTCCATCTGGGAACAACTTTGAACTGCTGAGGAGGGTACGTAAGAACTCTCCAACTGCTACACTAAAAAGATCTCCTCCACCTATGGAGAGAGTTCCGGAAACAAAGCAGGAACAGCCCCCTCAACGGCTGTCCTCAAAAATATATAAGGTTTAGCGAAGGGTTCAAGACTCCGCGATCGACCTAGATCACTCTCGTCAACAAAAGAAGGCGAAGGTGCAAAAAGAAAAGGACCGTCCTATTAAACAACAGAGGACAACAGTCGCTAGGATGCCCACTACAACGGCTCCTTCAACTTCAACGACCCACAAAAGAAGGAGGCCGGAGAAAACCCCCGCACCCGCGGCAAACGCCAAAGATGGTGAACCTAAACGCCCTAAGTCCGGGGGCATAATAGTTCATACAGTGTATATGGCATCAGGAAAGGAGGACAGTCATGCATCCACGGGTCATAGACCGCTTACACGGTCAATGACCAAGGCTCAAGAGCAACAGCAAAAGCTCCAGGAGATGATGAACGCAATGGCCGCACTCACTGGGCCAAAAGAAACCCCTGAGACATCCTCGGATGAACGTCAGGAACAGGAAACTGACGCGGAGTTCCTTCGTCGCATATTGGAGAAGAAGGATAAAGAAGCTGCGGAACAAGCAGCCAACATAAAGAAAATGGCGCTCCTGTTCCAGGACATGGTGGGTATGATGATCCAACAAGATCCACCTGCTGAAGATCCCCCGATCATCCTTGAAGATGATAGGGGAGAAACGTCGAATCCTCCTCCAGCTCTGTCAACAGCCAAGGAGGAGGCAATCTCCAAAGCCGACCTGGACGAATATATAGCTCAGCAGATCTGGGTTCATCAAGCGACTGAAGCAGCGGGTCAGGTCGTAAAAAAGGGGCGACCGTATCTGGGCTGGTACGACCAGATCAAGTACCCGCCAGGTTATACGACACCAAAATTCCATGTGTATAAGGGGACTGGCAATCCCCACCAGCATATTGCCCAGTTTAGGGCGCTTTGCGGCAACACCGGCGGTGATGATAAATTGTTGCTCCGCCAGTTCGTTGGTAGCTTGTCAGATACAGCGTTCGAGTGGTATTCCGAGCTCCCGAACGACTCTATCAAGTCCATTGCTGAAATAGAACTGCTGTTTACCCAACGTTTCGCGAGTGCCAGCGAACGTACCCCGATAACGGCATTGATTAATGCCAGGGTGAAGCCGGGCGAAACATGGGTCCAATATGCTATACGGTGGCGGAATTTATGGTCGAAATGCGAGCAGCGCATAGAAGAAGTTCCTGCAGTGGGAATGTTTGTGGGAACCCTCGATCCGCAAGCAACCATCTCGCAATTTATGATGTTCTTCAAGCCGATCACCTTCCAGGCACTAATCGACAAGCTGGCGCAAATGGATCAAATGGGCCATAAACCTCCTCTTCCAAAGCCGGACTCCCGAAATGAGAAGGGAAAGGGGAAAGCGATTGTTGTCGCTAATGCTCAACAGAAACCGAACAACTCAAAGCCAGTCGTTCGTCAAAATAATATGCACCTGTACGTAGCCCTTGAGGAGAGGATGGGACATCCTTACTCGTTTCCCCGAGATAAAACGAGAAGGTTATTCGAGCTGGCATTGCGCAACCGACTCATAAATCTGCCGGATCCAAAACGTCCGTCGTAACCAAGTGATGTCAATGAGCCCAACTACTGTCCTTATCATCGAGTACTGGGTCATCCGATCGAAGATTGCTACATCTTCAAGAATTGGCTTGAAGACCAGTACCGACAGGGAAAGTTCGCATTGTCCGACAAATGGAAGGTGAATCCACCGCAGCCCCACACCTCTAAGGGAATGAATACGCCGGAGGCAACATGCTCTGTCGTTGAAGAAGCTCCTTGGGAGGTCTTATTATCAGCCAAGACAAAAAGGATGCTAAATGATCTTCAAACATGCCCAGCGATCAAGTGGAAGAACCCGTTGGAGCCGCAGATCATTGAAGGGATGTTGAAGCCTCGTCCAACTCAAAAGATCGATGGAGGTGGCCCAAGCATTCACAACCAGCCGTCGAAATCTTCAAAGAAGAAGAAAAAGAAGTCGAAGAAACCCGTGAAGCCTGGCAACAAGCGCACGGACTTGCAAAAACAAATTGACGCGCTGGAGGAATACAACCAGAAAGCACGGACTCCCATTACATTCCAAGAATTCTTCAATCACGTCTTTCAAAAGGAAAATGAGGGAGAAAGTTCATCGGATGAATCCGAGGAATATGTAGCGAGCTGTCATATGATTTCCCATTCGCTCACGGACGATGGGGAGACTCCTTGTACTGAAAAGCTGGGGGCAGATCCTGAACCAAAAATTTTGGGGCCGTCAAATGAAGTAATTGACGCATTCCTTAATGAAGCTCTCTTAAAAAGTAAAGCTGATCGGGAGCGCGAGGCGGTCATATTCGAAAAGGCCAAACGCCAACGCCTTGACGAAAGAATTGAGATACTCCCGCTGGAGCAAAGTACACCCACTGCAGATAAAATCAAATTCAAGATGAGGAAGAGGTTTGCTAAAGCCAGGTCAATGGGTATGAAGCTACCATCCTCCGAAGGAAACATTGCTGGTGAAATGGAAATGCACCCCTCCTATTGCTTATACCATCGAAAGATTTCATACCCCACTGAAGAGTGCAAAGCTTTTGATAGATGGTGGCAAGGATATGTTGCTCACCGGCAGGATTTTAAACGGGAAAAGCGCAAGACCCGCCGAGAGCAAAACGGTACGACCGAAGGGCTTAACAGAACCTCCGGCAATTGTCGCATGGTCAACGCTGGCGGATCACAAGTGCTCACATTCGGGAGCGATTCTGATGAGGAGCTGGAGCTTAGCCCCCTCTTTAAAGAGTCCACCTCAGGAAAAGAAGAAGAGCTGAAGGTCTGCGAAAATATCCATTTGCGCAATCGGACGCTACCTGAAAAGAATCTCGGACCCTCAAACAAGAAAGATAAAGGGAAAGGAAAGGTCTCTGAGGACATCGCCCTAGATGACCAAGTCATGGAAGAGCTAACTGCCAAAGACCCACCGAAGAAGAATAAGGTGGATTACAACGTCTTAGCGCATCTGAGGAAGCTACCCTCGCAGCTCAGCATTCTTGACGCCCTTTTACTATCAAAGGAGGCGAGAGATTCGTTAATTAAGGCACTACAGGACCCGGAGCAGTTCCAAGCTTTCCTGGCCGAAGAAAAGATGAAGGATGAACTGGAAGAAGTGCACACGGCCGATATCACTTTTGGCGATGAAGACCTTCTCCTTGGGATGTGCGAACACAATCGCCCCCTCTATGTCTCAGGATACTGCCATGATATAAAGATCGGCAAAATCCTGGTCGATAACGGATCATCTGTTAATCTCCTTAACATGCGAGTGTTGAAGGAAATCTAAATGAGCGTCCAACACCTCGCTCGAGACAAGATCACCATCACCGGATTCGACTCTCAATCATCAAAGACTCTTGGATCTGTGATACTGACGCTACGCTTCGGATTGCTCGTCACGGACATTAAATTCCACGTCATAGATGCCAAGACATGCTACAACGCTCTGCTCGGCCGACCATGGTTACACGAGTACAACATCATCCCTCTACACAGCATCAGTGTATGAAATATTTTAGGGATGGTCTCGAGTATACCGTGACGGGAGAACTAAATCCGTTTTCCATAAACGAAGTTCGCAAATATGAAGATGCTAAATACTTCTTGCCGAATTTCGAAGACACGGAAAGGTGTCACAAGCCGGAGAACAAAACTAACGCTACCATCCCTGTCTTCGGCAGCGACACCGAGGAGGAAGAGGAGATAGTTTATTCGGGTCCCCCCAATACAACAAGCCGGGACCATTTGCTCCTACATTGATCTTTGGTAGTGATTCGGAGGATGAAGTCCATGCTGTATTCTCTGCTCGACCTTCAATACGAGCTTCCGCTAACGAAGAGCAAAGTCTGCAAGTCGCCATGGTGCCTCTTAAACATTATAAAGAACTGGATGAGCTTGATACCGATAGTGTAGAAGAGCTGCAGACGTTCTATATCCCTCCCAGACGAAGAGGCGAGGAGTCAATTCTATTCTACCGCTCTGAAGAAAACAAAGTGGAGAAAGAAATCTGGCACGGGACGGATCCTACGTTGGACGGGCTTCAACCCATCCGTCTACCCAGATATTATACAGAAGGCTTGAAGAGGCTGTTGAAGCGCCAAGGGATACCCTTCAAACAGACCGTTAGAAAGGCCAAATTCTATGACAGGGTCTGGAATGCCCCCGGAACTCAGCACAAGCTGCCCAGTGGGAGGATGGAGACAATCGGGCTCGGATACATTCGCCCCAAGAAACGAGAGCCGCTCCGTGACTGTTACGTCGTGCATGACTTTAATGACGAAGCAGATGCTCAACGGGAGGACACTAATCCTGAACCAGTAAAAGTTCCTGATGTAAAAGTGCCCAGTCCATCGTTTGAAGAACAAATGGACAGGCTTATAAGGGAAGCTAGTCAAAAAGTCCGCGACGATCACAATCGTGAAATGGCAATCTACGAGAAAGCCAAAACGCAACGCCTCCTTCAGCAGGCCGTGAAAGACGAAAATGTCGCCCCATGTCAACCTGTTATAGAAAAGGCTCGACGCAGAGGCAGAAATAAGTCGAAAGGCCAAAAAATGCTTAACAGCAACAAAGCAGGGCTAAGAAGCCACGCAAATGGGAGTCGAGCGTTATTGATCTATCCCTCATGAAGAAAATGGGTCGAGCGTACTCGTTTCCTCGGGACAAGACGAATAAGATACTTGATCTTGCTCTAAAACATCAAATGCTTACACTGCCGGAGTCCAAGCACCCCAAGCAAGCAGGCGAAGTCTCTGACCCAAACTATTGCTCTTACCATCGAGTAATAGGGCATCCTCTTGAAGATTGCTTCACCTTCAAGAATTAGGTGGAAGATAAGTATCGTCTTGGCAAATTCGCTCTGTCTGACAACTGGAGGGTAGCGCCGCCACAGAAGCACGAACCCAAAGCCACAAGAACAGAACCAACTCCACATTGGGATTGAAAGCGGATTCACACTTGTCACATGATAACAATATTAAAAGAAGAGCCCGAGAAGATGGACAGTCTTCCCTGGTGCTTCGAAAACAGCAATGATGAGGTGATCTCGGAATTTCCGCCAGCTCCGAAAGAACTGGAGGATGGAATATATACCACTGCAGATAACCTCAAGAAAATTGAGTTGGGGACGGCAAGTGACCCACGGCCAACATTAGTCAGTGAGCTGCTATCTGAAGAAAGGGTGGCTGCATTAAAAGACCTGCTTATGCAGCACAAAGATTGCTTCGCATGGAACTATTCTGAAATGCCAGGACTAGATCCAGAAATTGCTGTGCACAAGTTGGCGATATCCCCGGACGTCAAGCCAGTCAAACAGGCGCCGAGGAGAATGCGGCTCGAGCTTGAGATGAGCATCAATGCTGAGGTCAAGAAGCTAATCGACTCTGGCTTTATCCAGGAGGTTCAATACCCTGAATGGATCGCCAACATCGTCCCGATGATGAAGAAAAACAGGACGGTGCGCATATGCGTGGATTTTCGGGATCTCAATAAAGCCTGCCCGAAGGATGATTTCCCGGTGCCAGTCACCGAACTGATGATAGACAATACATCCACTCATAAGGTTTTCTCCTTCATGGATGGCTCATCAGGGTATAATCAGATAAAGATGCATCCCGAAGACCAGAAGCATACCGCCTTCAGGACCCCTCTAGGGATATTTTGTTACAAGGTGATGCCCTTCGGTCTAAAGAACATCGGTGCTACTTATCAAAAGGCCATGACGAAAATCTTCGATGACCTTATACATGAAATCGTCGAATGTTATATCGACGACCTCATGGTTAAGAGCAAATCATACGAGGAACATCTCGAGCACCTAAAAACTGTATTTCAACGCCTTCGGCAATACAACTTGAAGATGAACCCTCTCAAGTGCGCATTCGGAGTTTCCTCAGGCAAATTCCTGGGATTCATCGTCCGACACCGAGGTATCGAGATAGATCCGTCTAAGATCAAAGCGATCATGGAAATGCCTCCGCCGAGAACTCTCAAACAGTTGCGGTCTCTCCAAGGAAAGCTCGCATATATTCGGCGATTTATAGCCAACCTCTCTGGCAAGTGTCGCCCTTACAGTCACCTGATGAAGAAAGGAACTCCATTCGTCTGGGATCAAAAATGCCAGGGCTCGCTGGACGAGATTAAACGGTACCTGCAGAACCCGCCAGTGTTGGCTGCTCCGGTTAAGGGAAAGCCTCTCATTCTTTACACAACCACCCTCGAAGGTTCTTTAGGCGCATTATGGGCGCAAGAGAATAATCAGGGGAAAGAAAGAGCACTCTACTATTTAAGTCGAGTTCTGCTGGGGGCAGAGAACAACTACTCTCCCGTTGAAAAACACTGCCGGGCGTTGATCTTTGCGATAACAAAGCTCAGGCACTATGCATTAGCACATGAAGCCCGTCTCATTTCGAAGGTGGACCCCCTTAAATATTTGATGTCAAAGGCCATATTGACAGGTCGACTCGCTAAATGGGCTCTGCTCTTGATGGAGTTCTCGATAACGTATCAACCTCTCAAGGCAGTGAAAGGCCAGGCCATCGCCGACTTCCTCGCTGAGCATCCGATACCCACCGATTCTCCTTTGAATTGCGATATTCCAGACGAACATGCGTTTGATGCGATCGACGGTGGTGATACCCGATGGGAGCTTTATTTTGACGGAGCATCCTCCATGAAGAAGCGCAAACAAAATACCCCTGTAATCAAATTAGGGGTAGGGCTCATCTTTGTAACTCCACAAGGAGGGATAATGCGCTTTGCTTTCTCCTTAACAGAGCCGAGGACAAACAATGAAGCCGAATATGAAGCCTTGATAGCAGGTCTCAAGATCGCCATCGACATGGGAATTGAAAACCTCCTCATATACGGAGATTCTCAACTGGTCGTTGTCAAGTAAACGGCGACTACCAAACGTGCAAACCGGAGTTGGTGAAGTACGGTGAAAAGGTGCAACAACTGTTGACCCAAATTCCCTCCTATACTTTGGAAAGGAAACCGCGCGCGGAAAACAGCAAAGCAGACGTGTTGGCCAAGCTTGCTATAGAGCTGGCTAACGAGAACCTCGATGACGTAAGAATCGTGGTACAAAGCCGTCGGGTGCTTGCCCCAGCAGAAATATCTCCGGAATCATCCGAAGAGAAGGGAGCGACTGAACAGACGACCTTGCAAATAAAAGACCGGGAGAAGGCTGAGGATTGGAGGGAAGTCTTCATAGACTACTTTAAGTCCCACCGAATGCCCGAAGAAGCGTCCACAAGACATCAGCTCATGAAACGAGCTCTGTCTTTCGCCTTCATCAATGAAACTCTGTACAAGAGGTCATTCGATTCTCTGTGGCTGAGATGCCTAGGTCCTGATGAAGCGGAAAGAGTCATTCAGGAAGTTCATGACGGACTCTGTGGTTCTCACCAAGCGGGCCCGAAGATGAAGTTGAAAATCAAACGGATGGGCTACTACTGGCCCACGATGATTCAAGATTGCCTCGAATATGCGAAGCAATGCCACTCGTGCCAAATCCATGGGGATTTCATCCACCAGCATCCAAATCCACTCCATCCAACAGTGGCTAGCTGGCCATTCGAATTGTGGGGAACTGATATAGTCGGCCCCATCGAACCAGCATCGTCTAGAGGACATCGCTTCATCCTGGCGACAACTGATTACTTCTCTAAATGGGCAGAAGCAGTGCCGTTGAGAGAAGTGAAGACGGAGAATATCCTCCATTTCTTCAAAACGCACATCATATACCAGTTTGGAACGCCGAGACGAATCATCTCCGATAACGGTCCAGCCTACAGAAGTCACAAGATCAGCCGCTTCGCACAGCAGCATAATATAGACTGGAGATATTCCTCGGTTTATAATCCGCGAGTTAATGGTCTAGCCGAGGCCTTCAACAAGACCCTGACGAAGATCATGAAAAAGACGGTGTCCCGAAATAAGAAAGACCGGCACGAGAGACTGCAAGAGACTCTTTGGGCGTATCGAACTACGTTCAAGATGGCCACAAACACAACACCATACGCGTTGGTATTTGGTACGGAAGCAGTACTCCCCCTCGAGATAGAGTTACCCTCTTTGCGAGTGGCAGTCCACTATGAGCTGACGAACGAAGAAAACGCTCACCTTCGGCTTAAAGAGCTTGATGCCCTTGAAGAAACACGACTCATAGCGCAACAAAATCTGGAAGCTTATAAAGCAAAGATGACGCGCTCATATGAAAGATTGACCCGGCCGAGGACATTCCGCCAAGGCGAACTCGTGCTAGTGGTCAAAAGGCCTATGATTCCCAATCGCGCCAAGCGTCGAAAATTCGAGCCAAACTATGAAGGCCCGTACATCGTAGACAGGGTCTACCAGAGTGGAGCCTATCTACTCATGGATATGCACGGTGAAAGGCCTTTCAGGCCAATAAACGGTAGATTCCTAAAGAAATACTATACTTAATGAGCCACAGCCTAGGTCAATGATAGATGACGACGACTATGTCCGCTCGCTATCTTTCTAAGCTCAAGTTTTATAAGCAGTAGCCAGCCTTCTTAATGACGGACCGAAACGTCCTTAAACAACTACCGCAGCATCCTTAGGCTGACGAGATGAATAAAAAAAAGAGAGAGAAAAGAAAAAAATAAAATAAAAAAAAATGATGATAAAAACGGTATGTCCATAAGCAAAAAGGGCACGGATGAAAACCCGAAAGGGCTCCGTGAGTAAAAATAGCAGGGCTACCGGCGAGTGTTCGTGAAAACCAGAAAGGGCGCGACCTCGTAAAAAAAAAGATAGAAGAAAATAAAAAGAATAAAAAAAACGGTATGTCCATAAGCAAAATGGGCACGAATGAAAACCCGAAAGGGCTCCATGAATAAAAACAGCAGGACTACCGGCGAGTGTTTGTGAAAACCCGAAAGGGCACAATCTCGTTAAAAGACACTTATAGGGTCCTCTCGACCTTGTAAGGAGAAACCACCCGCGTGAGATCCTTACGACTCACAAGGGAGCAACATACTTGGGGATCCCCACGATTCCTAAGGAGAAAATACACTTGCGAGATCCTTACGACTCGTAAGGAGAACTCTCTTATGAGACCCTCACGGCTCATAAGATTTGAAAGTCTTAAGTTACAGAGACCTAAACCTGTGCTTAAGCAACCCCCACAACTTCCGATATTGCCCTACAAGTGGCTCAATACTGGCCCTTGTATACAATCCACGGGCGCGAATAAACATTTCCCTAATCAAGTCCCATCCGAGACTGGGGATATGTTCGCATGACGAACAACCGTTATGAGTCCTCTCGACTTACAAAGAGAAAATCCTTTTGTAGGATCCTTACGACTTACAGAGGAACAAACACTTAGGAATCCTCACGATTCCTAAGAAGAAAATACACTTACAAGATCCTCACGACTTGTAGGGAGAAATACCTTTGTGAGACCCTTACGGCTCATGAAGTCAAAAGCCTTAGTCGACACGACCTTAACCCTGCTCGCTAAGCCACCCTTGTTCGACATCGACAGAGGAAAATGATGATTCGCTCCTGGTAATATCCCAGTTGTGGCGGTGCTGATGCCGAAATCGGCGTTTAATTTCAGGTTTACGGCGAAAAGCCGGTAGGCCGTACATGCATATGAAATAGCCGAAATGATGGGGCAACTTGCAACAAAAAGCAGCATGTGAAATTGTATGCATGAAAAATAGCCGAAATGATTGGGCAACTCGCAATAAAAAGCAGCGAGTAAAAATAAAAAATAGCCGAAATGATTGGGCAACTCGCAATAAAAAGCAGCGAGTAAAAATAAAATAAACAGCCGAAATGATTGGGCACCGCGAAAAATAGCCGAAATGATTGGGCAATCGCGACCTTCGCGATATAAAAGCTGAAATGATAGAGCATCGCGGAAATGAAACAAAAAAAAAGAAATGATAAAACTTTGGCCCTACAGTTGAGATCACATCGATCCCTGTATACAATCCAAGGGCGTAAACGAAGAGGGAACCAAACTTTCCCAACAGGCTCCGCCAGAAAACGAAGCCAAACCTCGACGATTCGTTTCAACACCAAGGAAACAAATAATCCTTGGCAAATACCTCAACTCAGGGAAACAAACATCCATGACGAGAGCCTCCTGATTCGCATCGACTCGCAGTGCAACCAGTGTCTCCATGGGAAATTCTCGATTTGTTTCAACACCAAGGAAACAAATAATCCTTGGCAAATACCTCAACTCAGGGAAACAAATATCCTTGACGAGAGCCTCCTGATTCGCATCGACTCGCAGAGCAACCAGTGTCTCCGTGGGAAATTCTTGATTCGTTTCAACACCAAGAAAAAAAATAATCCTTGGCAAATACCTCAACTCGGGGAAACAAACATCCTTGACGAGAGCCTCCAGATTCGCATCGACTCGCAAAGCAACCAGTGTCTCCGTGGGAAATTCTCGATTCGTTTCAACACCAAGGAAACAAATAATCCTTGGCAAATACCTCAACTCAGGGAAACAAACATCCTTAACGAGAGCCTCCTGATTCGCATCGACTCGCAGAGCAACCAGTGTCTCCGTGGGAAATTCTCGATTCGTTTCAACACCAAGGAAACAAATAATCCTTGGCAAATACCTCAACTCAGGGAAACAAACATCTTTGACGAGAGCCTCCTGATTCGCATCGACTCGCAGAGCGACCAGTGTCTCCGTGGGAAATTCTCGATTCGTTTCAACACCAGGGAAACAAATAATCTCTGGCAAATACCTCAACTCAGGGAAACCGGCATCCTTGACGAGAGCCTCCTGATTCGCGTCGGCTCGCAGAGAAACCAGTGTCTCCGCGGGAAATTCCCGATTCGTCTCAACTTGCAAGATGAAGCCTCAGGCAGCAGGGATTAAAAAACTTGCTTCCTGAACAATGGGACCCTGCAAGTCGGTCTAAAACGGTCTCTTGCATACTATTCACGGATCTCACTCTCCAAAGTCGAGTTTCAACAAGGAGGGAAACAACCGCTTACGGGTCCTCTAGACTCGTAAGAAGGAAAAATTCTCTTATAGGATCCTTACGACTTATAAGAGAAAACACACTTAGGAATCCTCACGATTCCTAAGGAGAAAACCCACCTACGAGATCCTCTCGATCCGTAGGGAGAAAAGTCTCTATGAGACCCTCACGGCTCATAGAGTTGAAAAGTCTTAGGTGGCAGATCTGAACCTGCGACCTAAGCCATCGCTATCTCGTGAAGAAATCAAGATGCTTACTCTATTATCTGCTAATTGTGACAGCATGCTGATAATAAGAGAAGACAGAAAGCAAAAGAATATACAAGACATTGCAGAAAAAAAAATGTGTATCTTTATTTATTGACTTCAATCAAATAAAAGATGAAGCGTACAAAATATTGAAGAATGGATACATATTATTTAAAAGGTAAAATTCTACAAGTATCTAGATACAAGGAGAATTACTGGGAAGGAAGCGTCTTGCATAGCTCTAGCAATTGTTCGCGCACTTCCTTCCCCACTTTCTCCTGATCGGCCACCACCGCCAGCTCCGCCTCCACTTGGGCCCGTTGCTGTAAGACAGATGCAAGCTGCTCCCTGACGGCCTGATAAGCAGCATCCCGGCCAGGGGTATCGTGCTCGGCTACATCAAGCTTTCGCTTCAAGTTTAGCCCATGGGAGATGCGCTCCAGGAGACCCTCAAAGATAGCCTTCACTTGGGCAGCATTCGCTTCAACCTCAGCACGCAGACAGGCCGTCTCGCTCGAGGTCTCTTGGAATTCCCTTAACCTTAAAGCTGCTTCTTGTTCCAAATGGTGGACGTAAGAAGCGCTTCCCTCGATCCATGCTGCTCATTCATTGCTGGCGGCTAAAGTCTCGGGGGCGGGACGCATCGACACCAGCTGATGCAGGCGAGCCTCGATCTCCATACAATGGTTAACCCAAGATGCGATGATGCCCTCGTCATGGAAATTCATGAGTATCACCAGCATCGGGTTAACCGCTGTAGCGAAATCCGCAGCAGAAGTAGGGGTCTCGACGTTGAGCTCCTCAATGTAGTCGCTCAACATACGCAAGCTGTTCGCGGCGCCTTTCGAAGATGGACGTCTCAGGTAAGGACCTGCCGGCATTGTGATGCGAGGCTTGAAGGGCGCCGAGACCGGAACGACAGCTGAAAAGAAACAAGATGTGATTAGATAACAGTTCAGGAAATTAAAAAAGAGGGAGTTATCAATGTGATAGTCGCTGTACCAGCTGAGGCAGGTGGCAAGCCGGAAGGGTCAGCGGCGCAGACGATCTTTCATCCCCTCCTTCGATTTGTAGCACTGCAGTTGAGACAAGAAAAAGGTTAGAAGTAATTCCATCAATGAAAAAGAAAGATATCAATGGAAACCATACTCACCAGCACTACCGGAGGAAGAAGCGAGTTCAGATGGGAAGGAGAATTGTGGGAGCAACACCTGATAGAGATGGTCGAAAAGCACTCCTGAAAGACACAACAGTACGACTTTAGTACACAAATTATACGTTTGAAAGATAAGATTAATAAGTTGCAAACCCATACCTTCCAACATCTTCGATGGTATGAGAGAGGGTTGAGAGGTGACTACCGCCAAGGCAGTAGTTGAAGGCGTTCTCTCGAGTAATGGGGCATCGGCGCTGGCTGCACCTGCATTGCGAACAAAGGTGAACTTGTCAGAAAGGATTATAAGGTAAAGAAAGAACAGTAACTCGGGATTTACCTGATGAGCTGCTGGCTGAAACGGAGGCGTCTCCCTCCTCCATTGACATGAGGCCACCGCCCGTAGCCTCATCACCCGACTCTATGGGGGCCGTCGTCGTGCTCGCGCGGCCAGGAGACGGCGGAAAATCATAAATGGGGAGGGCAATGATCGGAGCATTGCCGGACTCTTGAGAAAGAGCGGCTGACTCTTCCCTAAGAATCGTGCCCATCTCACCCGCTACTTTTTCGGGCTCAGCGGTCTCCATCGTTTCATCCACCGTCACCATGAGGTCGCCGGTCTCAAGCGCCTCATCCGCCGCTACCCCGGGCTCAGTTATAGTGGTCGTCTCATTTGCCGCCACCTCAGGCTCGGCATCAACGACTTTCTCAAATGCAGCTTCCTCGGCCCCCAACTCAAGCTCCGCAGCCCCAACAACGTTGCCCACCGTCAGCTCGAGTTCGGCTGGTGCCTCCTCCTCTGTTTCCTTGGGTTCGACAGTCTCTGCCTCCCCCTCGGTCGGACCCGGCCCTGCAAGATGAGATGCTTAAGAACCGACGAGTTTACAATTTTTACAAACAAAATTCTGAAAGAAGTATTACCTGAGGCGGACTTCTCATTAGCCTCCCTATTGGCGCGAATCGCCTGTCTATGAGCTGTAGACAGGGTGACCGGGGAATCTTCTGACGGGGTATCGGCACGAGGAACAGTGCTTGGGCCCGCTCCAATGGCCAAGGCAGTTCTACGTGCCTTTGCTTCGCGCCTCGATCGCTTCCTCTCCTCCCGAGCTGTCGCGATGGATCTCTTAGACGCTTCCTTCATTAAGGCGTCGTCGTCCTCGTTCAGAGATGCCTCCAGAGCCTTTAAGGCATCTATCATCGGCTCTTCAATACGGACCTCCCGCGGTAGCCCCGAGGAAGCAGAAACATCGGCAGCTGGTAGAACATCTGCGTCGCTTGGCGGGAACGGCATTGAGGTTCCTGCGATAAAAAGGGAGAGGTTAGATCGACCGTAACACAAGGGAAATGAAAACTTGATGAATTGAAACTTACTAAGACCCATAGATGCTCTAAGACGCTCCTCCTCTTGGAAAGTCTTCAGGAAAGCGGCGATGGCTTCTTCAGTGGTGATGCCTGTTGGAAGAAAAGAAGGGAGAATATTAGTCAAAGGCAATAATGAAAATATGATGCAGTAAAAAAAATGTGACTAGTGATTACCTGATGCCGCAAGCTTAGCCAGCCACGCGTCGCGCCTCGGTAACCGCTCTGAAGCTTCGAGGGCAGCCTCCAAGTCCGTGTCATCCGGCGGCATGACTAATCCCTTGTTAGTCCCATATTCTCTTAGGCCCTCACCATAAGGAGCCTGGGATTCCTGACCAAACGCGACGTCTGCGGCGAAGAGCGACTTCTTTTTCTTCTGCCCGCCAACCCTAGGTGCACGCGGGATCGACTTACGCTTAGCAACCACCTTGGGACGGCGAGTCCCAATGTCCGCACCCACGCCAGACTCTGGCGAGGCTACAGCCACTGCCTCCACTGGAGCACAGGACGCTGGAGGTGCATCCGCAATATCGAGGAGCAGCGATCCGTGTGGAGGACTTCGCGCACGCGATGGTCCGGCCCTGGCATCTTTTAGAGGGGGGACCACCGGGGTCCTTGGCACTAAGGGAGCATTACGGTCGGTACCTGGAGGCGCACCCTTACGGTCGACCAGCAATCGCTTTTCCTCCTTTATAACGGCTCCCTTCGCATGGTTATACCATTCTTTATATACGTTGAGGAGTCATGGGACGCAGGCCGGCGCACTGATAAAAAAATAAGAACCCGTGTTCAGGCGCATGAAGTGATGCAGCGCATTCTCCATCCCTTCTTCGGTGGTAGCAGGTTCCAGTAGGAAAGCTTCCAAGGGTACCCCTTGATCGTAGCCCAGTTGTTGGGCGAAACGATGCGGGTTATATCTCATGAAAATTGCCGCACCGTTCTGCCTGAAGACTAGGAAGCCCGATCTAATAGAATACAAGTGGAGGGTCTCCCGGGCCGTCAAAACTAAGGCTCCATCCTTAAAGGAGTCTTGTAATAGTCGCACCGCAGTGGTGGACGCCTTTCCAATGGTCAATACCTTGTCAACAAAGGACATCCCGGTTCCAACGGTGTGAGGGCGAAGGAGTAAACCCCTGGCGTTCCGTGGTGATGGGGTCATAATTGATGCGCCGATCAGCTGTATAATGCGAGGGAAACCACACTTGTCGAAGAACGGGGGCCTTTTATGCATGCCGAAGACACCCGCCGTGTGTAGCTTGAGCCACGATACGAAGTAGTGCATCGGGAAGACCATGTGCAGTACCCCAGGCTCATTAGCATCCGCTGCTCGACTGAGGCCATGATATAAGTGTGCCAAGCCGGCGATCCCAACAGCCACTTTTACCCCGATGGTCATCCGGTGGGCTGGGTAAAAGACAGAGGGCTGCATACGGTGAGAGTGCATTGGGATCGCAAACCAACTCAGCCATAACCCAAGAAATCCTAGGAAAAAGGCCTCCTCATCCATCCCAGGGGCTGCAATTTCTGCAAAAGACATGGTCGGGAAGTCCGGAAGGAAAAAACCCTTTTGGTCTATCTCCTTCGCCGGCAGGTTATCCAAACCTAGACCGAAAGGGTCATCCAGAGTAGCAAACTTGGCAGCTTCTGATGAGAGGACACTTGGGCGAAGAAACCGAGCGATGAAATCCTCAAAGCTAACTCCGCGACTCCCACGTTCGATGAAAACGGACTCATAGATGTTCAACACTTTAATCAAGCTTGGGAATTGGTGTTGAACAGCATTCTCCGGCGTGAGCCCCCTTACCACCGGCTTAGCACCGAAGACGTACTCGTCTGTCGGGAGCAACTCCTCATAGTGTTCCCCTATGACTGGTAAACCGGATACCTCCGTGAACTCCTCCAAAGAGATTGACACTTCCCGATCCATGGCAAGGAAAGTGTGCGTAGGAATGTTCCACTGATCCAAAAAATCCTTGAACCACTAGGTGGGGAGCATGGGATATTGGAAAAGAGAGACATAAACTGCGGTATACAATCCTAATTTTATCAACTGTGACTTCTTCGTCGACAGGATATACCGAGCCCATAGCAGGTAGCCGATCGGGTGGTAGGGGATCAAACCTATGTTATATGATTGTCCCCAAGGTCGTGCATCACCTAGACAGATACGGCATCCCAGGATATCTAAAACCATGGGACGCTGAACCGGAATCGCATCTATGGCGGGATGTAGAAAGCCCTTCGAGGTCCAATCGACCATCTCCACGGCATACTGCACCGGGGGTGGACTGGCGTAGTGGATCGCTGTGATGGGTTCTGACGGCACTGAGCATGTGAAGCTGCGTCGACCCATAATGATCTGATTGTACCACGATCCCCAAAGATGTAGACTCTTATACTCCGGGTCGTGGTCCTTGATCATGGCCAAGACTTCACGGTCCAAGGGCGCTTCGGGAAATCCCTCCTCTGAACGAACAAACGGGAATGAGGTGTCGAGAGACATGATCGCTGCAAGTGAACAGAAATCAGCCGTTAGTGTTGTAATTCCAACGCTTGGCGTTTTAAAAAAATCATTAATTAACTAATTAAATTAAAGATTAACTAAATTAAAATTAATTAATTACACCACACAGCAGTGCAGTGGGTAGGGAACCAAATGGGGACCCACAAAATCTGGATGACAGTGCTTCATGAAATAAGACAGCCCCATCATTAGGTGAGACTGTCAATTAATGAAAAGACCCCCAAGAGAATATTCTCATCAATGGGAGATCCCTAGAGACAAGGAGAAAATCTCCTCTTTCAGAGCAAACCTCTGTCACAGAGTGACACTTGTCAAACTCTGGTCTCAGGGGAATAGGATTCCTTAAAAGAGCATAGCTCTGTGGTAATAATGGAAAGATCCATCAGAAATTTTTAACACTTAAAAGAATTAAAAATTTTGGAATCTTGAAAAAATCCATGAAAATTTATAATAAGTGCTTCATTTTTCAGATCTAAAAGGTCTACATTTGATCCAAGAGCAAAGCTCTGTTCATGGGTGAGAACCCATGAACAAGATCTCGGTAGATCTATCAGTTTTTGAGAGCAAAGCTCTGTTTATGAAACCACAATGGGGATTTCTTTAGACCAAAAGATCTGTGAGAGCAAAGCTCTTTGGTTTAAGATTGGTTTGAATTAATTTAGTTTAATTTAGATTAATTTTACCTAAAGTTTCTAATTTTGGAAATGAGCAAAGCTCTGAAGTTCTTAAGCAAGAGTAAAACTCTGTTGAAATCAAAATCTTAAAAAAGATGGTGAAGATTTTTTTAAGGGACATAGGTCCTATTTATAAGGCGCTTGCGCCCCTTCAGCTCACCCCTTGATCCAACGGTCAGGAGCTTGACACCGCTGCACTCACGTGCGCGCCACGTTAGCGCAACGGTGGGGGGCATTTGTTTCCCCCAATCAGAGCAAAGCTCTGTTGGAAATTCAAAATTCAAATTTTGAAGCAACGCTTCAAATCCCAGACGCAACGCGCCACGTGTCAAGCGCTGATACGTCAGCGCAGCGCCTAAGAAGGCGCGCCCAATCAGAGCAAAGCTTTATTAAAAAACAAAAGGAAGCAACGCTTCAGTTGCGCAAGCACTGCGCTGCGCGACACGTGTCAGCACAGATGCGCTAGCGCAGTTGCGCTGCGCGACACGTGTCAGCGCAGATGCGCTGCGCTTTGCGCTGCGCGACACGTGTCAGCGCAGTTGCGCTGCGCTGTGCGCTGCTTGACACGTGTCACGCGCGGGGGCATTTGCGCCAAACAGAATTAAGATTTTAAAGAAATCTTTCTGTTCTTGTTAAAACAAGAAGATTTTCTTCTGTAAAACAGAAGCCCTTAGATCAAAGATCCAACGGTAGGGAAAATTCCCCAAATCACTCAGAGAAAGATCTCTTTAACAAATTTAACTAATTTATGGGCACTATAAAAAGGACCCTAGACCTCAATTCAAAGGCATCAACATTTGGTGAGAAATCAAAAATTTCAAATAGAGAGAAGTCTGAAGAAATCTCAAGAAGAAAAAAGGTAAAAACCTTTAAAATAGAAGAATTTCTTCTAATAGATCATTGATCTAAGAACAAGATCAATGATCTTCAATAAAAAACAAATAAAAATAGTGCTTTGCACTTTTTATGAACCTCGAGTTCTCTAAAATAAGAAAAACAAGAGGAACTTGTTTTCTATGATCTAAATCAGATCAAGAAAACAAAAAGTGCTTTGCACTTCTTTTATGAACCTTTGGTTCTGGAATCTAAAAGATTCTCAAATTATAATGCCTTGCACTTGCAAACTGCGCTGTTGCACTCCTGGATTGGCGCAAGCCACCAGAGAGCGCCACATGTCAGCATCTGAACCATCTGTGCTATGCGCTTTTGAAATAGAGTCTTGCTCTCTTGAATTGGCGCAACTCCCAGAGCGCGACACGTGTCAGCAGCGCAAGCGCAATGCATTGGCGCAACGCACTGCGCTTGCGTGACACGTGTTAACACCACAAGAGCTTGCGCTCTCTGATTGGCACAAAGCGCCTGACAAATACAATGCATTTCCTAGAGGGCCAGGCCCAGATCAAGAAGACCTAGTAGGCCTAATTAAATTGCAAAGCAATAAATGGGCAGAGCCCAAGTAAAATTGATGCTCTGCACTTTTATAAAAGGGCAGAGCCCAAGTAAAATTGATAAATGAGCAGAGCCCAAAATAAACGGATGCTCTGCATCCTTTATGGGCAGAGCCCAACCAAAAATTGAAAATAATGCAATGCATTATTTAAAAATGGGCCGAGTCCTAGTACAGGCCAAAAACAAATAAAAGTGTCGAACATTTCTCAATTGGACTTAGCCCAATCGTGGCCGTAAGTCTTCAAATTAAATTGACTGAGCAAAATTGCTCTCCTAAATCAATTTACCTCCGGTTCGAGGGTACATCTCTGAACTCCTCTGACACCTATCGTTGTAATCCTTCAACGACGTCAGAGAGGTGACGGGTCCCGACGACCACACATTAATACGGACTGTGGGGTCCTTAAACTCGTGGACCGAAACGTCCTTAAACTAATATTGGACCGAAACGTCCTTAAACTAATATTGGACCGAAACGTCCTTAAACTAATGATGGACCACCACGTCCCTAAACTGGAACATGGACCACCATGTCCCTAAGCTGGAATATGGACCGCAATGTCCTTAAACAACCAATGGACCGTAATGTTCCTAAACTACCTATGGACCACTACGTCCCTAAACTGGAATAATAGAGCCCCCAAACGCTTTTTTGTTGGATCTAAACGATCCCGTTAAGTTGATCTTAGTCTCAAATTGGACTAACGTATCCTTAACAAATGTTTAAGTTGATCTTAGCCTCAAATATGGCTAACGTATCCTTAAACTAAAAACACCAAATCCAAATCTAAGTAAATACGGATTTGGACTAATCCACGTTCTACGGGCGACGGCATTACTCAGTCTCCGTATACAATCCACGGGCAATCACAAACAAAACAAACACCCACGACACGAAGTGAAATTCTGGAGAAGGAGAAAGTTGTTACCGCGATGCAGTAGCGTAATTAACTGCAGGGGCTTGCGCTTGCAGGGAAGAGCGTCCCCACAATCAAAAACCCCTCAAGCGAGGGGGAATCTGACGAAGTCTGCTACATCGGCCGCATCCGTCTAAACCTCCGATACACGGTGCCATAAATCAACTTGGCATCTTCGAAGAGGTAGACGGATAAAACCATATAGCATCTGCCCCGAATCTCAGGCAAGATGTCCTCACGTCGTCGCCGCCGTTCGGAGGGGAACAACGGTGTTAAAACAAGTATTCATGTTCATACCCAAGAGAATGATATTCCATATGACCAAAATAAAATAAATAGCCAGGTTGAAACTATCAACTAACATCTTGCAAGGTTCCATCACAAAATAAAAAAAAAAGGAGCACTTTGCATGACACAAAAATATATTACAGAGTAGTTACTAGTTACATACCTGTATAAGCTCCATGAGAAAGTGGACATCTTTACGTGTCTGAGCTCAAGGGAGATATTATGAACAGAATGGTGAAGATCCTTTGTTAATAGATTGGACTCCGCCCAACTCCTATTGAGAATTTTCTCTTTCTAATCTCTGTTATGTGTTTCTCTGCAGCTTCAGTTGAAACCGTTGCTCAAGAGTTTGGAAGAGGAGGATGAATATATCTTAGGGGGTGAATAAGGTTTCTAAGTGTTTTGGATGTACTGGTTTTACTTCGCTGATGTTGGTCGATGAAGAGTATTGTATAATGAATATCAAAAGTTGTTGACGTATTTATTTTAATATCGTCGATATTGGCCGATATTGTGAGTGATATTTTTGTTGATATTATCAATTTTATATAGCCGATATTGGCTGATACTGTGTTATCAATAATATTTTTGTTGATTTTATCAATTTTATATAGCTTATGTTGGCCAATACTGTGTTATGAATGATTTTTGTTGATATTATTGGTTTTATATAGCCGATTTAATATATTTTTGTTGATGATGTATTTTTGTTGATGTCAAAAATTGTTAATATATTATTAATGATGTTAAAGGTTATATGCAGCTGTTTAGAAATTACATGTAGCTTATTAAAACTTATATGCAGTTTATTAGAAGTTACAGGCAACTAAGTACCAAAGACGTCTGGTTACATGCAACTAATTAGAAGTTACATACAAGTTGTTAGAACTTCCAGGCAACTAAGCACCTGACGTCTGGTTACAAGTACCAGACAGCTGGTTGATGCAATTTATTGCATATTTTTATAGCCTAATTTATCTTTATTTTGCATATTTTATACTATTCTGGTTATATTTTGTCAAATATTACAAGTTACATGACTTAAATGCAAAAGGACGCAAAACATTGATTACGTGCCCGCAATGGAGATTTAGTTGGAGCTAATCAAAAATAGAGAATTGATCGGTCACATTTATTGCATATTTTTCCTATTTTTATTAAGTAATAAATTGTATTATTTATAATTTGAGAACATATGTGAAGATTATGTGTAGAAATATGAATTCATATGTTTCTTAAATAATAAATAATATAATTATGAGAGAATTGGTTTCCTAATTGAAATAGATGCCACTAAAAGATTTGTTTTGAATATTTTTTTTGTCGGTTTAAAATTAGTCATATCAATTCAAAACAACAAATCAATTAAGAAGACTTAATCAGAGTAAGAAATCAATTCCAGTCTGCCTAATTTAGTTCCATCAAAAGATTCAGTGAAAATCTATTAGAATTAGGAATTGAGATTGTTTGGAAAAATTGTATTTTCTTATATCTTTTATTACTTGATCTCCAAACTTCTTAGCGCTATATAGAGAGAGGTAATATCAGGATTGGAGGCATCTCTCTCATAGCATTGTTTAGGGTTTTCTTTTGAAGAAAGATCAAAGAAATTTGTAAGTTATGAAATTATTTTTAATTAAGTTTTCTTTTCTTTTAATGAGTAGCTAATTTCTTATTCTAGGGTTTGTTTTGCTTTGCTTTTGTGGTTGGATATTTTAATTTATCTCTTCTATTCTTGTGTTTTAATGTAAACTTCTCTTGATCTAATTCTTTTTTTCAGCTTAAAAATCTAATTTTTATAATGAAAGTTGACATCTTGAATAAGATTAGGGATAGATGATAACACCTAGAAACTAATTAGATTAATGAAAGTTTGACAACCTAGAAATCTAATTATGGATGGTAAGAAATGGTTAAGAAATAAAAGAAATTCAATCTAGATAGTTAAGATGATCTAAGTTAACCAATAACATGCTAGTTGTAGATTGATCATCTATAATTATTCATCGAAGGTTAAGCTTAGATTATTTTTAATAAACTAGAATTAATATTTTAATTAAATCTAAATGCTTTTATATAATTGGTAGGATAATATTAATTATATTAATTTACCATATGCTTTTATATGATTAATAGATCATTAATTAAAACTAAAAAAAGAATAAAAGTATAATCATATAAACCAACCACATTAGAAAAGCAATTCAAAACCCCAGAATTCCCTTTCTATTTATCAACCAACTTTTAAATTTAATTGTTTTTAAATTTTCGCACATTTAAATTACATTCAACTTTATTTTATTTTTCAAATCAAATCTTATCTTTACTTGTTTTTAGAATTATTTAAAATTTCACATTTCCATATGGATCGATCCGTAAGTACTATTACAAATAACTGTGCACTTGCGGTTAAAGTTGATAGACTAATAAATCCCCATTAAGTTTTTGGCACCGTTTCTAAGGAGGCGTTCGAAATATTAATTAGTTTTAATTCAAATTAATTTAGTTTAGTTTTATTTGCTTTGATTCTGCAAATTTTTGAATTTTTATTTCAGGAAATGAGAGATAGATCCAGGATTCTAGCGATGGCTTGCCCACAGACAGATGTTAGGTGTAGGTTATGGAAAAGTTTCCTTTTTTCTCTAACCCCCTCTTTCTCTAATAAGCCGCCATCTTCTGCTGCTTTCATCATGCTTCTAAAAAATATATTTTTACTTCTAAAGATTGCTTGAATGTTTGATTGGATAATTAATATGGACTTTAAGAGGCAAGAAACCCAGTACAAGATTAGGTGGGGATTTCATCATTCTTCTTAGGCCCCAAAAATCATAAACTTAGTATAAGCATTCACTTTTCATTAGTTAAAAAAATATCTAGACTCAGCTCTCTAAGGACATTCACGTTCAAATATAACAAGAGAATGTTGTGGATAATCTATAGCGTATCCACATTTTTCTTGTAGTGTACAAGGAAATTGTGTCTAAAACAAGTGGTTTACTTAATTAAGCCCACTATTTCGATGATTCGTGTAGAAGATACCTCTCACTTACCTGGCTAAAAGATTGATAAAGAGGTGATAGAGGATTCATCCTGCAACTTGTCCCTTGAAAGTCTAGGAGCGGGTCTAGTGATTCGACCTAGGTGACCCTAGTTTTAGGGATTGCTTACGCATTTTGCGGTTGTGATTTGTTAAAGTCCATAGTTAATTTTCTGCAGTTTAGTTTTTATTATAAAAAAATGGGTAATGTTATACTCACTACACCTATGCTACAGGATAGGTGTTATCTTGTGCGTATTTCTTTACCCTCCTGTAAAATTTTACCATTAGCCGCCGGTGATGAAATTAAACCTGATTTTGTTCATTCACTTCCCAAATTTCACAGTTTAGAATCAAAAGACACTTATGTTTTTATTGGAGAATTTAAGAATATATGCCAATTATTTAAATTAAAACAGTTAAACGCCAATGCGGTTAAACTTAGACTCATTCCTTTTGCCTTAACTGATAAAGCTAAACACTGGCTTTATAGCGTGCTAGCCAACACTATCAAAATATGGGAGGAATTTACTAAAACTTTCCTTAAAAAATTCTACCTTTATTTTAAAATTGCTAAATTTCGAAATGAAGTTAGAACTTTTTCACAAAAACCGGAAGAATCTTTTTGGAAATATTTTGAACGTTTTAAAGACCTCCTAATTAAATGCCTACACAACTGTATTGCAAAATAGGAGTTGTGTCAAATAGTGTACGATGGGCTAGAGTCTAAGTTTATGATAGAATCGATATATCATGGCGACTTCATGAAGAAGCAGGAAGATGATGCATGGAATTGCTTAAAAGATTTATCCAACAAAACCATGCAATGGGAAACCTCAAGCGAGAGGAATGCAACCATATCTAAAGAAGGGATACATGCACTCGAAACTTCTATTGGGATGCAAGTCGAGTTGGTTGCTATTAGGCGATAAGTAGAAAAGCTAACAACTACACCTTCTCCCGTTCAACTAGTAAGTCAACCCTCTCCATGCTTAAATGTAACATTTCAGAAATATAAAATATTATTTTTGGAATTTAATATTAAAATAATATATTTCGTGAAAACTACTCGATTTGTGAATTTGGGGTTTTCGTAAAATGGTATAAATATATACAAATATTTGTAAAATAATTGAAGATTAAAATGATTTATTCATTTAAAAATATATTTATCGGATTTGGGCATTTTTATAATTAATTATATGCAAGTTTAAAATTAAACTTGATTAGTGCACTACTAATCGCGATTATGCCAAATCCGTATTTATACATTTTTCCATGGTTAGTGCACCATAACATGTTGCACTTTTGTTGCATATTATTTCATTTGTATTTGTTGATATTTGGTTTTAAAAGAAAAAGAAAAGAAAGAGAATTATTGGAAAGAGAGAAGGGACCAAATGATGAGACATGGGCTTGTGAGAGGGTGAGAATAAGATAGAGTAAGGATAGGAGAGAGAGAGAGGGCTGCCTTCTTCCTACCTGGGTTTCTTCATCTCCTCCTTCATGCTACCTCCACCACTTCTACCTCCATGTTTCATCTCCAAAACCTTGCCAAAACCCTACAACCCCTTCACAAAAAATGATCACAACCTCTCTACAAACCCTTTGGACCAATCAAAGTTGGATTTTGAAAACTTTGAGCAATTCAAGAAAATTCTTGAGTTGCCAAATGAGGTAATTCCTACACTTCTAGTTTAGTTTTTGAGTTTCCTAGCATCCTATAGTAGTTTAGAGTTAAATCGATTTAGATTAGTGATGTTTGGAAATTCCAAAAGAAGGTTTAGGTGTTTATGTGGACTTACGATCTGTAGTGGGTGTTTACTTAACGCTTGGTAGTGTTTTACTGGCCAAGACCCGAGATTAGCACCAAAATACGAACTTAGAAATTGTCCCGTGTCGGTTTTGTGATGTTTTGTAGCCTACAGGGTATCTGGAGCTATCTGGGGTAGTTTCAAGAAAATCAAACAAGTCCATTGACCTAGACAAATGACCAGAAGACCACCACCAAAATACGAACCCATTTTCCTCTAATCTGGCCAGCAAGATCGTACTTTTGGATGAAGTCGCCGGATTTTTGTTGGGTACCGGTGTTGAGTTTTTGGCTGTAGCTCACTTACCCTATAACTTATCCCTTGTACTTTCTTTTTTAGTACCAATTGACCTGAGCCAAAATCTGCGAGCATATTGGGTTGGTTTTGGCTATGTTTTCCGATATTAGAATTCTTGGTTTTGATATTAGATATGAGATTTAGTCGTTGGATGTTTTTACGTCAACGACGAGTGTTGTTTGTTTGTTTTTGCATGCGTAAGCTATAGGTTCTAACCTATGAGCCCTTCGTATACCGTATCGGTTTTCGGACTTGGTTTTCATAATGATGCGATATGTATTGATTATAGGTACCTTCGCGTGGATTCCGAGACGACAAAGCACATCGACTACGGATGAACAAGGAGTTCCGCAGATGAGTAGATTTATATCTACGGGGGAAGTCGGGTCGATGGCGTATAGCACCCCTGCAACCATTGATATGTGATTTATAATTTGGAGACAAGATTTGCCGGCTCGCACACTTTCATTATCGATAATTGCTATGTCACTTATACAGTAGAATTGTTATATCATGCTATTACTCTTAATTGTTCGGTACTGTCATATGACTCGTTGGCATGATATATTGCTATGCTCACATCATTATGCTATGCCGCATGATATACTTGATATGCACACATTTCCGTTCTATGTTTGCATACATCATGCTTTATGATTAGACGCATTGAGATATTGTTTTCATGAGATTCTGGATTTGAGAACCGTAGTTATATTTTAAAAGAAAATATGTATTGTTTTAAAAACCCGGTTTCTCTTGATATGATATTTTGAGACGTCCACCATGTGTTTTCTCGGTTATGAGCTATGTGATACCCGATTCGAGAAGCTGGATGAACCGTTTGCGGGTACATGGTGGACCCGGTATGGTACTCCGGGGCAAGAAATGTATGTTGTGCAGTGGACGATGAGTCTGGCAGAGGGACTACTACCTACCGGTGATGGTATTTGGGCTCGGCGGTTCCGGAGGATACCGATCGGAGTCGTGAGATGGATATGGGCCGATCCGGACTGACGGAGCCCGAGATATGAGGATTTACGTGTCGATATTGGACACGGGTTTCATGATGTTTCGAGTGTCGATGTTAGACACTCAGGTTCTATGATTTTGATGTGTCGTTGATGGACACATGTTGGTTGATATCCTCATATTTACATGCATATGCTTTCATGATGTTTTCGAGTGTCGATGTTGGACACTCAGGTTCCATGATGTTGTTGTGTCATTGATGGACACGTGGATGATATCCACATGCATACAGACATTGATTATTGTTGGCATATATGCAGACACGGTCACCCTAAATATCATAGTATTACCTTCATGATATAGTTGACCTAGGAAATTGTTGTTTTATTCGATTTCTACCTGCTGATGTTTTCTACTCACGAGTTGGTAACTCACCCCCGTTGTGCCACAGTTCTTGCAGGTTTGACTGCATGGATCAGTAGCGGTATCGCTGACACACAGCTTGCATTCGGGTGATTTGCTATGGTAGGTGGGACATATTGGATCATGCCCGCTCTTGTATTATTATTCCTATTGTATCTAGTCAACTCCATCAATCAGAAACTAGTATTTGTATAATTAGTAAGACTTAGAAAGACTTGTGCTTGCGAGACTTAGAGCGACGAATTATATGTTCGCTATTGGGGGATTTGATGTCTTGCTTCTTTACTTTATCCTTTTGTGTTGATCTTCGTCGTTGGGCGTCGTATACATATATTTCTGAGTTGCATGGTTGTGATTCCGCCGATTGGTGAAAAGCTAGCTCCCGCTTGGGGATGTTTTTATTGTTATCCTGTATATATGGTTTTGGATCAAAATATACAAAGGAGGTGCTGCCCAAATTTTTAAAAAGGGACGAAACATATTTTTTTCAACTAGTATAATCCACTTGCATTTTCATATTCCATTATCTATGCATTTAAGAAAACGTTTGATTTCATCATACCTTTATTTCAAAACTTCACCTCTTTTTTTCTTTAAAAGGTTAAGATTTCTGGGCTTTGGCTTACTTAAATTACGTTACGCCTTTAGACGTTGCGTGATTTAAGTGCCGGTCATGAACTTTGTTATGGGACGTGACAAAGTTGGTATCAGAGCGTTAGGTTTAACCTTGGTTCGAGTCTGGGTTTGACTATGCGGAGTCTAGGGCGTAAATAATTCGGAACATAGGCTTGACCTTACGGAACTTAGACTTGAACAGGGGGTATTAGACCCGAACTTTCGTTACATAGGTTGACCCTGATTGATGGAGTAGGAAACTCAAGTAGAGTGACGTACCGTGCGTATGCACCGCGGCGTACTTACGATACGATACTCCGCTTAAGTAACCTTAGGATATATATACTTGAGATCCTTGATTCTGTTCGTTCCTATGATCGTACTCTCATTGATTCCATTCCTCCTTATGATCATGTATCCATTCTGGATATGTTGATTCCTTTCATTCCTTTGATCTATCTTCACTGATACATACTTGAGGTTCCTGTCACCATGGTTTGAGCGCAGATTGAGCTGCTGCTAGTGATGCGGTCAGGGCGAACTCATCATGGACGAGGACTGACCATCCTGTTTTCTGGTGACATGGGAACGTCTCGATTTAGTGTTTGTGTTTTGACCTCTCATTTGAAGCGAGTGTTTGGTTTTGCACCGGATGATCGGGCTACTGATAGAAGCTGCATGTTGTGAGAGGACTGTTGATATACAGCTTACCTCAGAGTTTGCGATGTTGTCTACTGTGTATACAAATGACCCAGCCGTTGCTAAGATTGATGGGATGACGCTTTCAGAGCTTATGAGCTGAGATCACTGGAGCTTTCAGGAAGAGATACGATAGAAGATAGCTAGTCTATCTCGAGTTGAGCGACTGATATGGTTCGTCTGATTTGATGTGCCGACATAAGCTCAGTTGAGTTGAAGAATTCCAGTTGAAAGATCTTACTCAAATCTAAAATAGATCGATCAAGAGAAAATGTTGTTCGTCGGATGCCCCGATTTGAGATCAGTAAGTTGACTAGTTTCAGATAGAAGGACCTCACCCAGATGCGTTGTGAGTCGATTGAGAACGAACGAATAAAGCGTATTCCTCCGATGATTTGGACGAGTTTCCGAGGACGTATTCGGATAGATATCTTCTACAGAGTGATGAAAATACCGAGTTCGTAATTTTGAGTCCGTGTGAGAGACTCCGAATTGACCATGGCCGAGGACGAATTATGATATGCAGACAGCAAGAGATGACGTCAAAGTGGACAATAATAAAGACGAGCGGAACAAGAGGTTCGTGCGAGATGTTAGCGAGCGTTTGTTACGCTCCGTTGATGCCAGAGGATTGATATGTGTGCAGAGGCATTAGATGCGGCAAGAATTTCCAGATGGAAGCCGTGCTGAGGACACAGCTGTCCGGTTATGAGAAAAGAGTTAAGCAAGAGTGCCAACCTTCGTACAGTTCAGCATAGGCGAGATCGGAAGAGATCTTGAGCAGGTACCTTCCAGGACACTGCTGCGATAAGATTTGCACCGAGGGTCAGTTGTGTCACGTGTATTCAGAGGGCCAGAAGCCGACGCCAGTGACGTGCTGCTTTACGAGTGGCCATACTAATTGGCCAAGAAATGACCAGAGGAGTGCCAGAGCGGAATCGTTTCCGTTAGTACACCTGACCGGGCCGACGAGCCGATGGATCGCGAGATTGATAATCCACAGAGAAAATAAGGACCCAGAGACAGAGGACTCCAGACCGTGAGCAGGAGGCAGGCGGATGTTCTTGTTCTGACAGCTTTGGGCGCACCGGCATATTTTCGACATTGAAGGAGGTGTACCTCAGTGTCATTTATTTCGATTCGTGTTTTTTGATCCGAGTATCACACTTTTATTTCTTGGATTGAGTTTCGATAATTGGGTTTCGTGATTTATGTGTTCGTGCACCATAGCTGCACCTATTGGATATTTTCTTTTGTGCACAGTTATTGCACTTGATTTATATTAATACACCGCTACATTGGTTTGCGATTTGTGTATATCTATTTCACTTGATATCGGTTTTGTGCCTTGGCTGCATGTGTTTATGATTTCATAGATTTCATACGGTTGATTTGATTTTGTGCATGTGGTACGAAATCGATTTGGTTTTTGCACTCGATATAGCTCGCATATGCTTGCAGCGCATTGATACGTGCTTTATGCACACGTTTATGATTTTATACACCTTGGTACACTCGGTGTTGTTTTATACGCATTTGAGTTATTGATGAGTTTCCGTGCACTTGTTGCGCCCGATTTGTATTTTGTGTATTTGTTGCACTAGATTTATACTCCGTGCATTTCTTGCACCAGATTCGTATTTCGTGCATTTTTTACACCAGATTTGTATTTTGTACATTTGTTGCCCTAGATTTATATTTTGTGCATTGGTTGCACCAGATTGGTATTACGTGCATTGGTTGCACTAGATCTATACTCTGTACATTGGTTGCACCCGATTTATGTCTTTGAGCATTTGTTTCACCAGGTTTATGTTTTTGTGCGTGTTTGCACTTGACGTTCGTTTTTATGCATGCTACTGCACTAGATGGTTTATACGGACCTGACGCGCTTGGGTTGGATTTTTGCGTATATTGGGCGTATGGTGTGGGATTTTGTACGCACCGAATGCACTTGATTGAGATTTTATTCGTGCATGTTGGATACACTTGATTTAGATTTTATTCGTGCATGTCGGATGCACTTGATTAAGGTTCCATTCGTGCATGTTGGATGCACTTCATTTAGATTTCCATTCGTGCAGATTAGTTGCACTGGGTTGAGATTTTCGTACACTCTAAATGCACTTGATGTTGTTGTCATACACACCAGTTGCATTTGACAGATGCTTTTGTGCACACCGGTTACACTTAGTTTCGTTTTGTGCACATTCGTAGCACTTGTATTTGGCTTTGATTTTCGTACGCACCAGACGCACGTGATTATTGGATACGCCTTTTAAGGCTGATTTTTGCTCTCGGGCGTTATATTTTGATGTTGAGTACTATATATATAGTAACCGAGCAGGACTGATCTGAGGAAAGTGCATGAGTACTTGTGCATGCATTATAAGTGTACCAAGAGGTTTTCAAAAATGAGCTATAGCCTCGCTATTTCCTAAGTGTCCGTAAGAGACACGAATCTTTACAAAGAAAAACCTCTGCGATATTTCAAAAAGGCGAAACGTATAATTTGAGCAAAAACATATATAGATATATTTACTACTTTACAATTGAGCGTCCGCCACTTATGCCGTGAGCTACGCATCGCACGGCGACTCGGGAAAGATTTTTGCATGTGATTTATTCATTTTTTTAGAAGGGTTTTACCACGATGCGTACTATTTACGTATTATGATTTTGGAGTATAGCATATTTGAGAATGGCATTGGATTTCAAGATTTGCATCTCCCTTGTAACTCTAGTGATTGTGTTACGCTTGACGGAGTTCGACCTTGAGTTTTATACTCGTTTTCATGTGCACTTGATGCGCTGTGGTATTTCTGTATCTCCCGTGACTTCGGAGCCC
The DNA here is from genome assembly GCA_030015575.1 of Agapanthus africanus. Classification (NCBI taxonomy): domain Eukaryota; kingdom Viridiplantae; phylum Streptophyta; class Magnoliopsida; order Asparagales; family Amaryllidaceae; genus Agapanthus; species Agapanthus africanus. Next base: position 401,780,426 of record CM057351.1, read on the forward strand.
CATTGAGTGGAGCTGATTATTGAAATGTTTTAGCATTTGGGGGTTTAAATTTAAATTCGGGGACTGAATTTATTTAAGCGGGAAAGATTGTAACATTTCAGAAATATAAAATATTATTTTTTGAATTTAATATTAAAATAATATATTTCGCGAAAACTACTCGATTTGCAAATTTGGGGTTTTCGTAAAATGGTATAAATATATACCAATATTTGTGAAATAATTGGGGATTAAAATGATTTATAATTAATTATCGGATTTGGGCAATTTTATAATTAATTATATATAAGTTTAAAATTAAACTTGATTAGTGCACTACTAATCGCGATTAGGCCAAATCCGTATTTCTACATTTTTCCATGGTTAGTGCACCATGACATGTTGCATTTTTGTTGCATGTTGTTTGATTTGTATTTGTTGATATTTGGCTTTAAAAGAAGAAAAAAAAGAAAGAGAATTATTGGAGAGGGGGGGACTAAATGATGAGGCATGGGCTTGTGAGAGGGTGAGAATAAGAGAGAGTAAGGATAGGCGAGAGGGAGGGCTACCTTCTTTTCCCCCCATGGTTTTCTTCATCTCCTCCTTCATGCTACCTCCACCACTTCTACCTCCATATTTCATCTCCAAAACCTTGCCAAAACCCTACAGCCCCTTCACAAAAAATTATCACAACCTCTCTACAAACCCTTTGGACCAATCAAAGTTGGATTTTGAAGACTTTGAGCAACTCAAGAAAATTCTTGAGTTGCCAAATGAGGTAATTCCTACACTTCTAGTTTAGTTTTTGAGTTTCCTAGCACCCTATAGTAGTTTAGAGTTAAATCAATTTAGATTAGTGATATTTGGAAATTCCAAGAGAAGGTTTAGGTGTTTGTGTGGACTTGCGATCTGTAGTGGGTGTTTACTTAACCCTCAGTGGTGTTTTACTGGCCAAGACCCAAGATTAGCACCAAAATACGAACTTAGAAATTGTCCCGTGTCGGTTTTGTGATGTTTTGTAACCTACAGGATATCTGGAGCTATCGGGGTAGTTTCAAGAAAATCAAACAAGTCCATTGACCTAAACAAACGACCAGAAGACCACCACCAAAATATGAGCCCATTTTCCTCTAATCTGGTCAGCGAGATCGTACTTTTGGATGAAGTCGCCGGATTTTTGTTGGGTACTGGTGTTGAGTTTTTGGCTGTAGCTCACTTACCCTATAATCTATCCCCTGTACTTGCTTGTTTAGTCCTAATTGACCTGAACCAAAATCTTGGAGCATATTGGGTTGGTTTTGGTTATATTTTCCGATATTGGAATTCTTGGTTTTGATATTAGATATGAGATTAAGTCGTTGCATGTTTTTACGTCAACGACGGGGGTTGTTTGGTTGTTTTTGCATGTGTAAGCTATAGGTTCTAACTTATGAGCCCTTCGTGTGCCGTATCGGTTTTCGGACTTGGTTTTCATAACGATGCGATATGTCTTGATTATAGGTACCTTCACGTGGATTCCGAGACGACGAAGCATATCGACTACGACTGAATAAGGAGTTCCGCAGGTGAGTAAATTTATATCTACAGGAGAAGTCGGGTCGATGGCGTATAGCACCCCCGCAACCATTGATATGTGATTTATAATTTGGAGACAAGATTTGCCGGCTCACACACTTTCATCATCGATAATTGCTATGTCACTTACACAGTAGAATTGCTATATCATGCTATTACTCTTAATTGTTCAGAACAGTCACATGACTCGTTGGCATGATATATTGCTATGCTCACATCATTATGCTATGCCGCATGATATACTTGATATGCACACATTTCCGTTCTATGTTTGCATACATCATGCTTTATGATTATACGCACTGAGATGTTGTTTTCATGAGATTCTGGATTTGAGAACTGTGGTTATATTTCAAAAGAATGTATGTATTGTTTTAAAAACCCGGTTTCTCTTGATATGATATTTCGAGGCGTCCACCATGTGTTTTCTCGGTTATGAGCTGTGTGATACCCAATTCGAGGAGCTGGATGAACCATTTGTGGATACATGGTGGACCCGGTATGGTACTCCGGGGAAAGAAAGGTATGTTGTGCAGTAGACGATGAGCCTGGCAGAGGGACTACTACCTACCGGTGATAGTATTTGGGCTCGGCGGTTATCCGGAGGATACCGATCAGAGTCGTGAGATGGATATGGGCCGATCCGAACTGACGGAGCACGAGATATGAGAATTTACGTGTCGATGTTGGACACGGGTTTCATGATATTTCGAGTGTCGATGTTAGACACTCGGGTTCCATGATTTTGATGTGTCGTTGATGGACACACGTTGGTTGATATCCTCATATTTACATGCATATGCTTTCATGATGTTTTCGAGTGTCGATGTTGGACACTCAGGTTCCATGATGTTGTTATGCCATTGATGGACACGTGGATGATATCCACATGCATACAGGCATTGATTATTGTTGGCATATATGCAGACATGGTCACCCTAGATATCATAGTATTACCTTCATGATATAGTTGACCTAGGAAATCGTTGTTTTATTCGATTTCTATCAGCTGATGTTTTCTACTCACGAGTTGGCAACTCACTCACGTTGTGCCACAGTTCTAGCAGGTTTGACCGCATGGATCAGTAGCGGCATCGCTGGCACACAACTTGCATTTGGGTGATTTGCTATGGTAGGTGGGACATATTGAATCGTGCCCACTCTTGTATTATTATTCCTGTTGTATCTAGTCAACTCCATCAATTAGAAACTAGTATTTGTATAATTAGTAAGACTTAGAAAGACTTGTACTTGCGAGACTTAGAGCGACGGATTATATGTTCGCTATTGGGGGATTTGATGTCTTGCTTCTTTACTTTATCCTTTTGTGTTGATCTTCACTGTTGGGCGTCGTATACATATATTTCTGAATTGCGTGGTTGTGATTCCGCCGATTGGCGAAGAGCTAGCTCCCGCTTGGAGATGCCTTTATTGTTATCCTATATATGTGGTTTTGGATCAAAATATACAAGTGGGGTGCTGTCCAAATTTTTAAAAAGGGAAGAAACATATTTTTTTCAACTAGTATAATCCACTCGCATTGTCATGTTCCATTATCTATTCATTTAAGAAAACGTTTGATTTCATCATACATTTATTTCAAAACTTCATCTCTTTTATTTTCTTTAAAAGGTTTAGATTTCTGGGCTTTGGCTTACTTAAATTACGTTACGCCTTTAGACGTTGCGTGATTTAAGTGCCGGTCATGAACTTTATTTCGGGACATGACATTAAATTATCAAGACCCCTTTCATCTTTCTGAAGAATGTCCACTTAGGTGCAGTCCTCAAAGTAAATCTCCCACTAATTTAGAAAAGCAATTAGCCACTTTTTTGCAAAATATAGCTGTGAATTAACAGGCAATTGCTAGACTAGAAATGAAGATTGACCAAATAGTAGGCGCAGTAGGAGAGAGAGCGCACGAGGCATTTTCCCTGATCAATCTATCAAAAATCCTAAGGACAAAAGAGATAACTAAATTCACCAAGTGAACGTTATTACCGTTGTGCCTAGCGATGAACTCGTGAAAAAATCAAATTCTATTGTGCCTCACCCTCCGTTGTTATTAAATGAAATTGATAATTAAGTCTGATGAATTTCTTAAACCAAACCAATCTTCATATCAAGATGAACAATCTACTGAGACTAAAGTTTTTCCTAAAACGATTAAAAGCGAAGAAACGAGCTGCTAAAATAAAAAAGGTTATAGAAGATTTCAAACAAGTCAAACCTAATATCCCACTTCTTGATGAAATCCAACAAGTATCCAATCATACTCAATATTTAGCAAATATGTATTCCGAAAATAGGCACACAACTGTACCTAAGAAATTTTTCCTAGCTGGAAATATATGTGACAGTTTGCGCAGTGTTGGGCTTATAAACTATAAGGACCCCGGTTGTCCTACTATTTCTTGCACTGTAACAATTCTAAACTTTCTGTACATAATTTTTTTTAAAATACAGAAAGGAACACCCGAGCCTAAGCACAAGTTATAAATTTGATTTGCTTTTGAACAGCAAGAAAGCACTCGTGGCTTATCGGTAAAGCCTTGCACTGTTGTGACGTAGCCTCTGTGATCGAATCCCCTCAGCCACATATTATTTTTATTGATTTTTTTAATCTTTTAGAAGCCCAAGGGTTTGTACGTGCACTACATGTAAGATGATAAGTTACAGAATAAACAAACATGTGCACTAGGTTATACCAACAGACACCAACACGTGGCGAGCATCCCATACCCCGGCCCCACTTCTCGACCGGCGAGATCTCCATCTCAACCGGCACTGCCGGGCCCCCCCCATAAAGGATAGTCCCCATTTTTTGCCCCTCGCACCTGTTGGCCTACCCCACTTCCCTCATACTGTTTGTTTTCTCTGAATTTTTCCAGAGAACATTGAATCATCTTTAATCCCATTTTTAATGCAAATTTTTAATGCATTCTTTAACCCTCTAAACCCTAATTTTCCCTATAAATACCAAACTCTATTTCACCTCTCCTCACTCAGAATTTCATTTCAAAAGCTCTCAAAAATTTCTAAGTCCTAAGTTGTGCAAGTGGAGTTAGCAAAGGGCGAAGTTCCGACGAAGTTCCGACGAAGTTCCGAGGAGATTCCGGCGATGAAACGACGCCCCGACACTTTCCCTAGCTTCCCCTTTCTCTCCTCTACTCTTGTAGCCAATAAGTCCCCTCTCCATCTCTCTTTTTCTATTCTAAAAACTTTCATTTTAAAAACTCGACGAAAGCGGAGTTAATCCGACTTCCGATTCGTTTTTCTTTAAAAATTCTATTTTTCTTAAACCATAAAATACCATACTCTTATATAATGTTTAAAAAATATAAATAAACACATTAGAACAAGTTTCATCTCAAAATAAATCATGTTGCAATCTTTATTTCATTTTTACAGTAAAATACGACCATGTTTACAAACAATATTGTTATCCATTTTTTACCGTATTACCTTTAGAAAGCTCACGAAGTAATGACCTACCTCATCAAAACACATATTCATGACATAGTACGATTTAATTTTGGTCAATATTTGTGGGAATATCACGAGTTACAATAAAATACCCTAAACTATTACAAAACTGTTTTCTTTAAAAAGAGTGTTCATTAATTCCTAGCAATTACGTCTCTACAACCCATTTTGGGGAATCCCAATCGGGATGGTGCGGGTTATCGCACGTCCTTGGTCCTAATAGAGCAAGATGCAGACCTCCGCAAGGAGCATTCAATCTCGATGAAATTTTTAATGCTATTTTTAAGAAAATAAGATTTCTACAAAATAAATAAAATTTATTTTTATTAAATATATAGATATATATATATGAATATTATCAAAAGATCTATCTTAAATCTATTATACAAATATTCCATGTTTTCCAAATCAAAGGAATCACCATTACAGAAAAATACCATTTCAATTCAATGCAAAATTCCAATATTTCAATAAAATACCATATACAATGAAAACTAGGTTCTACTAACTAGAAACTTCACTTTTATAAAATAAATATCTATGGAAAACCCTAAAGACGATAATTAAATACTTGAGATGTATTTTGAATATGTATCAAAACTATTTTACATAAAACCCTCTCAAGTTATACTAAATTATAATAAGGACCCTGGTAAATATAGGTTTAAGCGGGACCAATTCTCTTGAGCCTCAGGGAGCCGGAGAATATGGGTGCATGCCTATCTAAGGTAGACAATCTAACAAACGGTGTTATCAACACAGTAATTGTCTTGGAAAAAAATACAAATCCTGCCGTACATGTGCAGCAGTTACCGATAATATCAAAACTAAATCAGGACTTCAATTTCTTTTCAAAATGTCTGACTCAGACTGAGTCTCAATCTAATCAATCTGAATTGAATATGATTCAAGTATAATTCCATTTACAACATGAATCTGTCTATCCCAGAATACAATCTATAACAATATGAACATAACCGAACCATGGATATACCCTGATTACATGACTATCCATTTACATCCATTCCGTTTACTGATATCACGGTTTCAGCAAGTCTTCCATTTATTACAAGATAATACAATACAATTCGTACAATCAATACAATAAGACACTACGGGGTTTATAAAGGGGTAGACTGGTACGGAACATGTTAAAGGTGGCACGAGATGGTCACTTAAGACGTAATTACATCCGTATCATTGTTCCGTGGTATTTTCAACGGAGCTTTGTATTACGGGTTACCAAAGTCCACGGTGTAAGTTGGACTCCTCTCGTATACACTGGCATATTCTGTACCAAGCTACAAACAACTGCGTTAAAATTATAATCAAATATTACTAGTTATACTTTCTTTATATCTATTCTATCTCTACCCATCTTTGGGATTTACCGAGCGATTTTTCGCTAACGACATTCTTATTTCTCTTATTTTTTGGAATGTTGTCAGGAGGACCCGACTCTGAGGAGCTCGAGACCAGTCATGAGCACTTGGATTAGTACACAGAAGATCCCGAGCTATAGTCACTTGTATATATTTCCATTTCAGTTATGCCATTGTTTAGGCATTGCTTTCCATTCATGTATTTACATTTCCAGTTGTACCTGTAAAAGAATGTTAATAAATAAAAGTTGATATTCAATTACATCTATTGTCATTTTTCTTGTATACATTTACTTTATATTGCTTAGATACACTTAGCGTGTTTATTTCGAAATAAATACGTAGCGGGCCCAGTCGCGTCCCTCCCCATACATCAGGAAGCGGGGCGTGACATGCACTATACGAGACAAAGTCATAGATAGAACCTTACTTGACTTAGGCGTGAATGTGAACCTCCTTCCTTTTTGAGTCTATGAGTAGTTAGGATTAGGAGAGATTAAACCTACTAAGGTAACTTGACAGATGGCCGATCGTTCTATTAGAAAACCTAAAAGGCAGATTCAGAATGTGTTAATTAAAATAGGAAATTCCATATTTCTAGTTGATTTTATTGTCTTAGAAACACAACTTGTATCCAATCATAAGGGTCAGATCTCGGTTATTTTAGGATGACCATTCCTGGCAATAAATAAATTGTCGAACCAGTTCTATGACACTGCCTTTTGGGAATATGGCAATTAATCTCAACATCTTTAAATCAGGAAGCAAACCAAGTGAATTGTATGAACAACTTCTTGAAGTTAATGCAATTCATGAAGTTTTTTTTGGATGAGGAATTTGTCTTGGAAGATAGTGATTTCCAGGAAATTTAAGGAGGAGGGATTTAATTGCAAAGAGGGTTATTTCAAAAAAAGTAGTTTTGAAGAGATTTTTGCAGAAGAACTCACATTCGTAGGTGAAGGTGAATATACAGTGGATAACATGAATTACCATGAGCCAACTTTTGAGGAATTATTTAAGGATGAACTCTTAATTTTAAATGAATTACACGTACCACATTCTTATGATTTGCATGTAAAAGAGAAGCATCCTATTGAAAATAAATTAGACCCCTCAAATTTGATACTATTTCTTGTCACCTAGATACTGTACAAAAATCAAATGCTGTTAGAATTAAATTGTAAATTTTTTAAACTATAAATTTCAAACCGTAATTTAATTCTTGCAATTTTAAACACGATAAAATTTTAAATTTTCGTTTTGAGCCTTGTTGTCATATCGTGTTTTAATAAGCCCATGGGTATATTGATAAATTCTTTGAGTGGCTAATTCTGATTTTTGGACTCTTTACAGCAGCAACGGTTATAAATTTGTTAAGTAATAAAGGTTGATCAAGAAGAGAAGCTCATAGTTTTCCACGAGTCGGAATATTTTATATAAAATCTTAACTCCTTTTTGTATATTATGGTACTAACTTTTGAAAGTCTTATGTGTAAAATGAACCAATTCTTTATTTATAGTCGAACCATGCCTTATTCCCCAAAACCAAAGAGCTGTTATACAACAATAGAGAAGAAAGGAGACGGCCCTTGAACTTTGCAGGCAAACAAATTCACCCAGATTTCTGGGGAAGGTAAATCTTTCTTCCTCTTTACTTATTCCAATACTTATTTTCTGAGAAAATTGCTCTATTGATCATACGCAATTTCATGATTTTGAGATAGAATACAGGGTAGAGGATAGTAAGGACACGGTTTGAAACAAGAGTGGGGGTGGTTTGTTTTGTACAAAGATTTTTTAGGTCTTTTTCATCTTTCTTTCTTTTTCAATTTTTTAACAAGGTTTTCGTAGTTTCTTTTCTTTTCATTTTTAGGTTCTCTTAAAAAAATAAAATTTTGAAAATGAAAATTAGAGAGTGAAACATGTATATAAAAAAGAGGAAAGGATTTAAGAAGAACAAGAAAAATAGATATGATTTTGAATAAGCTAGTAATGGACGATCATGTACTTGATTCCCAGAGGTTGAGTGAGATGGAAGAATTATGGAATTTGAGGATAAAAATAAGTCTGAAAATTAGTTCCTATTCTTGAGTCCAAATTTAAAGAGTATTTACCCTATAAATTGCACATATACACATTTTGAAACTTGGGATAGTAGAGAATACCTAGAAATACTCTTGCTTGAAAGCCTTAGTATAAAAGAAAAAACAGTATTTGAAGTTAACCACTAAAAAAGATATATATATATATATATATATATATATATATATATATATGGGTTGTAACTTACTTAGAGTTATAAAAAAGCATAAAAATAGAAGAAAAAATATATACATCGAGGGTGTTTTATCACCCTGTGCTTTAGACCAACTGGTCTGGGAGTCACTGCTGAGCCCGAGATAGTTATAAGACTAGGCTTATATGTATGAAGTTATTTACGCCTTAATAAGTAATCACATTCGATAATCGGTTGGTTAGTAGTATTAACAGATGCATGAAAAGTGTGTGAGCGATTCATCCATCTCTAATAAAAGGAAGTAGTACTACGGTGTTAGGACAAGGGTACGAAAGCTCGAATTAAATTCTCAAGTGTAGGGATGAATTTACACACACGTAGGAGTATATGATCGATATTTATAGGAGAGGTAAGGATGAATAATAGTATGATGTTTTATTGAGAGAGGAGGTAATTTCTGGATTTGATCAAGACTATTAAGATGAAAATTCATGAAAACTGAAAAGCTAGTAGAAGTCGAAACTCTTATTTTTCAAGCCTTTTATTTTATCTGTTTCTATCTTTGTATGTAGTTTTCACTTTCCGATTTTTGTTTCCTTTGTTTTTTCTATCCCATTTGGGGATTTTATGGGTAGTATCTGTTGAAAATCCTCAGAAGACACAATTTCTCCTACTAGGGACATCTATAGGTTTAAAGGCTTGTTGCATGCACTCAATGCAATCGCACGCCCGCGAAAGGTGCTTAGGTGTAGACTTTAGTTGATAGAGTCAGATTTTTATTTTTCATTTGTAGTTCAGAGTTTGAAAACTTATTTTTGCTCGAGAACTAGCAAAAGATAAGTATAAGGGTATTTGATTGATGCAATTTATTGCATATTTATTTAGCCCAACTTATCTTTATATTGCCTATTTATGCTGTTCCGGGTATATTTTGTCAAATATTATAAGTTGCATAACTTAAAAGCAAAAGGACGCAAAAAATTGATTACACGCGTAGAATAGAGATTTAGTTAGAGCTAATCAAAAATAGAGAATCGATCAGTCACGTTTATTACATATTTCTCTATTTTTGTATTATTTAATTTGAGAACATATATGGAGATTATGTGTAGAAATACGAATTTATATATTTCTTAAATAATAAGTAATATAATTATGAGAGAATTGGTTTCCTAATTGAAATAAATGCTACTAAAAGATTTGTTTTGAATATATTTTTTCCAGGTTTAAAAGTAGTCATATCAATTCAATACAGTAAATCAATTGAGAAGACTTAATTAGAGCAAGAGATCAATTCCAGTCTACCTAATTTAGTGCCATCAAAAGATTCAGTGAAAATCTATTATAATTAGGAATTGATATTGTTTGGAAAAATTGTATTCTCTTATATATTTTATTACTTGATCTCCAAACTTTTTAGCCCTATATATAGAAAGGTAATGTTAGAGTTGGAGGCATCTCTCTCATAGTATTGTTTAGGGTTTTCTTTTGGAGAGAGATCAAATAAATTTGTAGGTTATGAAGTTATTGTTAATGAAGTTTTATTTTCTTTTAATGAGTAGCTAATTTCTTATTCTAGGTTTTGTTTTGCTTTGCTTTTGTGGTTGGATGTTTTAATTTATCTCTTTTATTCTTGTGTTTTAATGTGAATTTCTCTTGATCTAATTCATCTTTTTTTGTTTTTTCATCTTAAAAAACTAATTCTTATAATAAAATTTGACACCTTGAATAAGATTAGAGATAGATGATAATACCTAGAAACTAATTAGATTAATGAAAATTTGACAACTTAGAAATCTAATTAAGGATGGAAAGAGATGGTTAAGAATCAAAAGGAATTCAATCTAGGTAGTTAAGGAGATCTAAATTAACTAATAATATGGTAGTTGTAAATTGATCACCTATAATTATTCATTGAATGTTAAACTTAGGTTATTTTTAATGAACTAGAATTAAGGTTTTAATTAAAAATAAATGCTTTTATATAATTGATAGAATACTATTAATTACATTAATTTTCCATATGCTTTTATATGATTAATAGATCATTAATTAAAACTAAGAAAAAGAATAAAAGTATAATCATATAAACCAACCACATTAAAAAAGCAATTCAAACCCCTAGAATTCCCTTTCTATTTATCAACATACTTTTAAATTTAATTGTTTTTAAATTTCTGCACTTTTAAATTATTCGCAATTTTATTTTATTTTTCAAATCAAATCTTATCTTTACTTATTTTTAGAATTAGTTAAAATTTTACATCTTCATGTGGATCGATCCGTAAGTATTACTGTGAATAACTGTGCACTTGCGGTTAAAATTGATAAACTAATAAATCTCCATCACCAGACGTCTGGTACTTAGTTGTCTGTAATTTCTAACAACTTGTCTATAACTTCTAATTAGTACCAGACGTCTTGTTGTCAATTTCCAGAGGCATATTTTGAACTGGAGATGTCTGGTTAGACTTCTAAGACATCTGGTACTTAGTTGCATGTAACTTTTAACAACTTACCTGTAACTTCTACTTAGTACCAGATGTCTGGTTGTAAATTTCCAGAGGCATAGTTTGAACGGGAGACGTCTCCGGTTCAAAATATGCCTTTAAAAATTAACAACCAGACGTCTGGTACTTAGTTGCCTGTAACTTCTAGCAACCTGCATGTAGTTTCTAATTAGTATCAGACGTCTGGTTACAAATACCAGACGTCTGGTTGTCAATTTTCAGAGGCATATTTTGAACTAGAGACATCTGGTTACAAATACCATACATCTCCAGTTCAAAATATGCCTCAGGAAATTGATTTCAAAGACGCTGGAGACGCCTGATACTTGTAACCAGATGTCTCCAGGTCAAAATATGCCTCTGGTGACAAACGGACGTCTGGTAGTTGTAACCAGACGTCTGGTACTTGTAACCATATGTATGATACTTAGTTTCCTGTAACTTCTAACAACTTGCCTTTAACTTCTGATAAGTTTCTTGTACCTTCTAGGCAGTTGCCTGTAACTTCGGATAAGATATTTGTAGCTTCTAGGCAGTTGCCTGTAACTTGTAAACAGTTGCATGTAATTTCTAATTAGTTGCCTGTAATTTCTATGCACATGCATTTAATTTCTAACCATTTGCCTGTAACTTCTAAGCAATTTCCTGTAACTTCTAATAACTTGCATGTAATTTGTAAGTATTTGCCTGTAACTTTTAACAACTTGCCTGTAATTTCTAATTAGTTGCATGTAACTTCATATCACAGCATCGGCTGATATCAGTTATATAAAACAGATAACATTAAAAAAAATATCATTTATATCACAATATCAGCCAATATCAACGATATTAAAGTAAACACTTGAACATTTTTTTACATTTATTAGAAAAAACGGTAATATATAAGCAATTTGTCATCTTCACTCAAAACAAGTAATAATATCGGCGAATATCGGCCAAATACAAATAGATGAATACATGTACGAATAATAAAGAGTTCAAATTTCGTCCAAACAAAAACTGAAACAACATCAAGCCATTTCTTTCTCGTTCGCCAATAAAATTTGTGCACCTCCTTTTTTACACAAATATTCTTCCAACGCGTCGCTTGTGCTTCAAAGGACACGTCTTTCACATTGTCCTTCTCAAGCGGCTTCTCAACAAATCGTTCCTCCAGAATTTGCACCAATGAAGACCACAATATATTATAATCAAGTTAAAATTAGATTAAATAATAAGCTTAAGTGTTAGAAATTACAGACAAGTTGTTAGGAGTTACAGGCAAGTGCTTACAAGTTACATGCAATTTATTAGAAATTACATGCAATTAATTAAACTTACAGGCAAGTTGTTAGAAATTACAGAAAAGTGCTTATAATTTACAAGCAACTTATTAGAGGTTACATGCAACCACTTAGAAGTTACAAACAACTTATTAGAGCTTACATACAACCGCTTAGAACTTACAGGCAAGTGCTTACAAGTTGCAGGCACACACAAAATACTTAAGTGTTAGAAATTACAAGCAAGTTGTTAGAAATTACAGCAAGTGCTTATAAATTACAGGCAACTTATTAAAAGTTATAGGCAACTGCTTAGAGCTTACAGGCAATTTATTAGATATTACAAGTAAGTGCTTAAAAGTTGCAGGCACATATACACACTTAAGCTTATTACTTAATCTAATTTTATTACCCTTAAACTTCTAGCTTTCTGCAATCTATTTGGAGTTGGCATTCAAAGTATCTATTTTCAGCCTAAACAAACACTTTGTCTATTATAAAATCAACTTAATAAAATTCATAACAATAAAAGAAATAATGTAACAACAAAAACGGCACTAAAATTGCATTTTCATTCAAAAATTCCACAAAACTTGTATTTTTCTTGGCCGCTTCAATCAACATGCTCAATGGAGCAATTCATCAAACAATTACTGTGTAACAATAAAAACAATGTTGGGGTCAAAAATTACACCCCGGTTGATCAAGTCAAAATCAAAGTCAACTCCAAACCAAATGGGTCCAAGCCCAGGCCAAGTGGGCCCATGCCCAATTCAAGCCCCGCGGCCGGCCTCCCCCATGCAAAAATGAAAATTATGTAATAAATAATTTTGATGTAATTTTTATGAATAAATATAAGAAAAATGGGCATAAATCCAAATTTTTGTAAAGTCCATGGTTCATGTGAAAAAAAAAATAAGCACATGGGCATGAGATGAGCAAAATGCCATTTTGTAAAGCCTGAAGAGGCTATGTGTGGATTTGTAAGCCCATATAAGGCAACATGATAATGAAACGGAAAAAAAAAAGAATTAATTTCCCCTCAAATCTCTAAGGTTTGTACCTCCATTCTCACTCTCTCAAGTTCTTCCTCTTCCTCTTCATTTTCCAATTAAATTAAGAGCTTAACTCTCTTTTTCTCAAATCTAAATAAAGTTTCATCATAAACCCATTGAAGGAGATTTTAACTCTCATATCCAATCAAAAAAGAGAGAAAAATTTCGCTACCTTCTTCTCTCTTCTCAAGATCCAATTTGAGAGATGGAGAAGAAGGGAAACCTATCTCTCAAGGCTCCTTCAAGAGAAGAAAATGGGTCTTTTTTTATTACCCAAGATCTAAATTTTGGAGTTTCAAGAGAATCCATTTGGGTTTCTTCTCAAAAGAAAAAGGAGGAAATTTTTTGGAGTTTAACTCCATAATAAAAATTCTTTTGGAGTTCAACTCCACAATAAAAATCTTTTTGGGAGTTTAACTCCATTTAAAATGTTTTGGAGTTTAACTCCACAATAAAAATTCTTTTGGAGTTTAACTTCACAATAAAAATCCTTTTAGAAGTTTAACTTCATAAAAAATTCTATTGGAGTTGAACTCCATAATAAAAAAATCTTTTAGAGTTTAACTCCACAAAAAAAATCCTTTTAGGAATTTAATTCCATTTAAAATGTTTTGGAGTTTAACTCCACAATAAAAATTCGTTTGGAGTTAAACTCCAATAGAAATCATTTTAGGAGTTTAACTCCATTTAAATTCTTTTGGAGTCCATAATAAAATTGTTTTGGAGTTGAACTCCATAATAAAAATTCTTTTGGAAGTTTTAACTCCATTTAAAATCTTTTGGAGTTTAACTCCATAATAAAAATTCTTTTGAAATTTAACTTCACAATAAAAACTTTTAGGAGTTTAATTCCGAATAAAATTGTTTTGTGAGTTTAACTCCAAATCAAATCTTTTGGAGTTTAACTCCATTATAAAAAAAAGGTTTTTTGAAGTTTAACTCCAAACCCGCGGGCACCCTCAGTCTCATCCACTAAGGGGATTCCCTTCCCCACGTGAAGGGGAGGCTCCCCTGCTCCCTCACGTGGAGAGAGTGGGAGCTTTCCCCCTCTCACGTTAGGGGGAGGCTCCCACTAAGTGGGAGCCTTTGCTCCCTCTCACATGAGGGAGAGGGAGCTCCCACTAAGTGGAAGCTTTCCTCTCTATCATGTGAGGGGGGGCTCCCACTAAAGCCTCCCCCTCACGTGAGGGGAGGCTCGCACTTAATAGGAGCCCCTCCTCCCTCTCACGTCAGTGGGAGGGGGCTTCCCCTCTTTTTTTATTTTTAAAAAAAATTGAATAAATAGATTAAGTTAAATATAAGTAATAAATTAAAAAAATTCTTTGAATAATTTTTTTTTAAAAAATCATTTGTCACAAATTGAATAAAAAAATAATGAACGCGTCCCTATTGTTAAAAAAACACATTACATTGATTTCGCATGACCAGTTTGACCCGTCAATCGGAGGTTCTCTCGCTCCAAAAACGAGAGATAATTAACGGCAGTTTAGTCCGCGACTGCCGGAGATTCGGATCCCCACATTCAATAAATCCCATCCTACCCTAGGCAGGGTGAATTTATGTACACCTGACAAGCGACGCGTATTCCCATCTCAATTGAGTGACGAAAAACACCCTACAGACTCAGGCACGCCTGGTGGAACGTTTTCTCTCCTCCCATATTTCGGATTAAACATTCATGCGAACTCAATCAACATATATATCGATTGCATGTACTGAAATCATGCTTCTTTATGTAGGTTAACACTTTCCAATTGTAATTTTCGGACTCAACAAAATGTCTATAAGGACAAGCTCAGCTCCCATCTCATACACAATGAAGATGGACGCCAGGACGATCCTCCCGGCCAGTCTCGGACGACAGTGGGAGGAGCCACTGCTACCATTTGGCTCTATTCTATTCGTGCCAGCTAACGTCATCCCAGCTTCTCAAGCTCCGGTAACAGACAGACCGGCCTCGAAAGGAAAGAGGCCAAATGTGGTGATCTCAAGGGCACCACTGCCCAAATGTAAGTCAATGTTTGAACGACTGTCCTTTGCCCCAGCTGGGAGCAAGGCCATCAACACCAATAAAGCAATAAGGTGTCTCGAACAAGCTCCAGTGGTTCCCCCGACAACTGCTCGATCGGGTATCTTCTCTAAGCTCCCCGTTAATCGACTCACAATGACTTCCTGGATAACGAATGTCCGTAAAGCCCTCAAAATCGAGAAGCTAAGACAGAAAAGGCTCGAATACTGAGCCAACAAAAAGGCCAGGGCTCCTGCTAGTCTGAACTTCATGGGGTTCCAAGAATGAGGTTACCCCACAACAATAGTTGAATTGGCTGTAAAGCTCTCTAACTCTTTCAAACCGCTGAAATTGGTTCAGAAGAACGCCATAACCGCAAAAGTCAAGAAAACTGCGATCCATACTGTGCCACGACCCAGCCAGGCCAACCGTCTTCAATCGCTCATTCTCTCCCGAAGTAGAAAGGCCACGACGACGGTCCGAAAGATCAGCCGCCAAAGATAAAAAAGATGGCTGGATATGTGGTCCACACTATTTACATGGTGGGCACACACATCAAGAGCAAGGATGGGGCCATCAAATCTCAAATTCAATTTGGTGTGAATGTGGCTGTCACTTTCCAAGACCAGCCTCCTTTGGAAGGTAATGAAAAGCCTTCTAGTGAGACTGATAAGCAGAAAGATCCCTCGGTTCATGAGGAGTTAGGCTCAAAAAGCGAAGAGGAGGCAATCTTCCATCCCAAGACCGCAGAGCAGCAACTTCTCCAAGAGCTTCAGAAGCAGCTCTGAAACAAGGACAAGGAGATGGCCAAGCTTTACTCGAAAATTGACGACTTGACAAATGTCGTCCAACAGCTCACGGCCCAAGTTGCCTCTTAGCCGCCCAATCAAGCACATGTCTCTGCTCATGAACCGGGAAACGGTGTCCCGAAGCAGCCGATGCCTATTCCCTCAAATCCAAAGACGGGCAAACTGCATGAAAGTCGGCCACATTCTGCCTCAAAAAATGTCTTGACTATCGACGACAGCCGCCTGCCAACGCAGGATCAGATCATGGATTTGATCACCAACAAAATCAAAACATTAATGGCTGAGGCCGAGACACAAAAAGAGGTCGGCAATGGTGGGAGACCATATCCTGCACAATATGATCTTGTGGAGTTTCCTAGTGGCTATGTCGTCCCCAATTCGAAAGGTTCGATGGGACGGGAAATGTGAACCAGCACATTGCCCAATTTAAAGCATCATGCGCGAATACTGGGGGTAATGATGCGCTCCTTCTCCGTCAGTTTGTCAATAGTTTGACCAATGTTGATTCGATTGGTATGCAAGCATACCAGATGACTCGATTACGACGTTCACTTAAATAGAATCCATGTTTAAGCAAATGTTCATGAGTGTCAGCGATAAAATCACCATTGCCGACCTTGTAAGGACTGAACCAAAGAAAAACGAAAGCAGCATGGATTTTATAGTCCGATGGCGCAATCTCTCTGTCAAATATGAACCGCCGTTGGAACAAGTCCAATTCGTCAGTCTTCTTATAGAAAATCTGAACAACTGGATGAAACCTTTCTTGTGCACCGCATGCCTCAAAACATTCTAAGAGCTGACCAAGAAGGTTCAAATGTTGGAACACTCAAAGCCCGAGTCCATTCTGGATCTCCAATTCACAAATAAACCGAGACATTGGAGGAACAACAACCGGAAATGCGAAAGTTCCAATAGCACTGATTCTCTCAATAGGCAAAGAGCAGGCGGAGCGAAGAATTACAAACCCCGAGAGCCAACTTTGGAGGAAAAGAGAAATAAGGTCTACTCTTCTAGAAAAAAAAAATTTCATAAAATATTCAAAGATGCTCTGAAAAATGGCTTGCGTCTACCAGAACATAAAAGACTAAGTGAAGCGAACAGGGCTGATCATCCCAATTATTGCTGTAACAACTCCAATTTTAGTGTACAAAAATTTGTTTACAAGTTAATATATACTTGGGGTATTTACATTTCCTGTGAGTACGATAAGTATTTGTTTTGCTTTTTAATAGCAAGAAGGAGCTTGTAGCTCATTGGTAAAGCCTTACACTGCTGAGATAAAGCACCAGAGTTCAAATCTAATTAGCCACATTATTTTTTTATATTGTTTTCTTTTAAATTTTAGAAGCCCAAGAGCATACACGTGCATAACTCGTAAAACCAAAAAGTCACATATAAAACAAACTAGCCCAGGGGTAGACCAACAGACGAGAGACACATGGCAGCAAAACCCAGCCCGACTCGGCCTGACTCGGCTGGCGGATCGGCCGAATCGGCCGCCGCCGCCGGCCGACTCACCTCGGATCGGAGTTGGGTCTTCTTGAAAGTTGTGCCTCTTGATCTTCTTATAACCTCTGTACACTTTAAAAACCCTGCATATTAACAGAGACCTTAAAATACAATTAAAACCTAATTTAAACCTATTTTAATGCATAATTTTTAATACATTTCTATCAAACCCTAACCCTAATCTTTTCCTGTAAATACCACTCCAATTCATACACGCCTAACTCACAAACTCTGTCCAAACTCTCAAGAAAAATCCCTAGAACTTTTATGTATAAGTGGAGTTAGCGAAGCTCCGGCGAACTTCCGACGACGACCCTAGGAGCTCTCGGCGACGAAACGACGCACCTAAATCTACTTCCACTCGCTCTTCCTCTTTTCTAAGCTAAATTCCAGTAAGTCCCTCCTTCCTCTTCTCTTTTCTATTCTTAAAACTCGTATTTCTAAAATCCGACAAAAGAGGAGTTAATCCGACTTCCGATTCGGTTTTCTTTAAAAAGTTTAAATTTTCTTAAATACAATATACCAAACCCTCACATCTTGACTATTAAACATTAACAAAATATCATGAACAAGTTTCATAGCAATATATTTCATATTGTGATTTTTATCGTACTTTTTCAGTAAAATACCATATAGTTTAGTTTTGACATTAAACATCATATTTCTTGCTATACTTTTAAATAGATCACAAGATAATGACGTACCTTCTCACAACACTCATATGCAATATAGCACGATATCTTTCGGGAATATAAAATACGCGAATACGAATTTACACTTAAATGCCTTTATCTTATTAAAACTTTTTTCTACATGATTATGTATTTTAAACAAATATTTGCAAAGCGCCGCTACAATCCATTTTGGGAAACCCGTTCGGGATGGTGCGGATTATCGCACATCCTCGGACTTAGTACTGCAAGATGCAGACCTCCGCAAGAAGCATTCGGTCTCAAAAGATTTAAAAAATACAAATATCTTAAGAAAATAAGATTTCTAGAAAAAAATAATAAATTAAAATTATTTTATATAAATATATATATATATATATATATGTATGTATGTATGTATTATCAAAATATCTAATTTTTGATATAATATCAATATTCCAACTTTTCTAAATCATGAGAATCAATTTACATGAAAACACCATGCAATTCCATACAAGTTCAATACTTTACAATTATATACCATGTATTATGAAAAATAGATTTATTCACTAGAAATGTCACATATATAAAATCTACATCTATGAAAACTCTAAAGACGATAATTAAATACTTGGGATGTATTTTGAAAAGTATACAAAAATTATTTTTACATAAAACCCCCTCAAGTTTTATAAATTACAATAAAGACCCTAGTAAATATAGGTTTAAGCGGGACCAGTCTTTTGAGCCTCAAAGAGCCGGAGATATGGGTGCTTGCCTATTTAAGGTAGACAACTTAACAAACGGTGTTATCAACACGGTAATTGTTTTTGAAAAAGACACAAATCCTGCCGCCCATGTGCAGCGATTACCGATAACACCAAAACTTAATTCAGGATTTCAATTTCTTTTCTAATTGTCTGACTCAGACTGAGTCTCATTATAAATAATCTGACTTGAATATGATTCAAATACAATTTACAATAGTACAATTCAATATGAATCCATGAATCCATATAATTAATCTGTTCAAACTATTCAATCGGTATTGACTGAACCAAACCATGGATATACTTACATTTACATGATTCTCCAGTCACATCCATTTTGTCACGCCCCGCTTCTTGGTGTACGGCGAAGGGGATGGGACTAGACCGCTACGTATTTACTGTGAAGTAAATACGCTAAACGTATCTAAGCAATATAAAAGTAAGCACAAGAGACGAGATATAAACTGAACAACAACTTTATTTATTAACATTCTTTTGTACAATGCATGAAAAGTAAATACAACTGAATAAAAAGCAATGCTTAAACAATGGCATAACAGAAATGAAAGTACTGAATGAAAATTGTACAATGACTAGAGGTCGGGGTCTTCACTGAACTGGTCCAAGTCTTCAGCAGAGGGCTCGATCGCTGATGTGTCCAGATCACCTGACGACATTTAAAGAAGAAAGAAAGAGAATGTCGTCAGCGAACAGGTCGCTCGGTAAGTCCCAAAGATAAGGGAGAAGTAGAATATACAGAATAAGAAGGTATCTTTTAAAGTTGTATTATATTGTTGTAATGTTGTGTTAACGCTATTGTTTGTAGCTTGGTACAGAAGAATGCCAGTGTATACGAGAGGAGTCTCTATATACTAGAGACTAGAAGCAAGTATAGTACAAGGAACCGTTTATGCCACGGTACAACAGCAACTGGATTCATGTTAGGTGTATTAAGTCTTACTGTCTCGTGCCACTTCTAACATCTTCCGTACCAATCTACTCCTTAAACCCCGAGATGTCTTGTTTGTATTGTATTGTATTGTAAATTGTATTGATTGTATAATTGGATGACTAACCAAAACCATGATATCAGTAAATGGATGTAACCGTAGAATCATGTAAATGGATGTAACTGGAGAATCATGTAAATGGAATGTATATCCATGGTTCGGTTAAGTCAAGTTATATAGATTGCTAATTAGATTCATGGATTCATGTTGAATTGTAATATTGTAGATTGTACTTGAATCATATTCAAATCAGATTATAATGAGACTCAAACTGAGTCAGACAATTAGAAAAGTAAATTGAAGTCCTGATTGTTTTAATGCTATCGGTAACCGCTGCACATGGGCGACAGGATTTGTGTCTTTTTCAAAGAAGATTACCGTATTGATAACACGGTTAATTAAGTTGTCTACCTTAGATAGGCAAGCACCCATATCTCCGGCTCCCTGAGGCTCAAGAGACTAGTTCCGCTTAAATCTATATTTACTAGGGTCCTTATTGTAATTTATATAACTTGAGGGGGTTTTATGTAAAAGTAATTTTGTATAGTTTTCAAAATACAACTAAAGTATTTAAAAATCATCTTTATGTGCATACAACAATTTAATGATCAAGATAAATATGTATACATGTTTGAATAGTATGAAATGAGTCAAGTATATTATTCGAGTAACTACAATAAACAATGTTGTAAACAAATATTATGTACGACTAATTAATCAAGTCGAACGAATGCGGAATATAAACGAAAACATAGAATTAAGTGTTATGCACGTGTGAGTTCTGGTATCGCCTAAATACGCCTACCGGTTTTGGAGATATACTCGTTTTCGTATCGTCGACCAAAACAGATCAGAATCTGTTCAGTACCGTCACATATTTTTAAAATACAGTTTAAGTTAATTTCTATTTGGTTTCAGGTTACGAAGATTATTAGAAAATTGTAGATCTTTCGATGTACTTATCCAAAACACTAAGATTCATGCAATTTAGATTTCTGAATCTCTACTTATGATCATTTTAATATCAACATTTAAAACAGAAATTCAGATTTCTGGACATCAACTATATGTTATATTGCAAAGCCTATATTGAGTTGATTCATGTGTTTTTAAGTAATAAAGTATACATAAAATTATAGTTCTATTAATTGTGCATCTACACATCTAAATTTTGTCATGAATGGACATCAGGAGTTTGAGTTATGTCTAATTTAGAAACAGTGTGCGAATCAGGATAGATTCTATCCAGATTCGTCGCTTAATGTTGTAACACAGCTTTCTATATTTTACGTCAGTTTTCAGTAAGAATATAAAACTAAGAAAATATATATCATTCAATGTAGATATCCAAAACACCTAATTTTTCTCAATTTGGATATCGTTATACCATGTTATGTGTCCTAGAAATTGACCGATAATTGCAGTTTTCTGTTTTTACGAACAGTGAATAAAAACGATATAATTCCTAAACCGTTATGCGGTTCGATCTAAAAATTTTATAGCAAGTACAAAATGATATATTCTATCATCTGTAAATTTCCTAAAATTTCCAAAAGTAAAAATTAATTTCTAAAAAATATTTTAAAGGTAAAGGTATTAATATGTATGCTAAAATCGGCAAGAAGATTAACTGGTATTTTTATGTAAGCTTTTATGCAAGCTTCTATTTTTCTTTTAAGAAACAAACCAATTTTATGAGACATTATAAATATATTGTGGCATGAAATTTATGTTCTCACAACTCATAATAAATATTCATAGTCATGAACAAAGAATTGAAAACACTTTAATTTGAACAAGAGGCAATAAGATATTATTAAATCATATATAACCATATGTATCTAGACTTATATATATGTATATGTTTATGTTTATTTTTTTCTTAAGGATTACGATATGAAAAAAAACGGGTTCACGAGATATGAAAAAAGAAGAATAAAGAGATGGAGGGAGGGAGGGAGAAGGGACTTACATACACAAGTCGGTATTGTCACCGGGCTTGTCTATCCGCCGATAGCCTCATGTTACTAGCGAGACTTCTTGAAAACATCTTCATGTTCTTCTTTTTGGAGTCTAGGTGAAAAGGAAGAACTGAGAGATAGAAAAATGTGAGGAAGGAAAAAATAGAGGAGGACAATTAAAGATGATGTAATGGTGAATTATGTATAATAATATATGCATTCAACATGAGATTTAAAAGAGAAATGAAAGATCTCATTTGTAGGTTATGAGAAGAATGAAAAATAATAAAAAATAATTGCAAGAATAGAAATTTGAACATGTAACTTATGGAATAACAATGCAAAGACTTAACCAATGAGCTACAAGATTGTTCATGCACATATTTAATTAGAATTAAATATATGCTGTTGCTTAAAAAGAAAGTGGGCTTTTCAGATGGGCTGTAGAGAATAAAAATAATGGATTTGGGTTAAATATTTATGAAAGGAAAAATAAGAATGAGAAGTTAAAAACTTAAATATAAGAAAAAGAAATTGTACCTAGAAAAAAAATACATAATAGATTGAGGAATAAAATAATAATAAATTTAATAGAAAACGGAAAATACCAAGTACAAATAAATACGGTATATTATTGAAGAGGGATAATACAAATGTATAAAGATTTTGGGGTTATTACACATTTACTGATATCATGGTTTCGGCAAGTCATCCATCTATACAGTCTATAATACAAGACAATACAAGTTACAATACAATACAAACAATAAAATCAAAACATCGCGGGATTTAAGGGGTAGATTGGTATGGAAGGTGTTAGAAGTGGCACGAAACTGCAAGATTTAAGACACCTAACCTGTATTCCATTGCTGTTGTATCGTGGCATAAACGGTTCCTTGTACATTCCGTTCACCTTAGTATCTGGTCTATTGAGACTCCTCTCGTATACACCGGCATCCTTCTGTACCACGCTACAAACAACAGCGTTAACAATATAATACAACTTTAAAAGTTACTCTCTCTCTCGCTCTGTCTATTCTATTTCTCCTTATCTTTGAGACTTACCGAGTGATTGTTCGCTGACGACATTCCTTCTCTTTTTTCTTTGGAATGTTGTCAGGTGATTCGGACCTTCAGGAGATCGAGCCCACCAGCGAGGACTTGGATCAGCTAGCCTACGATCCAGAGCTCTAGATTCATTGTACACATTTCATTTCAGTACTTTCCATTTCTGTTATGCCACTGTTTAGGTATTGCTTTCATTCAGATGTATTTACTTTTCATGTACTGTAAAAGAATGTTAATAAATAAAGTTGATGTTCATTACATTTGTCTCTTGTGTATATTTCTTTTATATTGCTTAGATACGCTTAGCATGTTTACTTCAGAGTAAATACGTAGCAGCCTTGTCGCGTCCCCTTCGTCGTAGACCGGGAAGCGAGGCGTGACAGGTTTTGTTGGTGGCCCATGCAGGTCCGAGCTGTATGGAACCCTACCATGCAGTTCAGTTCTGTATGGACAACCTAAGCAATATAACACAAGAACTAGCAACTAAAACATTCTTTACAATTCATATTCCTTGAATCTTATCATTTCATATATTTTGAATCTGTCCTAACCCAAATTGTTCATTCAAGGTTATGGATTCCCCGAACAACACCAGCACCAACCTCAACAACACTCCACCTCCACTACCGATTACACCTGCCATCCCTGCTCCGATCAATGAGCAGATGGTTCTACTTGAGGCGATCCACATCCTCCCAGAAGGACAGCAGCAGCAAACTGCTCTTTTAATGAACCGTCCCGAAGCGGAAGCACCCGGAGTGAAGCAATTCCGGGCACTGCACCCCAAGAACTTTTCGGGAAAAGAGAGCCCTCTGAAAGCTGAGGAATGGGCTCAGAGCATCGAAAATGATCTGGCAGCGGCACAAGTGCCTGAGGTAGCTTGGGTTCGTATTGCGAAATTACAGCTCACGGACAATGCATGGGTTTGGTGGAAGGCGGATGAAAGCTGTCTTGATCAACCCATCGAATGGAAGACTTTCCGAGACATGTTCGACGCAAAGTACTTCCCTGAGACTGCCAGGTGTTCCCCTCCGAAAGACGGCGACGACTGAACGTCTAGCCTGAGGTTCGGGGCTGATGCTATATGGTTTTATCCGTCTACCTCTCCGAAGATGCCAAGTTGATTTATGGCACCGTGTATCGGAGGTTTAAACGGATGCGGCCGATATAGCAGATTTCGTCAGATTCCCCCTCGCTAGAGAGGTTTTTGATTGTTGGAACGCTTTTCCCTGCAGGCGCAAGCCCCTGCAGTTAATTACGCTACCGCATCGTGGTAGCCACTTTCTCCTTCTCCAGAATTTCAGTTCGTGTCGTGTGTGTTTGTTTTGTTTGTGGTTGCCCGTGGATTGTATACGGAGACTGAGTAATGCCGTCGCCCGTAGGACGTGGATTAGTCCAAATCCGTATTTTCTTAGATTTGGGTTTGGTGTGTTGGTTTAAGGATACGTTAGCCATATTGAGGCTAAGATCAACCTAAACGTTCGTTAAGGATATGTTAGTCCTGTTTGAGACTAAGATCAACTTAACGTGGTGATCCATTTAATATATGGCTGTCGGGACTCATCACCTCTCTGACGACGTTGAAGGATTACAACGATAGATGTCAGAGGAGTTCAGAGATGTACCCTTGAACCGAAGTTGATTAGGAAATATGGAGTCTGTTGAAATGCTTAAGGATACGTTAGCCTTGCTTGGGGCTAAGATCTACTTAAGTGGGATCGTTTAGATCCGACAGAAGAGCGTTTGGAGGCTCTATTATTCCAGTTTAAGGACGTAGTGGTCCATGTTCCAGTTTAGGGACGTGGTGGTCCATCGCCAGTTTAAGGACGTGGTGGTCCATCATTAGTTTAAGGACGTTTCGGTCCATCGCTAGTTTAGGGACATGGTGGTCCATCGCCAGTTTAAGGACGTGGTGGTCCATTATTAGTCTAAGAATGTTTCGGTCCGATATTAGTTTAAGGACGTTTCGGTCCATCACCAGTTTAGGGACGTGGTGATCCATCGCCAGTTTAAGGACGTGGTGGTCCATCGCCAGTTTAAGGACGTTTCGGTCCATATTAATGTGTGGTCATCGGGACCGTCACCTCTCTGACGTCGTTGAGGAATTACAACGATAGGTGTCAGAGGAGTTCGGAGATGTACCCTCGAACCGGATGTAAATTGATTTAGGAGAGCAATCTTGCTCAGTCAATTTAATTTGAGGACTTACGGCCATGATTGGGCTAAATCCAGTTTCAAGATTCTTTTGTCTTTGGCCTATTGGACCTGTGCTAAGGCCTTGCCCCTTTACTGCATTATTTTTCTTTGTTTTGGTTGGGCTCTGCCCTTTTATAAATGATGCAGAGCATCTATTTTGCTTGGGCTCTGCCCTTGTTAAAATGCATAGCATTTTTGATTAGGCCTGTTAGGCCTTTTAATTGGGCTCTGTCCCTTTTCTTAATAATGCAGAGCATTAAATACTCTGACAATGCCCCACATGGCTTGTCAGGCGCTTTGCGCAAATTAAAGAGCGCAAGCGCATGTGGAAGTGACACGTGTCACGCTCTGGTGAGCGCAAGCGCAACAGCACAGTGCGCTGCGTCAGTGCGCTGTGCTGTTGCACTGCTGACACGTGGCGCTTCCTGGCGGCTTGCGTAATAACGCAGTTTTGGCAAGTGCTGGGCACTGTTCTTATTCTTTTGGATCAATTTTAGATCAAAGAAAACAAGTTTTTTTCTTGTTTTCAAAGAACCAGTGGTTCATAAAAGTGCAAGGCATTGTTATTGTTTATTTTTCTCTTTTCTTGAAGATCATTGATCTTGTTCTTAGATCAATGATCTGTTTTTAAGAGAATTTTCTCTTTTTCTAAAGGTTTTTACCTCTTTTTTTTGTTCTTGAGAAATTCTCTCTAATTCTTCAGAGTTCTCTCTGTTTGAAGTTCTTGATTTCTCCCAAAAATGTTGATGCCCTTGAATTGAGGTCTAGGGTCCTTTTTATAGTGCCCATAAATTAGTTAAATTTGTTAAAGAGATCTTTCTCTGAGTGATTTGGGGAATTTTCCCCACCGTTGGATCTTTGATCCAAGAGCTTCTGTTTTACAGAAGAAAATCTTCTTGTTTTAACAAGAACAGAAAGATCTTATTAGAATTTTAATTCTGTTTGGCGTAAACGTCCCAGCGCTTGACACGTGTCGCGCAGCGCAGCAGTTGCGCAGCTGTGCTTGCGCATCTGCGCAGACACGTGTCGCACAGCGCAGCGTTTACGCAGCTGTGCTTGCGCAGCTATGCTTGCGCAACTGCGCAGACACGTGTCGGGCAGCGCAGCGCTTGCGCAGCTGTGCTTGCGCAGCTATGCTTGCGCAGCTATGCTTGCGCAACTGCGCAGACACGTGTCGCGCAGCTCAGCGCTTGCGCAGCTGTGCTTGCGCAACTGCGCAGACACGTGTCGCGCAGCTCAGCGCTTGCGCAGCTGTGCTTGCGCAACTGCGCAGACACGTGTCACGCAGCGCAGCGTTTGCGCAACTGAAGCGTTGTTTCCTTTACTTTTTGTTTTAAAAGAGCCTTGCTCTGATTGGACGCACTGCCTCGGGCGCTGTGCTGACGCATCAACTTCTGACACGTGGCGAGTTGCGCGCAGCGCACGGGATTTGAAGCGTTGCTTCAAAATTTGAATTTTTGAAATTCAAACAGAGTCTTGCTCTGATTAAGGGAAACAAATGCCCCCCCCCCCACCGTTGCGCTCACGTGGCGCGCACATGAGTGCAGCGGTGGCAAGATCCCAGCCTTTGGATCAACTAATAAGTTAAAGGGGTGCAGGCGCCTATAAATAGGACCCTTGGTCCTTAGAAGATTCTTTACAACTTTCAAGAATTTTGATTCTCAGAGCCTTGCTCTTGCTTAAGAACTTTCAGAGCCTTGCTCTTGTTTCTTCTCCAAGAACTTCAAAGTTCAGAACTTAGAATCACTCTAGGTAAAAAAATTAAATTAAATTAAATTTAATTAACAGAGCCTTGCTCTCAAAAACTTACAGATCTACAGAGATCTTGTCCATGGTTCTTAACCCATGAACAGAGCTTTGCTCTTAGATCAAATGTAGATCTTTTTAGATCTGAAAAATGATGAATTTTTTTATAAGTTTTCATGGATTTTTCAAGATTCCAAAATTTTAATTCCTTTAAGTGTTAAAAAAAAAATTGATGGATCTTTCCATTATTACCACAGAGCTATGCTCTTTTAAGGAATCTTGTTCCCCTGAGACCAGTGTTTGACAAATGTCACTCTGTGACAGAGCTTTGCTCTAAAAGAGGAGATTTTCTCCTGTCTCTAGGGATTTCCCATCAATGAGGATATTCTCTTGGGGATTTTTTCATTAATTGACAGTCTCACCCAATGATGGGGCTGTCATCCAGATTTTGTGGGTCCCCCTTTGGTCCCCTACCCACTGCATTGCAGTGTGGTGTAAAATTTTAAAACGCCAAGTGTTGGAATTATAACACTGATGGCTGTTTTTGTCTTTCTACAGGAAACATGTCTGCCAACTTGTCTTTCCCATTTGTTCGCTCGGAGGGAGGGTTTCCCCAGGCACCAGTGGACCGAGTGGTGCTCGCTCTCATTAAGGATCATGACCCCGAGCACAAAAACCTTCACTTGTGGGGTAGGTGGTACAATGAGATCATTCAGGGTCGCCGCAGTTTCGGTTCCGCCACGCCGTCTGAGCCCATAGTTTCGATTCCTTATGCGGATAAACCCTCGGTGAAGTATGCCGTGGAGGTCAAGAACTGGAATTCGGATGACCTCCTCCAGCCTGCAATTGGTGCTATTCCCGTGCAGCAGCCGCCGGCAATAGACATTCTAGGGAGGCGAATCTATCAGGGTGAAGCACGCCCTTGGGGACAGGCTTACAACATTGGATTGGTCCCGCGATCGCCCGCCGGATATTTGCAGTGGGCTCGGTACATCTTATCGGGTAAAAGGACTCATTTGACGAAGATTGGTTTGTATTCGGCCATCTACGTTTCGCTCTTCGAGTATCCTTCCCCTCCAACGTGGTGGATTAAGGCTTTTATCGAGCAATGGAATATCCCCACCCACACTTTCTTGATGACGGACAGGGAGGTCTCTATTTCCTTGGAGGAGTTTGCCGAAATCTCGGGTCTGCCGATGAGGGGAGAGCATTACGAGGAGTTGCTCCCTCCTGACGAATACGTCTTTGCCACTAAGCCACTGGTGTTCGATCTGATTCCGGAGAACGCTGTTCAGCACCAGCATCCGGGCTTGGTGAAGGTATTGGAGATCTATGAGGGACTCTATCTGGAATCGGGCGTCCGGGGCGTCAGTTTCGCAGACTTTATTGCCCGCTTCGTTCGGCCGGAGTTCTTATCAGAGCGGAGCAAGAAGTTCGCCCAGCTTGATGACCCTTTTGGCTTCGGCTTGGACCGCCGACCCATATCGGAGAATGATCAAAGGGACTTTTATCTCCCCGGCGCTGCCATCATCCCTTTCTCAGAAATCGCCGTCCCGGGCATGGATGAGGAGACCTTTTTTGTAGGGTTCCTGGGCTTGTGGCTGTGCAGCTTTGCGCTCCCCATGCACCCGCGCCACATGCATCCATCTGTCTTCTACCCAGCACATCGGATGGTGGCTGGTGTACAGTTATCGATAAGAATCGCCGGGCTGGCTTACCTTTATAATGGACTTAGCTTAGCGGCGGACGCTAGTGAGCCTGGGGTGTAGCCCGCTAACTTCCCGATGCACTACTTCACCTCCTGGATGGAAATGCATGTGCAAAGGGTGTTCGGTGCCCATAAGATTCCTCCGTTCTTTGAGAAGTGCAGATTCCCGAGAGTTATGCGGTTGGTTGGCGCTTCAATTGTGGTTGCATCTCCGCGGGAATCGAGGGGCTTACTCCTCCGTCCACGTCTGGTCGGAGCGAAGGTTTCCTTTATGGATAAGGTCATAACAATAGGCCCAGAGACCACCAAGTCGGTAGTGCCGCTGAGCGATGATTTTAAGAACGGGGCTTCCATATTGATGGCTCGGGAAATCCTCCACCTCTACTCCATTCGGCCGGGCTATTTGGTGTTTAGGCAGAATGAGACGGCACTCTTCATGAGGTATAACCCTCACCGGTTTGCTCAGCAATCGAGGTATCACCAGGGGATCCCGATGGAAGCCTTCTTGGAAAAGCCCGTGGTCAGCCGAGAGGGGATAAAGAATGCAACGCACCATTTCATGCGGCTTAACACGGGTTCTTATTTCTTCATCAGCAAACCAAGCTGTGTCCCCAAGGTACTCAACACGTACGTGGCTTGGTATGCGCATGCAATGGGCCCAGTTATCCTGATGGAGAAGCGCCTGCTGGTTGACCGCAGGGGTGCGCCTCCTGGCGGTGATCGCAAGGCTCCCTTGAAGCCAAGGACCCCGGTCATTGCTCCGCTAAAAGATGCTGGAGTTGACCGACCACGCGTACTGAGCCCCCCGCGTGGATTGCCGCTGCCCGCTATGGTGGATGTGCCACCGGCGCCTCGTGCTCCCACAAAGACGGTCAGTGTAGTATTGCCGGCGTCCGGCGCAGGAGCGGATATCGGGACCCGCCGCCCCAAGGTGCCTACCAAGCGCAAATCAATCCCAGGCGCACCTAGAGCTGGCGAGCAAAAGAAGAAGAAGTCGATCCTTTCCCTCGACGCGATCCTCGGTTTAGAGCCTGAGGCCCCTCTCACCGAAGGAATAAGTGAATATGGCAGCAACAAGGGCTTCTTGGTAGACCCCGCAGACACCAATTTGGCGGCCGCTATTGCAGCTTCTGAGCGATCAGCAAGGCTCGAAGCGATGCTAAGTAAACTCGCTGAGTCAGGTAACCATTAGCTGCTTTCTTTTTTTGGCATATATATTTTTTTATCATTATTTTTGACTAATACTTTCCCCCTTTTCCAATAGGTGTCACTACAGAAGAAGCTATTGATCCTCTTTAAAGACCTTCCAAGAGGAGGAGGAGAAGCGCGCTCTGGCGGGCACTGGTACGTCCCACCCCCACCCCCCCTTTTTTTTAAAAAAATTTTGTTATCTCTTCTGATGGTCAACCTAACCCTCTTCCTTTGTTTCCTAGCAGGGGCTATATCAGTTGATGCAGGGATCCTCCCCAAGCCTGTTACTGAAGTTCCGGTCTCGTCGGGGCTGCTGCAAGAGCCTCGACTTGACAAGTCGATGAGGGATGCCTTGAAGAATTTGGAGGCATCCCTGTATACGAACGAGGACGCTTCAATGAAAGATGCTCTGGTGAGGTCCGTCTCAACGGCCCGGGAAGAGAGGAAGCGGCTGAGGCGCGAGGCGAAGGCGTGTCGGGCTGCTTTGGCTACGGGAGCGGGCCCAAGCACCGTTCCTCGTGCCGATACCCCGTCAGAAGAGTCCTCGATCGCCCTGTCTACAGCTCATAGACAGGAGATTCGCGCCAACAGGGAGGCTAACGAGAAGTCCACCTCAGGTAATACCTCCTTCAAAATTTTGTTTGTAAAAATTGTAAACTCGCCGGTTTTCATGCATCTCATCTTGCAGGGCCAAGTCCGACCGAGGGGGAGGCAGAGACTGTCGAACCCAAGTACACAGGGGGGAAGGCACCGACCGAACTTGAGCCGACGGTGGGCAACGTCGATGGGGTTATGGAGCCTGAGTTAGGGGCCGACGGATCCGCAGTCGAGAAGATCATTGATGCCGAGCCTGAAGGGGCGGCAGATGAAATGATCGTTATAACTGAGCCCGAGGCGCTTGAGGCTGGCGACCTCGTGGTGACGGCGGATGAACCGACGGAGACTATGGAGCCCGAAGAAGTAGCGGGTGAGATGGGAATGACTCTTGGGGAAGAGTCAGCCGCTTTCTCTCAAGTGTCCGGCAATGTTCCGATGATTGCCCTCCCCGCCTACGACCTTCCGCCGTCTCCTGACCGTGCAAGCACCACGACGGCCCCCGTCGAGTCCGGTGACGAGGCTACGGGAGGAGGACTCGTGTCACTGGAGGAGGGAAACGCCTCCGTTTCGGGTGGCGGCTCATCGGGTAAATTTCGAGTTACTGTCATTCCCTTTTTATATCTTGCGATCTTTTCTAACAAGTTTGTCTTTGTTTTTAACGCAGGTGCAGCCAGCGCCGATGCTCCATTGCTCGAAGGAGCACCGTCAACTACTGCCATGGCGGTGGTCATATCCCAGCCTTCCCTTGTGCCATCGCAGATGTTGGAAGGTATGGATTTGCGACTCATTAGTTTATCTTTTAGCCGCGTAACTTATGTACTAACGTCGTACCACTGTGTCTTTTCAGGAGTGCTTTTTGATCACATCCATCAGGTGTTGCTTCCGCACTTCTCCTTCCCACCTGAGCTCGCTTCCCCTTCCAGTGGTGCTGGTGAGTATATTTTCGTTTCGATGTCTCTCTTTTTTTTAGCAATGGGATTATTTCTAACTTTTCCTCTTCCTTATTGTAGTGCTACAAATCGAAGGAGGGGACGCAAGACCGGCCACGCTACCGGCTCCTCCGGCTTTGCCGTCCGTTGCAGCCGGTATAATAAATTCCTTTATTGATGACTCTTCTACATCTCTTGAACCGTCGTTTAACTATGTTTTGTTTTGCAGCTATCGTTTCGGCTCCAGTCCCTCTTGAGTCTCGCATCCTTTCGCCTGCAGGCCCCTTCTTGAAACGTCCATCTTCAAAGGGTGTCGTGATGAGTTTGGGCATGCTGAGCGCGTATATCGAAGAGCTTAACGCAGACGCTCTCCCACCTGCCGCAGATTTTGCTGTGGAGGTTAACCGAATGTTGGCGGCGCTCGTAAACTTTCATAACGAAGGCGTCGTCGAATCTTGGGTTAATCACTGCAGGGAAATCGAGGCCTGCCTACATCGGCAGGAGTCGACGCGTCCTTCCCCTGAGGTATTGGCCGTAAGTACTCAACGGACAGCCTGGCTTGAGCAAAGCACTTCTTATCTCCGCCATTTGGAGAAAGAAGCAGCTTTAAGGTTGAAGGAACGTCAGGAGTCTTCAAGCGCAACTGCTCGTTTACGTGCCGAAGTTGAGGCGAACGCTGCCGAAGTGAAGGCCGTCTTCGAGGGCCTTCTGGAGCGTATCTCTAATGGGCTAGCGCTGAAGCGGAAGCTTGATGCCGCCGAGCGTGATGCCCGAGGCCATGAAGCAGCTCAGCAGGTCGTTGGGGAGCAGCTTGCATCCTTCATGCAGCAGCGGGCTTGAGTAGAGGCCGAACTGGCGGTGGTGGCAGATCAAGAAAAGGCGTGGAAGGAAGTACACAAACAATTAACAGAGTTATGCAAGGCGCTTCCTCCCCAATAACTCCCCTTGTATCTAGATATTTGTAAAAATTTTCTTTTTAAACAAGATGTATCCATTCTTTATTCTTCTGTATGCTTCACCTTGTACTTGATTACATCCAATAAAGATACACATTTTCCTTTGCAATGTCTTGTATACTCTTTTGCTTTCTGTTTTCTCTTATTATCATCATGCCGTCTTGATAAACACATTTGACCAATAATAGAGTAATCGTCTAGATTTCCTCAAGAAAGAGCGATGGCTTAAGCCGCAGGTTCAGATCTGTTGCCTAAGACTTTTCAACTCTATGAGCCATGAGGGTCTCATAGAGACTTTTCTCCCTACGGATCGAGAGGATCTCGTAGGTGGGTTTTCTCCTTAGGAATCGTGAGGATTCCTAAGTGTGTTTTCTCTTACAAGTCGTAAGGATCCTATAAGAGAATTTTCCCCTCTTACGAGTCGAGAGGACCCGTAAGCGGTTGTTTCCCTCCTTGTCGAAACTCGACTTTGGAGAGTGAGACCCATAAATAGTATGCAAGAGACCGTTTTAGATCGACTTGCAGGGTCCCATTGTTCAGGAAGCAAGTTTTTTTTTAATCCCTGCTGCCTGAGGCTTCATCTTACAAGTTGAGACGAATCGGGAATTTCCCGCGGAGACACTGGTTTCTCTGCGAGCCGATGCGAATCAGGGGGCTCTCATCAAGGACGCTAGTTTCCCTGAGTTGAGGTATTTACCAAGGATTATTTGTTTCCCTGGTGCCAAGGATTATTTGTTTCCCTGGTGCCAAGGATTATTGTTTCCCTGGTGTTGAAACGAGTCGAGAATTTCCCACGGAGACACTGGTTGCTCTGCGAGTCGACGCGAATCAGGAGGCTCTCGTCAAGGATTGTTTGTTTCCCTGAGTTGAAGTATTTGCCAAGGATTATTTGTTTCCCTGGTGTTGAAACGAGTCGAGAATTTCCCACGGAGACACTGGTTGCTCTGCGAGTCGACACGCATCAGGAGGCTCTCGTCAAGGATTGTTTGTTTCCCTGAGTTGAGGTATTTGCCAAGGATTATTTGTTTCCCTGGTGTTGAAACGAGTCGAGAATTTCCCACGGAGACACCGGTTGCTCTGCGAGTCGATGCGCATCAGGAGGCTCTCGTCAAGGATTGTTTGTTTCCCTGAGTTGAGGTATTTGCCAAGGATTATTTGTTTCCCTGGTGTTGAAACGAGTCGAGAATTTCCCACGGAGACACTGGTTGCTCTGCGAGTCGACGCGAATCAGGAGGCTCTCGTCAAGGATTGTTTGTTTCCCTGAGTTGAGGTATTTGCCAAGGATTATTTGTTTCCCTGGTGTTGAAACGAGTCGAGAATTTCCCACGGAGACACCGGTTGCTCTGCGAGTCGACGTGCATCAGGAGGCTCTCGTTAAGGATTGTTTGTTTCCCTGAGTTGAGGTATTTGCCAAGGATTATTTGTTTTCCTGGTGTTGAAACGAGTCGAGAATTTCCCACGGAGACACCGGTTGCTCTGCGAGTCGACGCGCATCAGGAGGCTCTCGTCAAGGATTGTTTGTTTCCCTGAGTTGAGGTATTTTCCAAGGATTATTTGTTTCCCTGGTGTTGAAACGAGTCGAGAATTTCCCACGGAGACACTGGTTGCTCTGCGAGTCGACGCGCATCAGGAGGCTCTCGTCAAGGATTGTTTGTTTCCCTGAGTTGAGGGGTTTGCCGAGGACACTGGTTTCTTCGGAGTTGGGATGAATCGTTGAGGTTTGGCTTTGTTTTCTGGCAGAGCCTGTTGGGAAAGTAAGGTTCCCTCTTTGTTTGCGTCCTTGGATTGTATACAGGGATCGATGTGATCTTAACTGTAAGGCTAAAGTTTTATCATCATTTTTTTTTAATTTCCGCGATGCTCTATCATTTCAGCTTTTATATCGCGAAGGTCGCGATTGCCCAATCATTTCGGCTATTTTTCGCGGTGCCCAATCATTTCGGCTGTTTATTTCATTTTTACTCGCTGCTTTTATTGCGAGCTGCCCAATCATTTCGGCTATTTTGCATGCATACATTTTTACTTGCTGCTTTTTATTGCAAGTTACCCCATCATTTCGGCTATTTCATATGCATGTGCAGCCTACTGGCTTTTCGCCGTAAACCTGAAATTGGACACCGATTTCGGCATCAGCAGCGCTATAACTGGGATATTACCAATAGCGAATCATCATTTGCCTCTGCCGATGTTGACCAAAGGTGGCTTAGCGACCAGGGTTAGGGTCCTGTCGACTAAGACTTTTGACTTCGTGAGCCATAAGGGTCTCACAAAGTTATTTCTCCCTACAAGTCGTGAGGATCTTGTAGGTGTATTTTCTCCTTAGGGATTGTGAGGATTCCTAAGTGTTTTGTTCCTCTGTAAGTCGTAAGGATCCTTCAAGAGAATTTTCTCCTCATAAATCGAGAGGATTTACAAGGGTTGTTCACCATGTGAACATATCCCCAGTCACGGATGGGACTTGGTCAGGGAAATGTTTATTCGCGCCCGTGGATTGTATACAAGAGCCCGTATTGGACCACTTGTAGGGCAATATCGAAAGTTGTGGGGGTTGCTTAAGCACAGGTTTAGGTCTCTGTAACTTAAGACTTTCAAATCTTATGAGCCGTGAGGGTCCCATAAGAGAATTCTCCTTACGAGTCGTGAGGATCTCGTAAGTGTATTTTCTCCTTAGGAATCGTGGGGATCCCTAAGTGTGTTGTTCCCTTGTGAGTCATAAGGATCTCACGCGGGTGGTTTCTCCTTACAAGGTCGAAAGGACCCTATAAGTGTCTTTTAACGAGGTTGCGCCCTTTCGGGTTTTCACAAACACTCGCCGGTAGTCCTGCTGTTTTTACTCACGGAGCCCTTTCGGCTTTTCATCCGTGCCCGTTTTGCTTATGGACATACCTTTTTTTTCCTATTCTTTTTATTTTCTTTTCTCTTTTTTGTTTACGAGGTCGCGCCCTTTCGGGTTTTCACGAACACTCGCCGGTAGCCCTGCTATTTTTACTCACGGAGCCCTTTCGGGTTTTCATCCGTGCCCGTTTTGCTTATGGACATACCGTTTTTTTTATTCTTTTTTTTTTTTACGAGGTCGCACCCTTTCGGGTTTTCACGAACACTCGCCGGTAGCCCTGCTGTTTTTACTCACGGAGCCCTTTCGGGTTTTCATCCGTGCCCTTTTTGCTTATGGACATACCGTTTTTATTTATTATATTTTTCTCCTTTTTTATCACGTCAGCCTACGGATGCTGCGGTATTAGTTTAAGGACGTTTCGGTCCGCTATTGAGAAGGCAGGCTACTGCTTATGAAGCTTGAACTTAGGAAGATAGCGAGCGGACATAGTCGTCGTCATCCATCATTGACCTAGGCTGTGGCTCATTAAGCATAGTATTTCTTTAGGAAGCGACCGTTTATTGGCCTGAAAGGCCTTTCACCGTGCATGTCCATAAGTAGATAGACCCCACCCTGGTAGACCTTATCTATGATGAACGGGCCTTCATAGTTTGGCTCGAATTTTCCCCGCTTGGCGCGATTGGGGATCATAGACCTTTTGACCACTAGCACAAGATCGCCTTGGCGGAATGTCCTCGGTCGGGTCAATCTTTCATATGAGCGCGTCATCTTTGCTTTATAAGCTTCCAGGTTTTGTTGCGCTATGAACCGTGTTTCTTCAAGGGCATCAAGCTCCTCAAGCCGAAGGTGAGCGTTTTCTTCGTTCGTCAGCTCGTAGTGGACTGCCACTCGTAGAGAGGGTAATTCTATCTCGAGGGGGAGTACTGCTTCCGTGCCGAATACCAACGCGTATGGCGTTGTGTTCGTGGCTGTCTTGAACGTAGTTCGATATGCCCAAAGAGCCTCTTACAGTCTCTCATGCCAATCCTTCTTATTTCGGGACACCGTCTTTTTCATGATTTTCGTCAGGGTCTTGTTGAAGGCTTCGGCTAGACCATTAGCTCGTGGATTATAAACCGAGGAATACCTCCAGTCTATATTATGCTGCTGTGCGAAGCGGCTGATCTTGTGACTTCTGTAGGCTGGACGGTTATCGGAGATGATTCGTCTCGGCATCCCAAACCGGTATATGACGTGCGTCTTGAAGAAATGAAAGATATTCTCCGTCTTCACCTCCCTCAATGGCACTGCTTCTGCCCATTTGGAGAAGTAATCAGTCGTCGCCAGGATGAAACGATGTCCCCTAGACGATGCTGGTTCGATGGGGCCGACTATGTCAGTTCCCTACATTTCGAATGGTCAGCTAGCCACTGTTGGATGTAGTGGATTTGGATGCTGATGGATGAAGTCCCCATGAATTTGGCATGAGTGACATTGCTTCGCATATTCGAGGCAATCTTGAATCATCGTAGGCCAGTAGTAACCCATTCGTTTAATCTTTAACTTCATCTTCGGGCCTGCTTGGTGAGAACCATAGATTCCGTCATGAACTTCCTGGACGACTCTTTCTGCTTCGTCAGGTCCTAGGCATCTCAGCCACAGAGAATCGAATGACCTCTTGTACAGAGTATCATTGACGAAGGCGAAAGACAGAGCTCGTTTCATGAGCTGATGTCTTGTGGACGCATCTTCGGGCATTCGGTGGGACTTAAAGTAGTTTATGAAGACTTCCCTCCAGTCCGGAGCCTTTTCTCGTTCTTTTTTTTGTAAGGTCGTCTGCTCAGTCGCTCCCTTCTCTTCGGATGATTCTAGAGATATTTCTGCTGGGGCAAGCACCCGACGGCTTTGTACCACGATTCTAACATCATCGAGGTTCTCGTCAGCCAGTTCTTTAGCTAACTTGGCTAATGCGTCCGCTTTGCTGTTTTCCGCACGCGGTATGCTTTCCAAAGTATAGGAGGGAATTTGGGTCAACAGTTGTTGCACCTTTTCACTGTACTTCACCAACTCCGGTTTGCACGTTTGGTAGTCGTTGTTTACTTGACTAACGACCAGTTGAGAATCTCCGTATATGAGGAGGTTTTCAATTCCCATGTCAATGGCGATCTCGAGGCCTGCTATCAAAGTTTCGTATTCGGCTTCATTGTTCGTCCTCGGTTCTGTCAAGGAGAAAGCAAAGCGCATTATCCCTCCTTATGGAGTCACGAAGATGAGGCCTACCCTCGATTTGATTATAGGGGTACTTTGTTTGCGCTTTTTCACGGAAGATGCTCCATCGAAATAAAGCTCCCATTGGGTATCACCACCGTCTATCGCGTCAAACGCATGTTCGTCTGGCAAATCGCAATTCAGAGGAGAATCGGCAGGTATCGGATGCTCAGCGAGGAAATCGGCGATGGCCTGGCCTTTCACTGCCTTAAGAGGTTGATAAGTTATTGAAAACTCCATCAAAAGTAGGGCCCATTTAGCGAGCCTCCCTGTCAGTATGGCCTTTGACATCAAATATTTAAGAGGGTCCGCCTTCGAGATGAGACAGACTTCGTGCGCCAACGCATAGTGCCTGAGCTTTGTTATCGCGAAGATCAACGCCAGGCAGTGTTTTTCAATGGGAGAGTAGTTGCTTTCTGCCCCCAGCAGAACTCGACTTAAATAGTAGAGTGCTCTTTCTTTCCCTTGGTCATTCTCTTGCGCCCATAATGCACCTAAGGAACCTTCGAGGGCGGTTGTATAAAGAATAAGAGGCTTTCCCTTAACCGGAGCAGCCAACACTGGGGGGTTTTGCAGGTACTGTTTAATTTCGTCCAGCGCGCCCTGGCATTTTTGATCCCAAACGAATGCGGTTCCCTTCTTCATCAGGTGACAGTAAGGGCGGCACTTGCCAGAGAGGTTGGCTATAAATCGCCGTATATATGCAAGCTTCCCTTGGAGAGATCGCAGCTGCTTAAGAGTCCTTGGCGGAGGCATTTCCATGATCGCCTTGATCTTTGACGGATCTATCTCAATACCCCGGTGTCAGACGACGAATCCCAGGAATTTGCCTGAGGAAACTCCGAATGCGCACTTGAGAGGGTTCATCTTCAAGTTGTATTGCCGAAGGCGTTGAAATACAGTTTTTAGGTGCTCGAGATGTTCCTCATATGATTTGCTCTTAACCACGAGGTCGTCAATATAACATTCGACGATTTCATGTATAAGGTCATCGAAGATCTTCGTCATGGCCCTCTGATAGGTGGCACCGGCGTTCTTCAGACCGAAGGGCATCACCTTGTAACAAAATATCCCTAGAGGGGTCCTGAAAACGGTATGCTTTTGATCTTCGAGATGCATCTTTATCTGATTATACCCCGATGAGCCGTCCATAAAGGAGAAAACCTCATGAGTGGAAATATTGTCTATCATCAGTTCGGTGACTGGCACCAGGAAATCGTCCTTCGGGCAGGCTTTATTGAGATCCCGGAAGTCTACGCATATGCGCACTGTCCCATTTTTCTTTATCACCGGGACGATGTTGGCGATCCATTCCGGATATTGAACCTCCTGAATAAAGCCAGAGTCGATCAGCTTCTTAACCTCGGCGTTGATGCTCATCTCAAGCTCGAGCCGCATTCTCCTCGGCGCCTGTTTGACTGGCTTGACGTCCGGGGATATCGCCAATTTGTGCACAGCAATTTCTGGATCTAGTCCTGGAATCTCGGAATAATTCCATGCGAAGCAATCTTTGTGTTGTACAAGGACGTCTTTTAACGAAGCCACCTTCCCTTCAGACAGCAGCTCACTAATGAATGTCAGTCGCGGGTCATTCGCCGTCCCCAACTCAATTTTCTTGAGGTTATCCGCCGTGGTATGGATTCCATCTTCCAGCTCTTTCGGCGCTGGTGGAAACTCTGAGATCACCTCATCGTCGCTATTTTCGAAGCACCAGGGAAGGTCATCCATGTTTTCGGGCTCTTCTTTTAATATTGTTATCACGCGACAAGTGCGAATCCGCTTCCAATCCCAATGTGGAGTTGGCTCTGCTATTGTGGCTTTGGGTTCGTGCTTCTGTGGCGGTGTCACCCTCCAGTTGTCAGACAGAGCGAACTTGCCGAGCTGGTACAGATCTTCAACCCAATTCTTGAAGGTAAAGTAGTCTTCGAGAGGATGCCCAATTACTCGATGGTAAGAGCAATAATTTGGGTCAGAGACTTCACCTGCTTGCTTGGGGTTTTTGGACTCCGGCAGTGTAAGCATTTGATGTTTTAGAGCAAGATCAAGTATCTTCTTCGTCTTGTCCCGAGGAAACGAGTACGCTCGACCCATTTTCTTCATGAGGGATAGATCAATAATGCTCGACTCCCGTTTGTGTGGCTTCTTACTCCCGCTTTGTTGCTGTTGAGCGTCTTTTTGGCCTTTCGACTTGTTTCTGTCTCTACGTCGAGCCTTTTTTAGAACAGGTTGACAGGCGGCGACACTTTCATCTTTGACGGCCTGTTGAAGGAGGCGTTGCGTTTTGGCTTTCTCATAGATGGCCATTTCGCGGTTATGGTCATCTCAGACTTTTTGACCAGCTTCCCTTATAAGCCTGTCCATTTGTTCTTCAAACGACGGACTGGGCACTTTTGCATCAGGAACTTTTACTGGTTCAGGATTAGCGTCCTCCTGTTGAGCATCTGCTTCTTCATTGAAGTCATGCACGATGTAACAGTCACGGAGCAGCTCTCGTTTCTTGGGGCGAATGTATCCGAGCCCGATTGTCTCCATCCTTCCACTAGGCAGCTTGTGCTGAGTTCCGGGGACATTCCAGACCCTGTCATAGAATTTGCCCTTTCTAACGGTCTGTTTGAAGGGTATCCCTTGGCGCTTCAACAGCTTCTTCAAGCCTTCTGTATAATATCTGGGTAGACGGATGGGTTGAAGTCTGTCCAGCGTAGGATCCGCCTCATGCCAGATTTCTTTCTCCACTTTGTTTTCTTCAGAGCGGTAGAATAGAATTGCCTCCTCGCCTTCTCGCCTGGGCGGGACATAGAACGTCTGCAGCTCCTCTACGCTGTCGGTGTCGAGCGCATCCAGTTCTTTATAATGTTTAAGCGGCACCATGGCGACTTGTAGACTTTGCTCTTCGTCAGTGGAAGCTCGTATTGAAGGTCGAGCAGAGAATACAGCATGGACCTCATCCTCCGAATCACTACCAAAGATCAACGTAGGAGCGGATGGTCCTGGCTTGGTGTATTGGGGAGGACCCGAATAAACTATCTCCTCTTCCTCCTCGGTATCACTGCCGAAGACAGGGATAGTAGCGTTAGTTTTATTCTCCGGCTTGCGACACCTTTCCGTGTCTTCGAAATTCGGCAAGAAGTATTTGGCATCTTCATATTTGCGAACTTCGTTCACGGAAAACGGATTCAATTCTCCCGTCACGGTATACTCGAGACCATCCCTAAAATATTTCATACACTGATGCTGTGTAGAAGGGATGATGTTGTACTCGTGTAACCATGGTCGGCCGAGCAGAGCGTTGTAGCATGTCTTGGCATCTATGACGTGGAATTTAATGTCCGTGACGAGCAGCCCAAAACGTAGCGTCAGTATCACAGATCCAAGAGTCTTTGACGATTGGGAGTTGAACCCGGAGATGGTGATCTTGTCTCGAGCGAGGTGTTAAACGCTCATGCAGATTTCCTTTAAAACCCGCACATTGAGTAGGTTAACAAACGACCCGTTATCGATCAGGATTTTGCCTATCCTTATATCATGGCAGTATCCTGAGACATAGGGGGGGCGATTGTGTTCGCACGTCCCAAGGAGAAGGTCTTCATCGCCAAAAGTGACATCGGCCGCGTGCACTTCTTCCAGTTCATCCTTCATCTTTTCTTCGGCCAGGAAAGCTTGGAATTGCTCCGGGTCCTGTAGTGCCTTAATTAACGAATCTCTCGCCTCCTTTGATAGTAAAAGGGCGTCAAGAATGCTGAGTTGCAAGGGTAGCTTCCTCAGATGCGCTAAGACGTTGTAATCCACCTTATTCTTTTTCGGCGGGTCTTTGGCAGTTAGCTCTTCCGTGACTTGGTCATCCAAGGCGATCTCCTCAGGGACCTTTTCTTTCCCTTTGTCTCTTTTGTTTGGGGGTCCGAGATTCTTTTCGGGCAACGTGCGATTACGCAGCCGGATATTTTCACAAATCTTCGGCTCTTCTTCTTTTCCCAAAGTGGACTCTTTGAAGAGAGGGGCAAGCTCTAGCTCCTCATCAGAATCACTCCCGAATGTGAGTACTTGTGATCCTCCGGTGTTGACCATGCGACAATTGTCGGTAGTTCTATTAAGCCCTTCGGTCGCACTGTTTTGCTCCCGGCGAGTCTTGCGCTTCTCCCGCTTAACCTGTTGTCGGTGAGCAACATATCCTTTCCACCATTTATCGAAAGCTTTGCACTCCTCAGTGGGATGCGATCTCTTCCGATGATAC
Source organism: Agapanthus africanus (assembly GCA_030015575.1). Lineage (NCBI taxonomy): Eukaryota > Viridiplantae > Streptophyta > Magnoliopsida > Asparagales > Amaryllidaceae > Agapanthus > Agapanthus africanus. Next base: position 401,822,336 of record CM057351.1, read on the forward strand.
AAGCAATAGGAGGGGTGCATTTCCGCTTCACCAGTAACGCTTCCGTCAGAGGATGGTAGCTTCATACCCATTGATACGGCTTTAGCAAACCTCTTCCTCATCTTGAATTTGATTTTATCCGCAGTGGGTGTACTTTGCCCCAGCGGGAGTATCTCAATTCTTTCGTCAAGGCACTGGCATTTGGCCCTTTCGAATATAACCGCCTCGCGCTCCCGATCAGCTTTGCTTTTTAAGAGAGCTTCATTGAGGAATGCGTCAACTATTTCATCCGATGGCCCCAGAATTTTTGGTTCGGGATCTGCCCCCAGCGTTTCAGTACAAGGAGTCTCCTCATCGCCCATGAACGAATGGGAAATCACATGACAGCTCGCCACGTATTCCTCAGATTCATCCGACGAACTTTCTCCCTCACCTTCCTCTTGAAAGACGTGGTTGAGGAACTCTTGGAGTGTAATGGGAGTCCGTACCTTCTGGTTGTATTCCTCCAGCGCGTCAATTTATTTTTGCAAGTCTGTGCGCTTGTCGCCAGGCTTCACGGGGTTCTTTGACTTCTTTTTCTTCTTCTTTGAAGATTTCGACGGCTGGTTGTGAATGCTTGGGCCACCTCCATCGATCTTTTGAGTTGGATGAGGTTTCAACATCCCTTCAATGATCTGCGGCTCCAACGGGTTCTTCCACTTGATTGCTGGGCAAAATTGAAGATCATTTAGCATCCTCTTTGTCTTGGCTGATAATACAACCTCCCAAGGAGCTTCTTCAACGACAGAGCATGTTGCCCCCGGTGTATTCATTCCCTTAGAGGTGTGGGGCTGCGGTGGATTCACCTTCCATTTGTCAGACAATGCAAACTTGCCCTGTCGGTACTGGTTTTCAAGCCAATTTTTGAAGACGTAGCAATCTTCGATCGGATGACCCAGTACTCGATGATAAGGACAGTAGTTGGGCTCATTGACATCACTTGGTTGCGACGGACATTTTGGATCCGGCAGATTTATGAGTCGGTTGCGCAACGCCAGCTCGAATAACCTTCTCGTTTTATCTCGGGAAAACGAGTAAGGAAGTCCCATCCTCTCCTCAAGGGCTACGTACGGACGCATATTATTTTGACGAACAACCGGCTTCGAGATGTTCGGTTGCTGTTGAGCATTAGCGACAACGATCGCTTTTCCTTTTCCTTTCTCATTTCGGGAGTCCGGCTTTGGAAGAGGAGGTTTATAGCCCATTTGATCTATTTGGGCCAGCTTGTCGATTAGTGCCTGGAAGGTGGTCGGCTTGAAGAACATCATAAATTGCGAGATGGTTGCTTGCGGATCGAGGGTTCCCACAAACATACCCACTGCAGGAGCTTCTTCAATGCGTTGCTCACATTTTGACCATAAATTACGCCACCGTATAGCATATTGGACCCATGTCTCGTCCGGCTTTACCCTGGCATTAATCAATGCCGTTATCGGGGTACACTCGCTGGCACTCGCTAAACGTTGGGTAAATAGCAGTTCCATTTCAGCAAAGGTCTTGATCGAGTCATTCGGGAGCTCAGAATACCACTCGAACGCCGTATCTGACAAGCTACCAACGAACTGGCGGAGCAACAATTTATCATCACCGCCAGTGTTGCCGCAAAGCGCCCTGAACTGGGCGACATGCTGGTGAGGATTGCCAGTCCTCTTATACACATGGAATTTTGGTATCGTATAACCTGGCGGGTACTTGATCTGGTCGTACCAGCACGGATACGGTCGCCCCGTTTTTACCACGTGACCCGCTGCTTCAGTCGCTTGATGAACCCGGATCTGCTGAGCTATATATTCGTCCAGGTCGGCTTTAGAGATTGTGTAACAACCGAGCCCAATGCTACTAGTTTCTGTTACCGTATGAATGGTGTATGGTATTTATTTCATTGATCCTACTTGACTATTGTTAGTTATAAATTTTTACCCGACAATTCATTTCTGCATATAACAATTTAAGGCATCTAAAATAAAATTAAAAATATTCGTCATGGCATGCTTGACACCCCTAACCCTGTTGTAGCATCCGTGCATCGTGTTCTCGTCCCGTTCAGTGAAACGGGCGAGTTTGGACTGCTACGCGCACGTACGTGTGTCCGTTTTGGGGATATGCTTTTTGATTGTAAAATACTTCATTTTAAATTTTGGATCCCGCCTAAAAAATTTTTATTTCAATTTCAAATTTTTGGACCCGACCCGGGCGCAATTTGGAAATATTTTACTTTGCGCCAAATCCCAATTTCTAATATTTTAACCGTCGATTATATTTAAAATATAACCCTCAGAATATTTTCATTCCCAAAAATCTTTTAATAATTTTCCCCCCTAACCGATTCTATAACCCCACAAATCTTTCACATTTTTTCCAGCCAATCCCCATCATTCTTTCACCCCGGGGGCCCCACCTTCTCTATCTCTCCTCTCTCTCTCACTCTCTCTCCCCCCGTCTCTCTCTCTCTCTCTCCCCTATATATATTTTCTTCCTCCTCTTTTTTCTTTTCACGTAACGCAAACCCAACTCCCCGAGACCCTAGCCGCCTCGTCCTCCCTCGCCTTCGCCCCAACGCCGAGGCCATCATCGCCGGCCTACTCGCCTCCTCTCCCTCGTCATCTCCACTGCATCTCCTTCCTCCTTCCTCATCTCCCCGAACACCCTACACGTGAGGCTGTGCCCCCTGTACACGTCTGCGCCGCCGGGAATCGCTGCCGACGACCCGTCTCCGTGCCCCTGGCCCTCGCGCACACCCTCCTCCGTGAGTGATGTTCTCTCTGCTCTTCTCCTTTCTTCTTCTTTCTTCCCTGCTCATGGTTTCTTGATCTGCAGTTTCTGTCGCCGTCGTCGTAGGCTGACCGCCGGAGCTCCGTCGACGTGATCGGCGATCACAACCCCTCCACGGATCATCGTGAGCACCCTCTTCTCAGATCCTCCTTCCTTTCTTCTTCATTTTTCTTTTCCTTTCTTGTTCGCATTTCTTGATTGTTCACTGTTTTGTGCCTTGCCGGAATCCGGCCGTGCCGGCGACGTGTCTCGACGATCCAGCGAGATACCCTGACCTATGTGGTTCTACTGTTCATCGTTTGGGTTCATTCCGTTAACCGTGCGCCCGTCGCGAGATTTCCCCGCCAACGTTTAACGTTCCGTTTTCCCGATTCGCGACCCGTCGAGGCAAGTACCCCTTGCTACATGCTAAATAATATTTACATATACATGGATGACACCCTAAACCTGCAGTTTAACTTTAGTACTATAATTTCCCATTTTCGTGTTCAATGTTGTTATATATCATTTTATCTTCCAAACTTGAAACCTACCGTTTGAAATTACTGTACTAAACTTAATAACCACATTTACATGTTTTAATCATACTTTTACTATTGACGTAGCCTATGGCACTTTCTCTATAGTTTTACTTCATTCGGACACTCGTGTACATTTAACCTGTATTAGCTGTGATTTCATCCATTAGACCTATATATATATATATATATATATATATATATATATATATATATATATATATATATATATATATATATATATATCATTGCATCCATAAAATTCTTAAACTTATTAACATGATTTAACGGCCATAACTGCCATATTGTATTCTTATAATGTTGAAATCACCTCTGAAACACAACCGATAACTGTGCTGCTAATTGATTGAAGCTTCTTTATTGTTTAATTCGTTGCTTAGATTTATGTTGTTGATAACCTTGCTTGATTTTGTAACCGATTATGAGCGCACCTATAATATCGTTTACATCTTGACATGACTTGCTTCATCATATTGTTTGACTCGACATGGTACCGTATATTGCTTGACTTGACCTGATGAACCATGACCTGACCCGTTACCTGATCTTGTGCCTAATGCCAACAAACCTGACATGTAGTCCTCACGGACCGTTCCTGTTGTCTATCCAGACAAACCTGCTTACCTAATCCTGTGTTGGCATTAGTTCTTGATTACGGAATACCTGACTTGATATACACATATAATCTGGGGGTATGGGGAAATCAAAGGTGAAACCTGACTTGTAACTCAACAGTTCACTACCTGTTCTGATCAGTTTAGAGGCTAGGCCAGCCTTGGAATGATGTTGCTGACATCATTCATCTGTATACCTTCCTGTTTTAGTGCCTAGCGGCATGTCTTGGTTTCAGCCCGAGAATCTGGGCCGTGGTCCCGGGTATGCACGGGATACTATTGAGTTACATCGATGATTCATCAATTTGATTTCAAAGACTTTAGAACAGAAAACCTGATAGAACAGTTTAGTTTACCCACTGCACACTACCCTACACTGCTTTGATCTACCTTACTGTTACACCTGCTTTTCATTCATGTTTATATTGCATTTCCTGCTACCCTGTTTATATGTTATTACTTGATGACATGACGCGCTGACGTCTGGGTTTTGCATGGCCCAGATTCTGTACCGCTGTTGCAGTCCGAGCAGGAGTACTTCAGCCAACAGGTTGAGCTGTGAGCGTCAGCAGTAGTTAGTTTTCTTTCCTGCATTTTCTTCCTGATGTGAGCCCGCATTATGGGACATACATTCCAGTTATTTGTATTGGATCTTTCGCTTCCGCATTTTATTATTCTTGACTCATGTTATCTTGGATTATGGACATGTTTTAGATAGTTTTATTTTGTTCTTGATATCTCTACAGCCGTAATGTGACTGTGGATGGATACTCCCTACCCACAGGTAGCATAGTTGGCTATGTCACGTGCCCAGTTTAGCGTACTCTGGGAAGCGGGGTGTAACATGGTTCTTTTGGTATCAGAGCCATAGGATAGTCGGGTTGGTTCTTTTGTAGTTGGGTATTGTACCCAATACACGAATCAGAATACCGTGTTTAGGAAACATGTCCTGCCACCTTGCCGTTTACCGTTCTTGAATCAAGTTCTTCCTGGTTATATCTTCTACGATATGCAAACTTCCTTTGCATAGCGACTCGAAACCTGATTCCTTGATATCTCTAGGACTTAGACGACTTGGGTGGAGTTATGTAATTGTGGCTATGATACCGCGGCATAGTTACAATGCGGCACTCTATTTAAGTAACTTGGAGTTCTAGCCTTGATCTATATTTTGAATCTATCATCATGCTAATGTTGGGTATTTTGATTTCAGGAATATGGCAGATAAGAATTTGAAGACGAACCAAAGGCGTGTGGACGAAGCCGCCATGCTTGGAGTGATAAGGGGAATGCTGGAGAATCAAAAGAGACAGACCGAGCTGATCCAGTAGCAAGCGGAATCGTTTCAGGAAGGTTTGCAGATCGTTCAGCAGTCTGTGAACAATGTTGGAGCTAAACCAGTTGACCGAGTAGGGACCGTAGCGGATTTCAGGCGTTTGGGTCCGTCTGTATTTACTGGTTTGGAGGAGCCGTTGCCAGCGGAGCAGTGGCTGGTTGACACAGAGAATTTGCTTATTGCGGCACAGATTCCAGATGAGAAAAGAGTTGATGTGGTACGCATTCAGTTAGTGGACTACGCCCGAGAATGGTGGCTTGTGGAGGAGAACCGCTTGCCCAAGCCGATCAAGTGGGCGGATTTTTCGAAGTGTTTCCTAGAGAAGTTCTTCCCGCGGACTGCACGGGAGGAAATGGAAGAGAAGTTTATCGGGCTAAAGCAGAATGGAGCACCCGTAGATGTGCATGCAGCAAAATGGACGAGACTCAGCAGATTCGCTGGACCTTTAGTTGCCAACGATGCAGACAGGGCACGGAGGTTCATGCGCAGCTTGGACGTGGACATCTAGAGGCAGATTGTCTCCCTGGGTTTGACCACTTTCTCACAAGTACTTGCGGCAGTCCGAGAGCAGCAGAGTTTATCTGGGATGAAGGGGAGTTTGCAGCAGACAGCAGTTGCGATAAGGAAGCCAGCATTTGTACCAAACCGAGCTCATGGTCGCAGAGGTACCAGTGGACCGTCGAGGCGTAGCACCCATGAAGAAGCCTGTTGTCATCGATCGAAGAAAGAGCATGACTTGTAACTACTGTAATTTACCTGGCCACGTGCAAAAGGATTGTCGAAGGAGGCTGGGACTCTGTTTGGTTTGTGGAGCGGCAGATCACGCTGTTAGTGCTTGTCCGTCGAAGCTTCGTACGAGGGATGATATTCAGAAGCCTCCGCAGAGACCGTTCCAGGGACAGGAACAGCTGACTCAAGGACCTAATCAGGCTCGAGCTTTTACCTTGACAGCTGAAGAAGCTAAGGCGTCAGGAGAAGTTGTTTCAGGTACTCTACTCGTTCATGGTTTTCCCGCATTAGCGTTATTTGATTCTGGTGCATCCCATTGTTTTATCTCGTCCAAGTTTATAGCTACACACTCGATCACCTGCACGACCCTGTCTAGTTTCTGGGACATACACACTGGGAATGAGAAAATCATAACTAGTAGGGAATGTAAAGATTGTACAGTTGTTGTGTGCGGACGGGAGCTGTTTGCAGATTTCTTGGTGATTGATACGGGCAGCTACGAGGTCGTCTTGGGAATGGATTTTCTTGGCACTTTCCACGCTCACATTGATTGTAGGGCAAGGAAAGTAATTTTCCAGATTTCCGGACATCCCGAGTTTACCTTCACCGGAGGAAGCAGTTCTGTCGGGCCAGTCGAGTTTAGGGCTAGGCCGACAAATGATATTCTTGCATCAATGGAGGTTGATGAAAGTGAAGAGCCAGCTGTTGTTCGTAATTTTATGGACGTGTTTGAAAATATATCGGGTTTACCGCCAAAGCGAGACGTGGAGTTTGCAATTGATCTTATTCCTGGTGCAGCGCCGGTATCCAAAGCGTATTATCCAATAGCACCAGTAGAGTTGGAAGAAGTCAAGAAACAGGTTGCTGAATTGCTTGAGAAGGGTTGGATTCGAAGCAGTAACTCGCCTTGGAGAGCTCCAGTTCTTCTACTAAAGAAGAAGGATGGCACAAGAAGGATGTGCATCGACTATCGAGAATTAAACCGGGTGACTATTAAGAATAAGTACCCGATCCCTCGCATTGGCGAACTTTTCGAGCAGCTTAGTGGCGCGAGGGTATTCTCGAAACTGGATTTGCGATCCGGGTATCATCAGGTTCGAGTGAAAGTAGAAGATATTTGCAAGACGGCGTTCCGAACTCGGTATGGACATTACGAATACTTAGTGATGCCCTTCGGAGTAACGAATGCACCGGCAATATTCATGGAATTGATGAACCGAATCTTTTCACCATTCTTGGACCAGTTTATTGCGGTGTTCATTGACGATATTCTGGTGTACTCAAAGAGTTTTGAAGAGCATGCAGAACATTTGAAGATCGCGCTGCAGACGTTGAGACAGGAGAAGTTGTATGCGAAGATGAGTAAGTGCGAGTTTTGGCTGGAGGAAGTAAAGTTTTTGGGGCATGTTGTGTCTGGCGATGGAATCGCCGTCGATCCCGAAAAGATTGCAGCTGTTCATGATTGGCCAATTCCAAAGAATGTTGCGGAGATAAGAAGCTTTCTTGGACTCACCGGATATTACAGGAGATTTGTGGAGAACTTTGCTCGTCTGGCGGAGCCGTTGACCAAGCTTACGGGCAAGGAGGTACCTTTTGTATGGACGAATAAATATGCGTTAGCTTTTGAGACGTTGAAGCAGAAGTTGATAACCGCCCCTATTCTGACCGTGCCAGACAATTCCGGAGGATTGGTGATTCACAGCGAAGCATCTGGGAAAGGATTAGGATGTGTTTTGATGCAGCATAGGAAGGTTGTAGCGTACGCATCAAGACAGTTGAAGACCCATGAGAAGAATTACCCAACTCATGACTTGGAGCTTGCGGCTGTGATTTTCGCTTTGAAGATTTGGAGACACTACCTTTTAGACGAAAGGGTCAAAGTTTTCATGGATCATAAGAGCTTAAAGTATGTGTTCACGCAGAAGGAGCTTAATATGAGGCAACGTAGATGGTTGGAGTTGATGGCTGACTACGATCTTGATCTTAAGTACAATCCGAGGAAGGTTAATGTCGTGCCGGATGCGCTTAGTCGGTTACCAGCAATTCAGGTGTTAACTACGCAGAAGGAGCTCATTGAAGATTTTCAAAGATTTGACTTGGAAGTTGTGCTACCACAATCTTCGGGACAGTTGATGTAGCTGCAAGTACATTCGTCGTTGATCGGGAATATTAAAGCAGCACAATCGCAGGATCCTAGACTGCAAAAGTTTCGAGGACAGGTTGAAGCTGGACTACGAACAGATTTATTGATCCACGAAGATGGTTCGTTGAGGTATGGTAGCCGTTTGTGTGTGCCAAAGGGAGATATTCATGAAGAGCTTATGAAAGAAGCATACAGTTCAGCTTATTCTGTACATCCACGAGACACAAAGATGTACCGAGATATTTGACAGCATTTCTGGTGGGAAGGCATGAAACGGGAGATTGCTCGCTTTGTGGCAAAGTGCTTGGTGTGTCAGCAAGTTAAGGCTGAATATCAAAGGGTTGCTGGTTTATTGCAACCACTTCCAATTCCTCAGTGGAAGTGGGAACATATAACCATGGATTTCGTGACGGCTTTACCGCGGAGTCCAAAGGGTGACAATGTTGTATGGGTGATTGTTGATCGATTGACCAAGGCAGCTCACTTTATCCCTTTTCGGGTTGGTCAATCAACAGAGACTTTGGCGGAGCGGTACATGCAGGAGATTGTAAGATTGCATGGAGTACCGGTAAGCATCGTGTCCGATCGTGACACTCGGTTTTTATCACACTTCTGGAGGAGTTTACTGGAAAGTTTGGGGACTCGATTGAAGTTTAGCACAGCTTATCATCCTCAAACTGATGGTCAGTCGGAGAGAACGATCCAAACTCTTGAAGATATGTTGAGAGCATGCATGTTGGACTTCAAGGGGTCTTGGGAGGATCATCTACATTTGGTGGAGTTTTCTTACAACAACAGTTTCCAGGCAACTATCCAGATGGCTCCATTTGAAGCTTTGTATGGTCGTAAATGCCGTTCACCTGTTTGTTGGGACGATGTCGGTGAACGAAGATTGTTGGGACCAGATTTGGTTGTGCAGACAGTTGAGAAAGTTAACACTATCAGAAATCATATGAAAGCAGCTCAAGACCGACAGAAGAGTTGGGATGATACGTTGAGAAGACCTCTAGAGTTCGCCGTGGGTGATTTGGTATTCTTGAAGATATCACCGACTAGAGGGGTGATTCGCTTTGGAAGTCGAGGAAAGCTCAGTCCTCGATTTGTTGGACCCTTTGAGATCTTGGAGCGTGTTGGTGAGGTAGCGTATCGTTTGGCGTTACCACGGTCCTTGGCAAATGTGCACGATGTGTTTCATGTATCTCAACTCCGTAAGTATGTTCATGATGAAACGCATGTATTGGATCATTCGGAACTGACGGTACGAGAAGACTTGACTTTTGAGGAGCGATGATTGATAGGTTACGAGCGTGTTCAAGTTCTAGTTTAAATACCGCAATCAAGACGGTTTCGCACGTAGCTAGCCGGTTGAGTACGGGTCGTCCGCAGGGAGATGGGAATCTTTTTCTATGTGTTTTTCGACGAGTTAAGTCCGGTTGTTCAGATTTTGTTGTGGTTATCTAAGTGTAAGTTGATATTTAAAGAGAGCTTGTTAGGGTGAGGATTAGGTTAGTTTGAGTTAGGAGTCTCCACATCTTTCGTTGCCCCACTTAATATCGGTGTTACGGTAATCGGCAACAACGGGGATTAGCACGACTAGGAAGGAACTTGCGAGTATAAGCTAGGCTTTCCAACGCATAGTCCTTCCTTTTGGTGCTTGTCCGTCCGTTCTTGGCTCTTATCCATAACCTCCGGTTAATTCAACCACAACCGGTCTCACTACGGAATCACCGCTATCATGTAGGATAGGGTGCCGTAAGGAGCGGATTGTGGTTCAATTAACGGGAGTCGATTCAAGTTGTTGGGCAAGGAAAGAGAGAGAGAGATTTCCTTCTCTCAAACTTCCCTTATCCAACCCTAACAAGTATAAAACTACTCACACTTCATGATAAGGAAAAACAAAACAAAACAAAAGAGGAAGATAGAAAGAGGGAGATTAGAAGAATACGACTAACTATTTGCGACCTCACCTTGGCGAGGATCTAGCGTAAGTATCATTGTCGTATGTAAGGATAAAGAAAAAGAGAGAAGAAAGAAACAACTAAAATAACAACAACTACTTAACAAATTAAAATTACAACAAGTAAAATTGCAACAAATAAAATTATAATAAGCATACAAATAAAGAGACAAGCATGATAACAAATTGTTCTTCTTTATTCATCACTCTTCACTCAAAAGCTCACTTACAAGTTTAATGGAGAAGAGGTGAGAAGAGGAAGAAGAAACACATTACAACTAGGCAAAATGAGATTACAAGAATGGATCCTCTCTTCACAGAATTCTGGGGTATTTATAGGGTGAGAAATGAGAATCTAGGGCAACCATACGGGCACATGTGAAAAGACCAGAGAGCCCCTGAAATTTCTGCGCAATTGGCTCCAGAACTGCCGCGGAAGGGCGGCCAAATCCCACCTTTGGCCGCGCTTCCGCGGCCGTTTAGAGGAGTTGGGTGCCCAAATTTCTGGTGGTGGCCTGGTTTGGTGTGTACGTTATTCTGGTATATGTATTTTATCATAATTTCTTCACGAATTATCCAGAATTTCTGTTGAGGGAAAGGTGGACTTTTTGTCAAGATTTTGTCATGATTGCCTCGAGCTCCGCGTAGATCTCTTGGATTTTGTGCTACCATTGAGCCTTGTGCATGAGAATGACATTGATTTGATCTTTTGTCTTCCTATTGATATCTGGCAACATACGGATGAAGAGCAGAGACCGAGTTTTTATCTGTGGTTGGCAGGAACCGGATTTTGTCGTGTTTTTCATGAGTTTTTCCGTTTGAGAACCGGGAACCTGTATCCTGCAATTGACTAGCAAACACGGCTCAAGAGTATCTACGGATATGCAATGTGATAAAAATTGGGCGGTATGAAAATGCAAAAATCTGATATGAACAAATACCCCCAAACTTATCATTTGCTCGTCCCGAGCAAAGCCCATTTATTCACAAAAAATTTCCTAACCTCACTTTCGCAGGGAACGCGATTGCACTGAGCATGTGCAACAAGCCGTTAAACCTCTAGGTGTCCCTAGTAGGAGGAGTGTTGTCTCCTGAGGGTTTTCAGCGGATACTACCCACAAAATCCTGTCAAGTTGGTTTTGTAAAATAACTAAGCTTCAAACCCTAAAGTTTTGTTTTTAGAAAATAACAATTCTATAATCCTAAGTCTAGACTATCGAACCTTTATTTTTCACACCTCACATCTTATTTAACTACAGATTTTATATGTCTTTACGTGCAGTGCGGATAGTGTCGTTAAGTTCCAGAAGGATCGATTAGAGTCATCATGTCGCACAATAAAGCCCAGATAATAATTTTAAAAGGATCACATAAGTTTTATAACGAGTTAAGCATTTTTCAAGTTTCGTTTTCCAGTAAGGTTTCAACTTCAGAATTTCTATCTTCCTTAACAGGAAACTAAGTCGTATTTTTCACTCCACCTTTTTCTTGTTTTCATTTCATACACACCTCTGTGAACGTGCGATAGTCTTTATCAAAGAGTAAAACCTTCATATCTCCGTTAAATTTTTTTTTATAAAAGCCTGTCTTTTATCAAGATTATTCTCACACAAAGAACCGTTAGGAATTTTAACTCGGAGAGAACACTTGCTTGACTTTGTTTTAAACTGGACTTTCTAGGCTTCTTAGCGAGCTTTGGGCCAATGCACCCAAACCAGTTGGTTTTAGGGCATTAGGTGTAGAAACACCCCAGCGGACTTAATTACTCAAGTTACCTAGGTCAAAAAACAAAAGACAGTTTGGCGTGAAAATCAGATGATTTAATACGAACGGAGATATAACCGGCAGTTCAAATATTTTTTGGATAAAAGACGTGTCTAGTGGGTTTGGTGTGTAATCATTCCAATCAAGTTTCAGATGGGTTATTTTTCAGACTTAGCTCCAATTATGGCATCAATAACATTCCTTCATATTCGCTTTACTTCATAAACTATTCTTGACATTACTTATTTCAGAACAAACCTATTTGATCCTCAGAAAATCATTTATCTGTTTAAAAGTTTAAACATGAAAGACTTGTCATCTATTTCCCAAAATCTTACGACACGTGTAGTGTGATGTAAAGACTTATATCAGCTATAGTTAACTTCAAAGGAGAGTTATCTTTCAGGTTTTCAAAATCCAAACATAAGATCTAGTTATTCCTATTTTTTCAAACAAAAACCGTCGAATGTTGAATCAGAGTTCTTCCACAAGCTAACTTGACAAAAAAGTTTTTATATTTTTTAGAAAATTTTCAAATTTTTATGGATTTTATGAATTTAAATATGCAGATGCAAAATATACATATGAATGCGAAGGTAAGAAATGCGTACCGAGCGTACCCCCAAACTTAAACTGGACAGTGTCCTCACTGTCGTTGCATGAAGAGATCAGTTTGAAGGTTCAAAATTGTCGGTTAGCGATACACAAGTTTTATTTGTTTTTGAAAGAAAAGAAAAAGAATATACACAAATATAAACAAAATGGTTTATACATACCCCCAAACTTATTTGGAACAGTGTCCACTGTGCTTGGCTGGATAACCGAAGTTTGGAGGTAGGCAGAGGAAGATCAAGCAAGGTAAACCGGCTCCTGTAAGAACAGGAGCTCCTCTGTTGGTTCGGCGCTAAGGTACGGTTTGCATCGGTGTCCGTTCACTTTGAAGAGTGAACCGTCCTTTGGATTTTCCAAATCCACAGCGTCCTGCGGATACACAGTCCGCACAAAATACGGCCCTTTCCAGCGAGATCGGAGCTTTCCAGGATGGAAATGAAGTCGGGTGTCGTAAAGAAGTACCTGTTGACCAGGTACGAAGGTTTTGCGCACAAGGTGTTTATCATGAAACACCTTCGTTCGATTCTTAACGACAACCGCGTTGTCGTAAGCCTCATCCCTAAGCTCGCTCAGTTCGTTCAGCTGCAGCTTCCGATGGCTGCCCGCGTCCTCCAGAGACAGATTCAGCTCCTTTATCGCCCAAAACGCGCGATGCTCGATTTCGACAGGAAGGTGGCAGGCTTTTCCGTACACAAGCCGATAGGGAGACATGCCAAGGTCGGTCTTATAAGCGGTTCTAAATGCCCAAAGGGCATCAGTGAGTTTCAAAGACCAATCCTTACGGTTCTTGGAAACCGTTTTCTCCAGTATCTGCTTGATTTGCCGATTTGAAACTTCGGCCTGCCCGCAGGTTTGGGGGTGGTAGGGCGTAGAAAGCTTATGATTAATGGAGTATTTCCGCATCAAGGCCTCGAAAGTCCTATTGCAGAAATGACTTCCATTGTCGCTAATGATCGCTCGGGGGTGCCCAAACCGTGAGAAAATGTTTTCTTTAAGGAACCTAACGACAACCTTGTTGTCGTTAGTTCGGCTGGGCACAGCCTCGACCCATTTAGAGACGTAATCAACAGCTAGAAGAATGTACAAGTTCCCAAAAGAGCTGGGAAACGGCCCCATGAAGTCTATCCCCCAAACATCGAAAATCTCCACAACCAAGATCGGTTGGAGCGGCATCTCATTCCTCCGGGATATCCGGCCCATGTGTTGGCACCGGGAGCAAGTCTTGCAATAGTCGTGAGCGTCTTTGAAAAGTTGTGGCCAGTAGAAACCACATTGCAAGATCTTCTCAGCTGTCTTTCTGGGCCCAAAATGCCCGCCACATGCTTGGTCGTGGCAAAATGACAGCACACTCTTGAATTCCTCATCAGGGACACACCGACGAATAATCTGGTCGGGACAGTACTTGAACAAGTAGGGTTCGTCCCAGTAAAAATGTTTTACTTGGGATAAGAAGCGAAGTCTGTCCTGACTCGACCATTCGGTCGGTAGCAATCCCGTGGCCAAATAGTTCACAATATCTGCGAACCAGGGTTCGCAAGATACTGTCAAGAGTTGTTCATCCGGGAAAACGTCGTTTATCGGAATTGGAAGCGAAGGCGAAGAAGGAAGTCGCGAGAGATGGTCGGCAACCACGTTTTCACATCCTCGTTTGTCCTTAATGATAAGGTCAAACTCTTGAAGCAAGAGGATCCAACGGATTAACCGAGATTTGGCATCTTTCTTTGCAAAAAGATGGCGCAGAGCTGAGTGGTCAGTGTAGACAATGACTGGAGAGCCGATGAGGTAGGGCCTGAACTTTTCTAAGGCAAATACAACAGCTAAGAATTCCTTCTCAGTTGTTGTATAATTGAGTTGTGCGTCGTTCAGGGTTCGGCTTGCGTAATAGATTACATGCGGCATCTTGTTGATGTGCTGTCCAAGGACAGCACCGATGGCAAAGTCGGATGCATCGCACATAATCTCGAATGGGTGCGTCCAGTCAGGAGAAGAGAGAACGGGAGCAGAAGTGAGTGAGAGTTTCAGTGACTCGAATGCAGTCACACAGCTCGAGTCGAAGGTGAAAGGCGTGTCCTTGGCCAGCAAAAGCGTCAAGGGCCTAGCAATCTTGCTAAAGTCCTTGATAAACCGTCTATAAAAACCGGCATGGCCAAGGAAGGCTCGGATATCTCTGACGCATCGGGGAGGAGGCAGATTGGAAATGACCTCAATCTTTGCTTTGTCAACCTCTATGCCATTTTGCGAGATGATATGTCCTAAGACAATACCTTCACGCACCATGAAGTGGCATTTCTCCCAGTTCAGAGTGAGATTCTTGTCCTTACATCGTGTAAGGACAGCGTCAAGATGCAGCAAACACTCGTCAAAGGAGTCGCCGAAAATGGAGAAGTCATCCATGAAAATCTCCAGAAATTTCTCCACCATGTCTGAGAAAATCCCCATCATACACCGCTGGAAGGTAGCGGGCGCATTGCATAACCCAAAGGGCATGCGTCGATATGCAAACGTGCCGAAAGGACAAGTGAAAGTGGTTTTGTCCTGGTCTTTTTCGGCGATGGGAATTTGATTGTAGCCAGAGTAGCCATCAAGAAAGCAATAGTACTCATGTCCGGCCAATCGTTCGAGCATCTGGTCAATAAAAGGTAGCGGAAAGTGGTCTTTCCGCGTTGCGGCGTTGAGTTTTCTGTAATCAATGCAAACTCGCCACCCAGTTTGGGTGCGAGTAGGGATTAACTCATTCGCCTCGTTGGTTATGACCGTGATGCCCGACTTCTTGGGGACAACGTGAATGGGGCTAACCCACTGGCTATCAGAGATAGGGTAAATGATACTACTATCTAGACATTTGACGATCTCCTTCTTCACAGCCTCCTTCATGACTGGATTAAGACGTCTTTGTGGATCCCGGGCTGGTTTGGCATCATCCATCAGATGAATGTGATGCTCAACGATGAGGGGACTAATCCCCTTGATGTCCGCCATGGACCAGCCAAAAGCTTGCCTGTTGCCGTGCAAGACCGTGAGAAGGGCTTTCTCTTGCTCGGGAGCTAGAGAAGCCGAGATGATGACAGGGAGGGTCTCGTTCTCACCTAAGTAAGCATACTTAAGGTGAGACGGCAACGGCTTGAGTTCGAGCGTTGGAGGTGAAATGATGGAAGGCAAGACTGGTGCAAAGGTCTCGAACTCAAAGGACTCCAGCAAAGGTTCAAAACGAGTGTAGGCAACCGAGTCGGATGGTTCAGGTAACTCATCCGAAAAGTCGAAAGATTCAAACTCGGGTTGTGCGCGGCTAAGATCGTTCGTGAACGTGAAACACTCGTAGTCGTTATCGGGCGCAGAAACAGCAGCAGGTTCGAAGAGACACGCACTAGTGGCGTCAAGATTATCGTATTCAAACAAAAACTCCTCGAATTCACACTCTTCGGGGGTGATCTCCTGGATCGAGCAAACATCCAGTATATGAGCATTAGGTTCGGCGGGCTGATTCCCCAGCCTAAAAATGTTGAGTTCAATTGTCATATTTCCAAAAGAGAGGTTCATTGAACCATTGCGACAATTGATCACAGCATTTGAGGTTGCGAGAAATGGGCGACCGAGTATCACCGGAATTTGATTCCGGGGGTTAGCTACAGGCTGTGTATCTAAGACAATGAAGTCGACGGGGAATATGAAGTCCCCGACTTTGATTAACACATCCTCTAGCTCACCCCTAGGATGGGTGATCGATCGGTCGGCCATCTGGAGAGTGCAGTGTGTGGGTTTCAGCTCTCCGACACCTAATTGCTCGTATACTGAATACGGAAGCAAGTTAACACTGGCACCAAGATCTAATAGTGCGCGGTTGATGTTCTTATCCCCAATAGTAATTGAAATCGTAGGACAGCCAGGGTCCTTCCGTTTTTGTGGTAAAGATTGGGTAAGGGCATCACTCACAGCACTAGCCAAGAAAACCTTCTTGGGTACCTGAGACTTCCTCTTTTTCGTGCACAAGTCCTTTAAGATTTTCGCGTAAGAAGGGACTTGTTGGACAGCATCTAAAAGAGGAATGTTAATGTTAACTTGCTTGAATAACTCCAAAATCTTCTCCATTTGTGGATTTTGTTTGTTAGACCTCAACCGGTTTGGAAATGGAACATTTTGAAAATTGGTTGAGTCTAATGCTGGAGGAGGAGATTTTGGAGTTGGAACGGATCCCAGAATAGGTGTTTTCGTGGAGTGAGAAGCGGGTCCGTTTAGAGAAGAAGAGGAAGGAGAGCCTTGTGAAGAACGGAGAATAGGCTCGGAAGACGAAGAAGAAGAAGCAGGAGAAGAAGAAGAAGAAGAAGCGGCCGGGGTGTCATCGTTGATTTGCTTGCCAATGTTGTTTTGCAGCACCCTCCCTGATCTCAGTGTGGTCACGGCACTCACATTATGGTTTTGTTGTTCAAGAGCAACATGTGCATTATGTGGGTGGCCGGGATTTGGAAGTGGCTGGGACGGGAGCTTCCCCTTCTCTCGCTCGCTCAAGGCCGCGTTCAGCTGTGCAATCTGGGCCTCGATGGTCTTGATGCTCTGCCCGTGTGCGGCGGTGTGTTGCACTAAAGATTGGATCGAAGACTGGATGTTGGCGGTGGATTGAGTCGATTGTTTAACAAACGCATCCAGACTTCGCTCGAGCGAGGAAACCTTATCGTTGTTTGACGGAACAAAGTTGTTTGGTGGAAAGGAATTGTTCGGTGCAAAGTTGTTCGTCTGGTTTTGGTAAGGCTGGGGTTGGAAGGGCTGCTGATACTGAGTTTGTTGTTGCGCTTGTTGTTGCGGTGGAGGGGCCCTTTGGAAATTGTTGCCCTGGAATTGATTCTGATTCTGATTCCAGGCGAAATTGGGGTGGTTCCTCCAACCGGGATTGAAGGTGGAAGAGTATGGATCATTCCTCGGTCTTTGCTGGAATGCATTAACCTGATCCTGTCCTTGCGAGGGTGGATTGTAAGGACACTCTTCGGTCAAGTGGGACGGATCGGAACAACAAGCGCAGATGGTACGAAGGGGGAGAACAGGTGTGGGGGCAGGAGCAGAAAATTTGCTCTCTATTGCTTCAAGCTTTCGTGTAATTGCAGCCATTTCAGCTTTCATCGCAATAGAGACATCGAGTTGGTGGATTCCTACCCTAGACTGACCGGTAGAAGTGGAGGTAGAAGAAGAAGAAGTCGGTCTGGTGCTCTCCCACTGTAGCGTTTGCTCCGCAAGATCGTCAAAGAACTGCCACGCTTCCTCGTCAGATTTGGATAGGAAGTGGCCCTGACAGATGGTTTCCAGCAACTGCTTCGTTGCTGGGTTCAGTCCCTCGTATAAGGTTTGGCAGAGTTGCCATTTCTCTATACCGTGGTGAGGACACTGAACAAGAAGGTCTTTGTATCGGTCAAAGCACTTCCAAAAGGGTTCAGAAGGAAGCTGGGAGAATTGGTTGATCTCATTTCGAATTCTTGCGGTCTTATGATTTGGGTAGAATTTTTTCAGAAACGCTTTAACAAACTCGTCCCAGCTGGTGATTGAGTGGGAAGCGGTGCTATACAGCCATTTTTCTGCGAGATCGCATAAAGTGAACGGAATGACCCGTAGACGTATAGCATCGTCCGACAACTGGGTTGTTTTCATCATGGCACAGACATTTTGAAATTTGTTAATGAAGATATAGGCATCTTCAGATTCAAGCCCATGAAAATGTGGAAGCATGTTGATGAAATGGGGCTTAATTTCAAAGTTGTCCCCATTGGCCGGAGGAAGAGAAAGGCAGGTTGGAAGTGCAGAACGGGTAGGGTAGAAACGATCCTGGAGCGCAATTCGCTGCGGCGCTACAACAGGCGGAGGTGGTGGAAGATTGGTCTCCATAGGAGGTGGAGCCAATCCAGGGGTGGTCAAAGAGATGTTCGGATTAAATCCCGACATCGCGGAAGAAGAGGTTGGTGAAGGTGAAGGTGAAGGTGAAGATGTATGAACAGAATTCCGGTCAACGTCGGAGTTGGCCGGCAAAGGAAGGGGTGAAAGAGGAGTGGACGGAGTATCGACTTCGGAGTCGATCGCGTAGTCGGTCGCGACTAACGTAATGCGGACTAGACGGGCGCTAGTGTCCCGAGTCCAAGCGGACATACACTAAACGAGTTTAGTATAGTCAAAGCGAAGAAGGTGAGGGTAAGAAAACGTCAATGAAGAAAGGCGATGGGTGTTGGGTGAAAATGGATTTGGCGACAAGAGGGCAAGTTTTTGTAAAAGTTTTTGATTTTTTCTTTTTTTTTTTTTTAGAAAAAGATTTACAGAAGTATGTACGGGAATACGGCTTAAGCAATCACAAACAAGATATGCACAATCACACCTAGATCTAGGGTAACCTAGGTCTACTAGACCTGCTCCTGAACTTGATTGTCGAAGTTAAACAATGTCGAGAAACGGGCTTAACAATACACCGATCACGAGGCCAGGTAAGTGCAGAGATAAGGGGAGGTTGTCCAACGCTTTCGCGAAGTTCCTTAATTAAATAACCCTTTCTCTTTCGGCGGTTGCGCCTTTAACACTTTCCTAGACACCCCGTAAACAATATACGGTTAAGCGAGGTTCTAAACAAGGTTTATCTTCTCCTAATGAGCGCGAAGTCCTTAGGGCTGAAGTCTAGTATTTTTTAATTACAATGGACAATGCATATGCTTTAGTGATTTCCGGGGTCCTGGGAAGGGTGATGAAATCCCCATCCAATCTGGATTGGTTTCAAGCCCCTTAAGTCCGTATTAAAGAATGCAAAACAGTAACAATATCAACAGCAAACAATTTTATTTGCGGCGCAAAGAATCCTGCACAAGAACAGTTTATTGGAAGGGGGAGAAGAATTTGCGCAAAGAAGCCTGCAGAAAACACAGTTCAGTGGAGTTCAGAGGAGAGGAGAGAGGCAGAGAACTTACAGAGAAATTTGGGGCTCTGAAGCCAACATATAGCCGCGTTTCCGCGGCCAAACGCATGCACTTGCCGCGGATCCGCGGCTAGGTAGTGGTATTGGGCTTCAAAAATTTCTGGGTGTGCTTCTGTGGTTGTCTCCTACTTGTCTGGATGTACTGAATCTTGTTTTGCTCACTGTATTTGCTCCAGATTTGTACAGTAGACCGGATGCTTCGTTTTTGTCCTTCGCGGTGTAGCCGCGAAAATGTGGGTCTATCTTCCCACGTCTTTGGCACTGTACTTGAACTCCGTATTTCCAACGTCTTTGGCGTCGATCTTGAGCTTCGTATTTTCCTGCACACTTGCACAAAAACTAATCAAAAAATAACAAGATGGTTTTGTTTACAATGTATATATTTTTTTTTTTTTTTTTTGTTTTTCGGTTAGAGTTATACTTACAAATTAACCCGAAATTTCACAAAGAAACAAACTACCGTCTCCCCGGCAACGGCGCCATTTGATTGATAGGTTACGAGCGTGTTCAAGTTCTAGTTTAAATACCGCAATCAAGACGGTTTCGCACGTAGCTAGCCGGTTGAGTACGGGTCGTCCGCAGGGAGATGGGAATCTTTTTCTATGTGTTTTTCGACGAGTTAAGTCCGGTTGTTCAGATTTTGTTGTGGTTATCTAAGTGTAAGTTGATATTTAAAGAGAGCTTGTTAGGGTGAGGATTAGGTTAGTTTGAGTTAGGAGTCTCCACATCTTTCGTTGCCCCACTTAATATCGGTGTTACGGTAATCGGCAACAACGGGGATTAGCACGACTAGGAAGGAACTTGCGAGTATAAGCTAGGCTTTCCAACGCATAGTCCTTCCTTTTGGTGCTTGTCCGTCCGTTCTTGGCTCTTATCCATAACCTCCGGTTAATTCAACCACAACCGGTCTCACTACGGAATCACCGCTATCATGTAGGATAGGGTGCCGTAAGGAGCGGATTGTGGTTCAATTAACGGGAGTCGATTCAAGTTGTTGGGCAAGGAAAGAGAGAGAGAGATTTCCTTCTCTCAAACTTCCCTTATCCAACCCTAACAAGTATAAAACTACTCACACTTCATGATAAGGAAAAACAAAACAAAACAAAAGAGGAAGATAGAAAGAGGGAGATTAGAAGAATACGACTAACTATTTGCGACCTCACCTTGGCGAGGATCTAGCGTAAGTATCATTGTCGTATGTAAGGATAAAGAAAAAGAGAGAAGAAAGAAACAACTAAAATAACAACAACTACTTAACAAATTAAAATTACAACAAGTAAAATTGCAACAAATAAAATTATAATAAGCATACAAATAAAGAGACAAGCATGATAACAAATTGTTCTTCTTTATTCATCACTCTTCACTCAAAAGCTCACTTACAAGTTTAATGGAGAAGAGGTGAGAAGAGGAAGAAGAAACACATTACAACTAGGCAAAATGAGATTACAAGAATGGATCCTCTCTTCACAGAATTCTGGGGTATTTATAGGGTGAGAAATGAGAATCTAGGGCAACCATACGGGCACATGTGAAAAGACCAGAGAGCCCCTGAAATTTCTGCGCAATTGGCTCCAGAACTGCCGCGGAAGGGCGGCCAAATCCCACCTTTGGCCGCGCTTCCGCGGCCGTTTAGAGGAGTTGGGTGCCCAAATTTCTGGTGGTGGCCTGGTTTGGTGTGTACGTTATTCTGGTATATGTATTTTATCATAATTTCTTCACGAATTATCCAGAATTTCTGTTGAGGGAAAGGTGGACTTTTTGTCAAGATTTTGTCATGATTGCCTCGAGCTCCGCGTAGATCTCTTGGATTTTGTGCTACCATTGAGCCTTGTGCATGAGAATGACATTGATTTGATCTTTTGTCTTCCTATTGATATCTGGCAACATACGGATGAAGAGCAGAGACCGAGTTTTTATCTGTGGTTGGCAGGAACCGGATTTTGTCGTGTTTTTCATGAGTTTCTCCGTTTGAGAACCGGGAACCTGTATCCTGCAATTGACTAGCAAACACGGCTCAAGAGTATCTACGGATATGCAATGTGATAAAAATTGGGCGGTATGAAAATGCAAAAATCTGATATGAACAAGCGACCGGTTGAAATTGTGGATCGAGGGGAAAAGGTTCTTAAGAACAAGGTTATCCCTCTTGTACTTGTTTCTTAGGGTAATCGCTCGCATGGAGAGTCCACTTGGGAACGAGAAGATGAAATCCGGCAGAAGTTTCCTCATCTTTTCTTGTAGTGTCTGTCGTCTATCTCTGTATTCTTGGAATTTCGAGGACGAAATTCTTTTTGTAGTTGGGTATAATGTAACAACCGAGCCCAATGCTACTAGTTTCTGTTACCGTATGAATGGTGTATGGTATTTATTTCATTGATCCTACTTGACTGTTGTTAGTTATAAATTTTTACCCGACAATTCATTTCTGCATATAACAATTTAAGGCATCTAAAATAAAATTAAAAATATTCATCATGGCATGCTTGACACCCCTAACCCTATTGTAGCGTCCGTGCATCGTGTTCTCGTCCCGTTCAGTGAAACGGGCGAGTTTGGACGGCTACGCACACGTATGTGTGTCCGTTTTGGGGGTATGCTTTTTGATTGTAAAATACTTCATTTTAAATTTTGGATCCCGCCTAAAATTTTCTTATTTCAATTTCAAATTTTTGGACCCGATCCGGGCGCAATTTGGAAATATTTTACTTTGCGCCAAATCCCAATTTCTAATATTTTAACCGTCGATTATATTTAAAATATAACCCTCAGAATATTTTCATTCCCAAAAATCTTTTAATAATTTTTCCCCCTAACCGATTCTATAACCCCACAAATCTTTCACATTTTTTCCAGCCAATCCCCATCATTCTTTCACCCCGGGGCCCCACCTTCTCTATCTCTCTCTCCTCTCTCTCTCTCCCCCCCCCGTCTCTCTCTCTCTCTCCCCCCTATATATATTCTCTTCCTCCTCCTTTTTCTTTTCACGTAACGCGAACCCAACTCCCCGAGACCCTAGCCGCCTCGTCCTCCCTCGCCTTCGCCCCAACGCCGACGCCATCATCGCCGGCCTACTCGCCTCCTCGCCCTCGTCATCTCCACTGCATCTCCTTCCTCCTTCCTCATCTTCCCGAACACCCTGCACGTGAGGCTGTGCCCCCTGCACACGTCTGCGCCGCCGGAATCGCTGCCGACGACACGTCTCCGTGCCCCTGGCCCTCGCGCACACCCCCCTCCGTAAGTGATGCTCTCTCTCCACTTCTCCTTTCTTCTTCTTTCTTCCCTGCTCATGGTTTCTTGATCTGCAGTTTCTGTCGCCGTCATCGTAGGCTGACCGCCGGAGCTCCGTCGACGTGATCGGCGATCACAACCCCTCCACGGATCATCGTGAGCACCCTCTTCTCAGATCCTCCTTCTTTTCTTCTTCATTTTTCTTTTCCTTTCTTGTTCGCATTTCTTGATTGTTCACTGTTTTGTGTCTCGCCGGAATCCGGCCGTGCCGACGACGTGTCTCGACGATCCAGCGAGATACCCTGACCTGTGTGGTTCTACTGTTCGTAGTTTGGGTTCATTCCGTGAACCGTGCGCCCGTCGCGAGATTTCCCCGCCGACGTTTAACGTTCCATTTTCCCGATTCGCGACCCGTCGAGGCAAGTACCCCTTGCTACATGCTAAATAATATTTACATATACATGGATGACACCCTAAACCTGCAGTTTAACTTTAGTACTATAATTTCCCATTTTCGTGTTCAATGTTGTTATATATCATTTTATCTTCCAAACTTGAAACCTACCGTTTGAAATTACTGTACTAAACCTAATAACCACATTTACATGTTTTAATCATACTTTCACTATTGACGTAGCCTATGGCACTTTCTTTATAGTTTTACTTCATTCGGACACTCGTGTACATTTAACCTGTATTAGCTGTGATTTTATCCATTAGACCTATATATATATATATATATATATATATATATATATATCATTGCATCCATAAAATTCTTAAACTTGTTAACATGATTTAACGGCCATAACTGCCATATTGTATTCTTATAATGTTGAAATCACCTCTGAAACACAACCGATAACTGTGCTGCTAATTGATTGAAGCTTCTTTATTGTTTAATTCGTTGCTTAGATTTATGTTGTTGATAACCTTGCTTGATTTTGTAACCGATTATGAGCGCACCTATAATATCGTTTACATCTTGACATGACTTGCTTCATCATATTGTTTGACCCGACATGGTACCGTATACTGCTTGACTTGATCTGATGTACCATGACCTGACCCGTTACCTGATCTTGTGCCTAATGCCAACAAACCTGACATGTAGTCCTCACGGACCGTTCCTGTTGTCTATCCAGACAAACCTGCTTACCTAATCCTGTGTTGGCATTAGTTCTTGATTACGGAATACCTGACTTGACATACACCTATAACCTGGGGGTATGGGGAAATTAAAGGTGAAACCTGACTTGTAACTCAACAGTTCACTACCTGTTCTGATCAGTTTAGAGGCTAGGCCAGCCTTGGAATGATGCTGCTGACATCATTCAACTGTACACCTTCCTGTTTTAGTGCCTAGCGGCATGTCTCGGTTTCAGCCCGAGAATCTGGGTCGTGGTCCCGGGTATGCACGGAATACTATTGAGTTACATCGATGATTCATCAATTTGATTTCAAAGACTTTAGAACAGAAAACCTGATAGAACAGTTTAGTTTACCCACTGCACACTACCCTACACTGCTTTGACCTACCTTACTGTTACACCTGCTTTTCTTTCATGTTTATATTGCATTGCCTGGTACCCTGTTTATATGTTATTACTTAATGACATGACGCGCTGACGTCTGGGTTTTGCATGGCCCAGATTCTGTACCGCTGTTGCAGTCCGAGCAGGAGACTTCAGCCAACAGGCTGAGCTGTGAGCGTCAGCAGTAGTTAGTTTTCTTTCCTGCATTTTATTCCAGATGTGAGCCCGCATTATGGGATATACATTCCAGTTATTTTTATTGGATCTTTCGCTTCCGCATTTTATTATTCTTGACTCATGTTATCTTGGATTATGGACATGTTTTAGATAGTTTTATTTTGTTCTTGATATCTCTAGAGCCGTAATGTGACTGTGGATGGATACTTTCTACCCACAGGTAGCATGGTTGCCTATGTCACGTGCCCAGTTTAGCGTACTCTGGGAAGCGGGCCGTGACAGATTGCATCCTTCTTGGCTGTTGACAGAGCCGGAGGAGGATTCGACGTTTCTCCCCTATCATCTTCAAGGATGATCGGGGGATCTTCAGCAGGTGGATCCTGTTCATCATGCCCACCATGTCCTGGAACAGGAAGGCCATTTTCTTTATGCTGGCTGCCTGTTCCGCAGCTTCTTTATCCTTCTTCTCCAGTATGCGACGAAGGAATTCGGCGTCAGTTTCTTGTTCCTGACGTTCATCCGAGGACGTTTCAGGGGTTTCTTTTGGCCCAGTGAGTGCGGCCATCACGGTCATCATCTCCTGGAGCTTTTGCTGTTTCTCCTGAGCCTTGGTTACTGACCATGTAAGCGGTCTATGACCCATGGATGCGCAGCTATCCTCCTTTCCCGATGCCATATAAACTGTATGAACTATCATGCCCCCGGACTTAGGGCGTTTAGGCTCACCACCTTTGGCATTTGCCGCGGGCGCGAGGGTTTTCTCCGGCCTTCTTCTTTTATGGGTCGTTGAAGTGGAGGGGGCCGTTGCAGTGGGCACCCTGGTGATTGTCGTCCTTTGCTGTTTAAAAGGACGATCCTTTTCTTCTTGTACTTTCGCCTTTTTCTGTTGACGAGAGTGATCTGGGTCAATCACGGAGTCTTGAACCCTCCGCCAAACCTTGTATATTTTGAAGACAGCCATTGAGGGGGCTGTTCCTGCTTCGTCTCTGTAATTCTCTCCGCAGGTGGAGGAGATCTTTTCAAAGTAGCGGTTGGAGAGTTCTTACGTACCCTCCTCAGCAGTTCAAAACTGTTCCCAGTTGGAACAGCAGCATTGACCTCCACCACTGGAGCAGGTGGAGTTAGCCCTGAGGGGGAGTCGCCCCCTGCCTTCCTCACTCGTCGCCAATAGCGACGTCGAGCATGACGAGCCGTTGGGACTGGCTCGGAGATAGAGACGTCTTCTTTTTGCCCTTTGTCTGGTTAAGGCGCTACTGGTGTTAACCTCTTAAAGACTGAGGTTGTTCTTTGAGGGGTGATATTCAACCTGTCGAAGACAGATCCTCGTGCAGGGGCCGAAGCGGGAATAGTCAGCCTTGAAAAGACTGACTCTTTGACGGGAGAAGCCGCCTTAATGACTTCCGGAGCAGCGGCTGTTGCCCTCCTTGGGACAGTCATTTTAGAGTTCACAAGCTTCTTGACGGGCCCTTCAAAGTTTTGAGCCTCGCAAAGACAGAGGCTGTTGGCTTGGTAATGGACGACCCGTTGACAGGGGCCGTCGTAACAGTGAGTCGGTCGAAGACCGACTTCTTGTTCACTTTCGGTGCAGGTATTGACATAGAGAAGCTTGAAGGCGGGATCATGGTCCCGAAAAACAGGCCGGTGGTGGCCTGGGTCACCTGTTCAACCGGCAAAGCGAGGAAGGAGGCCGCTTGGGGCCCATATGCTACACCTCTAGGTGAGGTGGAGCGTCCGTTGCAATGGCACTTCGAGCAGTTCGTGGAGTTAGAGGCCATTGATGCTTGAGTTCTGCGCCAGGCAAAAAACCAAATCTTAGTAACTTGAAATCCAAAGGCAACCGTTAACAAACCGCGATTGGTTCGCGAAGACGACACACGAAGTGTGGAGTGGAAAGAGAAAAAGGTCCCACTGGGCGTGCCAGAATCTGTTCCCCTCTGAAAGACGGCGACGACTGAACGTCTAGCCTGAGGATCGGAGCAGATGCTATATGGTTTTATCCGTCTACCTCTCCGAAGATGCCAAGTTGATTTATGGCACCGTGTATCGGAGGTTTAAACGGATGCGGCCGATGTAGCAGATTTCGTCAGATTCCCCCTCGCTAGAGAGGTTTTTTATTGTGGGGACGCTTTTCCCTGCAGGCGCAAGCCCCTGCAGTTAATTACGCTACCGCATCGCGTGAGCCACTTTCTCCTTCTCCAGAATTTCACTTCGTGTCGTGTGTGTTTGTTTTGTTTGTGGTTGCCCGTGGATTGTATACGGAGACTGAGTAATGCCGTCGCCCGTAGGACGTGGATTAGTCCAAATCCGTATTTTCTTAGATTTGGGTTTGGTGTGTTGGTTTAAGGATACGTTAGCCATATTAAGGCTAAGATCAACTTAAACGTTCGTTAAGGATACGTTAGTCCTGTATGAGACTAAGATCAACTTAACGTGGTGATCCATTTAATATATGGCTGTCGGGACTCATCACCTCTCTGACGTTGTTGAAGGATTACAACGATAGATGTCAGAGGAGTTCAGAGATGTACCCTTGAACCGAAATTGATTAGGGAATATGGAGTCTGTTGAAATGCTTGAGGATACGTTAGCCTTGCTTGAGGCTAAGATCTACTTAAGCGGGATCGTTTAGATCCGACAAAAGAGCGTTTGGAGGCTCTATTATTCCAGTTTAGGGACGTAGTGGTCCTTGTTCCAGTTTAGGGACGTGGTGGTCCATCGCCAGTTTAAGGACGTGGTGGTCCATCATTAGTTTAAGGACGTTTCGGTCCATCGCCAGTTTAGGGACGTGGTGGTCCATCGCCAGTTTAATGACGTGGTGGTCCATTATTAGTTTAAGGACGTTTCGGTCCATATTAATGTGTGGTCATCGGGACCCGTCACCTCTCTGACGTCGTTGAGGAATTACAACGATAGGTGTCAGAGGAGTTCGGAGATGTACCCTCGAACCGGATGTAAATTGATTTAGGAGAGCAATCTTGCTCGGTCAATTTAATTTGAGGACTTACGGCCATGATTGGGCTAAGTCCAGTTTCAAGATTCTTTTGTCTTTGGCCTATTAGACCTGTGCTAGGGCCTTGCCCTTTTACTGCATTATTTTTCTTTGTTTTGGTTGGGCTCTGCCCTTTTATAAATGATGCATGTTCCCCTCCGAAGGACGGCGCACAGGACCGCGATGTCCTGACGCTGAGATTCGGGGCAGATGCTATTTGGTTTTATCCGTCCACCTCTCCGAAGATGCCAAGTTGATTTATGGCACTGTGTATCGGAGGTTTAGACGGATGCGACCGATGTAGCAGACTTCGTCAGATTCCCCCTCGCTTGAGGGGTTTTTGATTGTGGGGACGCTCTTCCCTGCAGGCGCAAGCCCCTGCAGTTAATTACGCTACCGCATCGCGGTAACAACTTTCTCCTTCTCCAGAATTTCACTTCGTGTCATGGGTGTTTGTTTTGTTTGTGGTTGCCCGTGGATTGTATACGGAGACTGAGTAATGCCATCGCCCATAGGATGTGGATTAGTCCAAATCCGTATTTACTTAGATTTGGGTTTGGTGTTTTTAGTTTAAGGATGCATTAGTCGCGTTGCGGCTAAGATCAACTTAAACGTTCGTTAAGGATACGATAGTCCTGTTTGAGACTAAGCTCAACTTAACGTGGTGACCCATTTAATTATATGGTCGTCAGGACTCATCACCTCTGACGTCGTTGAAGGATTACAACGATAGGTGTCAAAGGAGTTCAGAGATGTACCCCTTGAACCAAAGTCGATTTAGAGTTTTATAGTCCATTTAAATGTTTAAGGATGCGTTAGCCGTATTTGGGGCTAAGATCAACTTAAACGGGATCGTTTAGATCCAGCAAAAGAGCGTTTGGAGGCTCTATTATTCCAGTTTAGGAACGTGGTGGTCCGTGTTCCAGTTTAGGGACATGGTGGTCCATATTCCAGTTTAGGGACGTGGTGGTCCGACATTAGTTTAAGGACGTTTCGGTCCAATATTAGTTTAAGGACGTTTCGGTCCAACATTAGTTTAAGAACGTTTCGGTCCAACATTAGTTTAAGGACGTTTCGGTCCAACATTAGTTTAAGGACGTTTCGGTCCAATATTAGTTTAAGGACGTTTCGGTCCATGCTCCAGTTTAGGAACATGGTGGTCCGATATTAGTTTAAGGACGTCTCGGTCCGATATTAGTTTGAGGACGTTTCGGTCCGATATTAGTTTGAGAACGTTTCGGTCCAATATTAGTTTAAGGACGTTTCGGTCCGATATTAGTTTGAGGACGTTTATGAACATGGTGGTCCGATATTAGTTTAAGGACATCTTGGTCCGATATTAGTTTGAGGACGTTTCGGTCCGATATTAGTTTGAGGACGTTTCGGTCCGATATTAGTTTAAGGACGTTTCGGTCCACGAGTTTAAAGACCCCGCAGTCCATATTCATGTGTGGTCGTTGGGACCCGTCGCCTCTCTGACGTCGTTGAAGGATTACAACGATAGATGTCAGAGGAGTTCGGAGATGTACCCTCGAACCGGAGATAAATTGATTTGAGAGAGCATTTGTGCTCAGTTCAATTTAATTTAAGGACTTACGGCCAGAATTGGGCTAAGTCCAGTTGAAAATGTTCAACATTTTATTTGCATTTGGCCTGTTAGGCCTTTACTGGGGCTCTGCTCCTGTTTAATAATGCATGGCATTTTTGTTTGGTCTATTAAACCTTTATTTGGGCTCTGCCCTTTTATAAATGATGCACAACATCTGTTTTTATTTAGGCTCTGCCCTTTTTAAAGTAATGCATTGCATTTAATTTGGCCTGTTAGGCCCTTTTTAATTGGGTTTGGCCCTTCTGTAAATAATGCAGTGCATTAATCATCTGATAGTGGCTTGTCAGGCGCTTTGCGCCAATTATTGAGCGCAAGCGCTTATGATGAGGACACGTGTCCTGCTCTGGTGAGCGCAAGCGCAACAGCGCAGTGCACTGCGCTAGTGCGCTTGCTGTTGCGCTGCTGACACGCGACGCGCTCTGGTGAGTTGTGCCAATTCCAGAGAGCAAAGCTCTATTTCAAAAGCGCGTAGCGCAAGTTGTTCTGTAGCTGACACGTGGCGCTCTTCCAAGAGCGCAACAGCACAGTTTGCAAGTGCAAAGCACTAAGAATCTTCAAGAACAGAAGTGCAAAGCACTATTTGATTCCTTGATCTAATTTAGATCAAAGAAAAGATAAGTTTTTCTTGTTTTTCTTATCTCAAAAAACCAAAGGTTCATAAAAGTGCAAAGCACTATTTTATGATTATTATTAATTTTTTTTATTAAAGATCATTGATCTTGTTTTTTAGATCTATGATCTGTTCATGAGAGAACTTTCTCTTTTTTTTCTAAAGGTTTTTACCTTTTTGTTCTTGAGGGATTTCTTCAGAGTTCTCTCTTCTTCTTTCTTTTTTTTTAGAAAATGTTGATCCCTTTGAATTGAGGCTTAGGGTCCTTTTTATAGTACCCATAAATTAGTTAAAGAGATCTTTTTCTGAGTGATTTGGGGAATTTTCCCCACCGTTGGATCTTTGATCCAAGGGCTTCTGTTTTACAGAAGAAAATCTTCTTGTTTTAACAAGAACAGAAAAGATTTCTTTAGAATTTTAATTCTGTTTGGCGCAGATGCCCCAGCGCGTGACACGTGTCATGCAGCGCAAGCGCATCTGCGCTGACACGTGTCGCGCAGCGCACAGCGCAGCGCAACTGCTCCAGCGCATCTGCGCTGACACGTGTCGCGCAGCGCAGTGCTTGCGCAACTGAAGCGTTGCTTCCTTTAATTTTACTTGAAATAATGGTTTGCTCTGATTGAGCGCGCCTTTTTGGACGCCACGCTAATGCATCTACGCCAAACACGTGGCGCGTTGCGCGCAGCGCAAAGGATCTGAAGCGCTGCTTCATTTATTGAAGTTTAAATTTTGGGCAAATCGGAAGCGTCGCTTCACCTGAGATATCTTTTTATCTCCTTGTTTCAAGTCAAACTTGTATTTCCAAAATTCTGATTTCCCGGGCCTTGGAAATGATTTCATTGTGTACAGAATCTTCTGTGCTTGGGTCTATATATATAACTCGAGGCTGAGCCTTTTCTTCTCTCATTTTTAGAGAACTTCTTCGATCATGGCTTGCAACTGCTCTCATGCCCGCCGACAACCATGAGAGGTGCCGATTCGGGACATCGTTCCCCGTTTTGCTGCGCGCCTGGTGGACCCTTCTCTCTCGGACGAGCAATGCGATGGCGCAATGCACGAGCTCTTGACTCGTGTGGGGTCTCCTCTCCCTCCGAATTCCATTTGGCTTCAGATGATCCTTGCCTCGGTGCTCGCCGACATTCCCCCTCCTCCAGCAGAGATGTCCTCGGCGATGCTGGATGCCGCCGAGGATAAGATTGAGTGCTTTCTCGAAGCGCACTTGATCACCAAAGCCTTGAGGGACTTCTCCCTCCACTTGCTGAGCCAGATACGAACTCGTCGGGTTGTCATCGCCACTTTTTCCCAGGAGTGCGGCGTCGACCGTTGGATGGCTACCCCTCGGGAGGATCGCCGCTTCGATGTGATGGAGAAGACGGAGAGGGAGTTGAATAATCTTCTTTTTCTTTTTGTGAACCCTTGTCTCTCTGATCCCGTATTCGGTGATCTTTTTTAAATGTAATAACAATAATAATGAATAAGTATTTTTCTTTTTAATCAAGTACTTCATTGTCTGTTAAGGGTTCTTTTATTTTAGTTCTCTGTTGTGCTTGTGCATCGTATGATTTTAATTTGTTATTATTAAGTGCATGTAATTTTGTAAGGATAAATTGCCTTTGGCACTTAGCCCCCCTTTTTTTATGAAACGGTACATCTGCGCTAGCGCATCTGCGCTGACACGTGTCGCGCAGCGCAACTGCGCTAGCGCATCTGCGCTGACACGTGTCGCACAGCGCAACACGGCGCTTCCTTTAACAGAGCTTTGCTCTAATTGGGCACGCCTTCTTGGACGCCGCGCTAATGCATCTGCGCCAGACAGGTGGCGCGTCGCGCGCAGTGCAAAGGATCCGAAGCGTTGCTTCATTTATTAATGTTTAAATTTTCAAAGCAAAACTTTGTTTCTGATTGGGGGAAGATGAAGCGTTGCTTCATCTCCCGCCTCAGAATTTGAACAGAGTTTTGCTCTGATTGGGGTAAACAAATGCCCCCCACACCGTTGCGCTTACGTGGCCTCCGAACGCAAGCGCAACGGTGGTAGAATCCCAACCGTCGCGGCAGCTTTTGGAAGTTGAAGAGGCACTTGATGCCTATAAATAGGACCTTTGGTCCCCCACAGATGCTTATCATCTTTCAGATTTTTACTTTCAGAACTCAGAGCCTTGCTCTCTTGTTTAAACACTTTTAAAAGTTCAAACTTTAGAGAATTTTAGGTAAAAATATTAATTTTGATTAAATTAAATCAACTTTAAGAGCCTTGCTCTTGATAGATCCCTGATCTAAAGAAGACCCATTTAGGGTTTCACTTAGCAGAGCTTTGCTCTAAAGGGGTCTAAAGAGAACTAAAGGGAACCCTATTAGGGTTCCATTAATAGAGCTCTGCTCTCCAAAAGGTTTCCCTTGGATTTTCTTAATTAATGGAGGTTTGCTCCTTCCAAATCATATAGAAGAACTCTTAAGAGTTCTTCATGGCATTTGCTACTATCACTATTATTATATCATTTTTTTCTCAGAGCAAAGCTCTCAATGTTCTTAGGGAATTTTCCTTAAATTCTCCTCATAACTGGTTTTTTGACAGGTATCACTCATGTCTATAGAGCATTGCTCTCGAGGAGTTTTAACTCCCTATACCTTTTCCTCATTGCTGATCTTCCAATGTTGCTTCCTACAGGCATTATGGCGGTGCATCTATACAGTCTGCACGAGTTCATTACCTATGAGGATATTCGTGCATAGGGCCGTCAACAAAACCTAGAGTTTACAGACGCCCAATGTGCAGAGGTCATGGATCATCTGAACGCAAGCGGTGGTTGGCTGCTACCTCGTCGTTCGGCTCTTTTGAAAGTCGTGCTGGGAGCAATATGGAGAGCACTTTCGGGTCTTCACGAGGCCCTACCGCTCAATGCGCTGGATGATGCCGAAGACAAGGTGCATTCAGTGTACCTGACGGGGCTGATCTCGAAGAAACGGCGGGACAGCCTCATTGACATCCTACATCAAATCTTCCAGCAGACGACGATAGTTGCTGCTTATCGAAGGCCGGGAGGGCTTGCCGAGGATCTCGACACAGAGGAGCGCGAGAGGCTGCGCATAAGAATAATTAGAAAGGCCAGAAGAATTCTAGATGGCCTTACTTTTGAATTCCTCAATCCGTGCCCCGGATCTGAGGTTATACCATTGTAATGATTTGAATAATGTTTCTTATTCATTGCTTTTATGATTGTAAGAATTTTAGCAACATGAATGGAAACCCCCTTTTTTTTATTTCAGCTTGTCTTACTTCTCGTCCTGAGTCCTCTGCCCATGTATAAATGAGTGTGTCTCGAACGCTTGGTCAAATGTAAATCGGATGTTCTCTCTGTCATTTTCTTCTTTCTTTTATTGTTAACAGGCTGTCTTAATAACCATGGTTGACGGATGATTAGAATGAGTATCCTGACCCTCTCAAGAAACAGCGATGGCTTAGGCCGCAGGTTCAGATCTGCTGCCTAAGACTTTTCAACTCTATGAGCTGTGAGGGTCTCGTAGAGATTTTTCTCCCTACGGATCGAGAGGATCTCGTAGGTGGGTTTTTCTCCTTAGGAATCGTGAGGATTCCAAAGTGTGGTTTTCTCTTATAAGTCGTAAGGATCCTATAAGAGAATTTTCCCTCTTACGAGTCGAGAGGATTCGTAAGCGGTTGTTTCCCTTCTTTTTGAAACTCGACTTTGGAGAGTGAGACCCGTGAATAGTATGCAAGAGACCATTTTGGATTGACTTGCAGGGTCCCATTGTTCAGGAAGCAAGTTTTTTTTTTTTTAGTCCCTGCTGCCTGAGGCTTCATCTTGCAAGTTGAGACGAATCGGGAATTTTCTCGCGGAGACGCTGGTTTCTCTGCGAGCCGACGCGAATCAGGAGGCTCTGGTCAAGGAGTGTTTGTATCCGTGAGTCGAGGAATTTGCTAGGGATTATTTGTTTCCCAAGCGCCAAGGATTATTTGTTTCCTTGGGGTTTAAAACGAGTCGAGAATTTCCCACGGAGGCACTGGTGGCTCTGCGAGTCGACACGGATCAGGAGGCTCTCGTCAAGGAGTGTTTGTATCCGTGAGTCGAGGAGTTTGCTAGGGATTATTTTTTTCCCAAGCGCCAAGGATTATTTGTTTCCTTGGGGTTTGAAACGAGTTGAGGATTTCCCACGGAGGCACTGGTGGCTCTGCGAGTCGACGCGGATCAGGAGGCTCTCGTCAAGGAGTGTTTGTATCCGTGAGTCGAGGAGTTTGCTAGAGATTATTTTTTTCCCAAGCGCCAAGGATTATTTGTTTCTTTGGGGTTTGAAACGAGTCGAGGATTTCCCACGGAGGCACTGGTGGCTCTGCGAGTCGACGCGGATCAGGAGGCTCTCGTCAAGGAGTGTTTGTATCCGTGAGTCGAGGAGTTTGCTAGGAATTATTTGTTTCCTAAGCGCCAAGGATTATTTGTTTACTTGGGGTTTGAAACGAGTCGAGGATTTCCCACGGAGGCACTGGTGGCTCTGCGAGTCGACGCGGATCAGGAGGCTCTCGTCAAGGAGTGTTTGTATCCGTGAGTCGAGGAGTTTGCTAGGGATTATTTGTTTCCCAAGCGCCAAGGATTATTTGTTTCCTTGAGGTTTGAAACGAGTCGAGGATTTCCCACGGAGGCACTGGTGGCTCTGCGAGTCGACGCGGATCAGGAAGCTCTCGTCAAGGAGTGTTTGTATCCGTGAGTCGAGGAGTTCGCTAGGGATTATTTGTTTCCCTAGCGTTAGGACGAACTGTCGGAATTTGGCTTCGTTCTCTGGCGGATCCTGTTGGGAAAGTATGGTTCCCTCTTTGTTTACGCCCTTGGATTGTATACAGGGACCGATGTGATCTTAACTGTAGGGCCAAAGTTTTATCAACATTTTTTTTATCTCCGCGATGCTCTATCATTTCAGCTTTTATATCGCGAAGGTCGCGATTGCCCAATCATTTCGGCTATTTTTCGCGGTGCCCAATCATTTCGGCTATTTATTTTATTTTTACTCGCTGCTTTTTATTGCGAGTTGTCCAATCATTTCGGCTATTTATTTTATTTTTACTCGCTGCTTTTTATTGCGAGTTGCCCAATCATTTCGGCTGTTTTGCATGCATACATTTTTACTTGCTGCTTTTTATTGCAAGTTGCCCAATCATTTTGGCTATTCCGTATGCATGTGTGGCCTACTGGCTTTCCGCCGTAAACCTGGAATTAGACACCGATTTCGACATCAGCATCGCTACAACTGGGATATTGTCAGGAGCGAATCATCATTTGCCTCCGTCGATGACGAACAAAGGTGGCTTAGCGAACAGGGTTAAGGCGCTGTCGACTAAGGCTTTTAACTTCATGAGCCGTAAGGGTCTCACAAAGGTATTTCTCCCTACAAGTCGTGAGGATCTTGTAGGCGTATGTTCTCCTTAGAAATCGTGAGGATTCCTAAGTGTATGTTCCTCTGTAAGTCGTAAGGATCCTACAGGACGGTTTTCTCCTTGTAAATCGAGAGGACTTACATGGGTCGCTCACCATACGAACATATCCCCGGTCACGGATGAGACTTGGTTAGGGAAATGTTTATTCGCGCCCGTGGATTGTATACAAGGGTCAGTATTGAACCACTTGTAGGGCAATATTGGAAGTTTGTGGGGGTTTGCTTAAGCACAGGTTTAGGTCTCTGTAACTTAAGACTTTCAAATCCTATGAGCCATGAGGGTCCCATAAGAGAGTTCTCCTTACAAGTCGTGAGGATCTCGCAAGTGTATTTTCTCCTTAGGGATCGTGGGGATCCCTAAGTGTGTTGCTCCTTTGTGAGTCGTAAGGATCTCACGCAGGTGGTCTCTCCTTACAAGGTCGAGAGGACCCTATAAGTGTCCTTTAACGAGGTTGCGCCCTTTCAGGTTTTCATAAACACTCGTCGGTAGTCCTGCTGTTTTTACTCATGGAGCCCTTTCGGGTTTTCGTCCGTGCCCATTTTGCTTATGGACATACCGTTTTTTTTATTCTTTTTATTTTTATATATATTTTTTTACGAGGTCGCGCCCTTTCGGGTTTTCACGAACACTCGCCGGTAGCCCTGCTGTTTTTACTCACGGAGCCCGTTCGGGTTTTCATCCGTGCCCTTTTTGCTTATGGACATACCGTTTTGTTTTTTTTTATATGGTTTTTTTTCTTTTTTTTATCTTGTCAGCCTAAAGATGCTGCGGTAGTAGTTTAAAGACGTTTCGGTCTGCTATTAGTTTAAGGACATTTTGGTCCGACTTTGAGAAGGTTGGTTACTGCTGATAGAGTTTGAGCTTAGGAAGATTGCTAGCGGACATAGTCGTCGTCATCTATCATTGACCTAGGCTGTAGCTCATTAGGCGTAGTATCTCTTTAGGAAGCGACCGTTTATTGGCCTGAAAGGCCTTTCACCGTGCATGTCCATGAGTAGATAGGCCCCACCCTGGTAGACCTTATCTATGATGTATGGGCCTTCATAGTTTGGCTCGAATTTTCCTCGCTTGGCGCGATTGGGGATCATAGGCCTTTTGACCACTAGCACGAGTTCGCCTTGGCGAAATGTCCTCGGTCGGGTCAGTCTTTCATATGAGCGCGTCATCTTTGCTTTATAAGCTTCCAGATTTTGTTGCGCTATGAGCCGGGTTTCATCAAGGGCGTCAAGCTCCTCAAGCCTAAGGTGAGCATTTTCTTCGTCCGTCAGCT
The DNA here is from genome assembly GCA_030015575.1 of Agapanthus africanus. Taxonomy (NCBI): domain Eukaryota; kingdom Viridiplantae; phylum Streptophyta; class Magnoliopsida; order Asparagales; family Amaryllidaceae; genus Agapanthus; species Agapanthus africanus. Next base: position 401,858,615 of record CM057351.1, read on the forward strand.
CGTGGTGGACTGCCACTCGTAGAGAGGGTAACTCTATCTCGAGGGGGAGTACTGCTTCCGTCCCAAATACCAACGCGTACGGCGTTGTGTTTGTGGCCGTTTTAAACGTAGTTCGATACGCCCACAGAGCTTCTTGCAGTTTCTCGTGCCAGTCTTTCTTATTTCGTGACACCGTTTTCTTCATGATCTTTGTTAAGGTCTTGTTGAAGGCCTCAGCTAGACCATTAGCTCGCAGATTATAAACCGAGGAATATCTCCAGTCAATATTGTGCTGCTGTGCAAAGCGACTAATCTTGTGGCTTCTGTAAGCTGGCCCGTTATCGGAGATGATCCGTCGCGGAGTTCCAAACCGATATATGGCATGCGTCTTGAAGAAATGGAGGATATTCTCCGTCTTCACTTCTCTTAACGGTACTGCTTCTGCCCACTTACAGAAGTAGTCAGTCGTTGCTAGGATGAAACGATGTCCCCTAGACGATGCTGGTTCGATAGGGCCGACTATGTCAGTCCCCCACATTTCGAATGGCCAGCTAGCCACCGTTGGATGTAGCAGATTTGGATGCTGATGGATGAAGTCCCCATGAATTTGGCATGAGTGGCATTGCTTCGCATATTCGAGGCAGTCCTGAATCATCGTGGGCCAGTAGTAGCCCATGCGTTTGATCTTCAACTTCATCTTTGGGCCTGCTTGGTGAGAACCGCAGAGTCCGTCGTGAACTTCCTGAACAACTCTTTTCACTTCGTCAGGTCCCAGGCATCTCAACCACAGAGAATCAAACGATCTCTTGTACAAAGTATCGTTGACGAAGGCGAAAGATAGAGCCAGCTTCATGAGCTGATGTCTTGTGGACGCTTCTTCAGGCAATCGGTAGGACTTAAAGTAGTCTATGAAGACTTCCCTCCAATCCTCGGCCTTTTCCCGGTCTTTTACTTGCAGGGTCGTTTGCTCAGTCGCTCCTTTCTCTTCGGATGATTCCGGAGATATTTCTGCTGGGGCAAGCACTTGACGGCTTTGTACCATGATTCTAACGTCATCGAGATTCTCGTCAGCCAGTTCTTTAGCAAGTTTGGCTAATGCGTCTGCTTTGCTGTTTTTCGCGCGCGGTATGTTTTCCAAAGTGTAGGAAGGAATTTGGGTCAACAGTTGTTGCACCTTTTCCCCGTACTTCACCGACTCCGATTTGCACGTTTGGTAGTCGTCGTTTACTTGACTAACGACCAGTTGAGAATCTCCGTATATGAGGAGGTTTTCAATTCCCATGTGGATGGCGATCTCAAGACCTGCTATCAAGGCTTCATATTCGGCTTCGTTATTCGTCCTCGGCTCTGTTAAGGAGAAAGCGAAGCGCATTATCCCTCCTTGTGGAGTCACGAAGGTGAGGCCTACACCCGATTTGATTATAGGGGTACTTTGTTTGCGTTTTTTCATGGAAGATGCTCCATCGAAATAAAGTTCCCATTGGGTATCACCACCGTCGATCGCGTCAAACGCATGTTCGTCTGGCAAATTGCAATTCAGAAGAGAATCGGCAGGTATCGGGTGCTCAGCGAGGAAGTCGGCAATGGCTTGGCCTTTCACTGCCTTAAGAGGTTGATATGTTATCGAGAACTCCATCAAGAGCAGAGCCCATTTAGCGAGTCGTCCCGTCAACATGGCCTTCGACATCAAGTATTTAAGGGGGTCCACCTTTGAAATGAGACGAACTTCGTGCGCCAACGCATAGTGCCTGAGCTTTGTTATCGTGAAGATCAATGCCAGGCAGTGTTTTTCAATGGGAGAGTAGTTGCTTTCTGTCCCCAGCAGAACTCGACTTAAGTAGTAGAGTGCTCTTTCCTTCCCTTGGTCGTTCTCTTGAGCCCATAATGCGCCTAAGGAACCTTCGAGGGCGGTTGTGTAAAGAATGAGGGGTTTTCCCTTGACCGGAGCAGCCAACACCGGCGGGTTCTGCAGGTACTGTTTAATTTCTTCCAGCGCGCCCTGGCATTTGTGATCCCAGACAAATGGGGTTCCTTTCTTCATCAGGTGGCTATAGGGACGGCACTTGCCTGAAAGGTTGGCCATAAATCGCCGTATGTATGCGAGCTTCCCTTGGAGAGATCGCAACTATTTGAGAGTTCTTAGCGGAGGCATTTCCATGATCGCTTTGATCTTTGACGGATCTATTTCAATACCTCGGTGTCGAACAATGAATCGCAGGAATTTGCCTGAGGAAACTCCGAATGCACACTTGAGCGGGTTCATCTTCAAGTTGTATTGCCGAAGGCGTTGAAATACGGTCTTCAAATGCTCGAGATGTTCCTCGTATGATTTGCTTTTAACCACGAGATCGTCGATATAGCATTCGACGATTTCGTGTATAAGGTTATCGAAGATCTTTGTCATGGCCCTTTGATAAGTGGCACCGGCGTTCTTTAATCCGAAGGGCATCACTTTATAGCAGAATATTCCCAAAGGGGTCCTGAAGGCTGTGTGCTTTTGGTCTTCGGGATGCATTTTTATCTGATTATAACCTGACGAGCCGTCCATGAAAGAGAAAACCTCATGAGTGGACGTATTGTCTATCATCAGTTCGGTGACTGGCACTGGAAAATCATCCTTCGGGCAAGCTTTATTAAGATCCCGGAAGTCTACGCATATGCGCACTGTCCCATTTTTCTTCCTCACCGGGACGATGTTGGCGATCCATTCCGGATATTGAACCTCCTGGATAAAGCCAGAGTCGATCAGCTTCTTGACCTCGGCGTTGATACTCATCTCGAGCTCGAGCCGCATTCTCCTCGGCGCCTGTTTGACTGGCTTGATGTCCGGGGATATCGCCAATTTGTGTACAGCAATTTCTGGATCTAGTCCCGGCATTTCGGAATAGTTCCACGCGAAGCAATCTCTATGCCGCAGAAGCACATCCTTTAACGCAGCTACCCTTTCTTCAGATAGTAACTCGCTGATGAATGTCAGTCGTGGATCGTCTGCCGTCCCCAACTCAATCTTCTTGAGGTTATCTGCAGTGGTATGGATTCCATCTTCCAGCTCTTTTGGCGCTGGTGGGAATTCTGAGATTATCTCGTCGCTGCTGTTTTCGAAGCACCAAGGGAGTTCATCTATGTCCTCGGGCTCTTCTTTTAATATTGTAATCATGTGACAGGTGCGAATTCGCTTCCAATCCCAATGTGGAACCGGTTCTTCTTTCGTGGCCTTGGGCTTGTGCTTCTGTGGCGGCGCTACCCTCCAGTTGTCAGACAGAGTGAATTTGCCAAGCTGATACTGATCTTCGACCCAATTCTTGAAGGTGAAGCAATCTTCAAGAGGATGCCCTATTACTCGATGGTAAGAGCAACAGTCCGGGTGTGAGACTTCGCCCACTTGTTCGGGATGTTTAGACTCCGGCAGTGTAAGCATCTGATGTTTTAGAGCGAGGTCAAGTATCTTCTTCGTCTTGTCCCGAGGAAACGAGTACGCTTGACCCATTTTCTTCATGAGGGATAGATTAATAACGCTCAACTCCCGTTTGCGTGGCTTCTTAGCCCTGCTTTGTTGTTGTTGAGCGCTTTTTTGGCCTTTCGACTTATTTCTGCTTTTGCGCCGAGCCTTCTTTATAATAGGTTGACAAGGAGCGGCATTTTCATCCTTTACGGCCTGTTGGAGAAGGCGTTGCGTCTTGGCTTTCTCGTAGATGGCCGTCTCGCGGTTGTGATCATCTCGGACTTTTTGACCAGCTTTCTTTATAAGTTTGTCCATTTGTTCCTCGAACGACGGACTGGGCTCCTTTGCATCTGGAACTTTCACTGGCTTAGGATTAGCGTCCTCCCATTGAGCATCCGCTTCTTCATCAAGGTCATACACGACATAGCAGCCGGGTAGTAACTCTCGTTTCTTTGACCGAATGTATCCAAGCCCTTTTGTTTCCATTCTTCCGTTAGGCAGTTTGCGTTGAGTCCCGGGGACGTTCCAGACCCTGTCATAGAATTTGGCCTTTCTAACGGTCTGTTTGAAGGATATCCCCTAGCGTTTCAGCAGCTTTTTCAAACCTTCCGTATAATATCTTGGGAGGCGGATAGGCTGAAGCCTGTCGAGCGTAGAATCCGCGCCATGCCAGATTTCGTTTTCTACCTTGGTTTCTTCAGAGTGGTAAAACAGAATTGCTTTCTCGCTCTCTCGCCTGGGAGGGATGTAGAATGTTTGTAGCTCTTCTACGTTGTAAATATTAAGTGCATCCAGTTCTTTATGGTGTTTAAGCGGCACCATGGTGTTTTGCAGACTTTGCTTTTCATCAGCGAACGTTTGTATTGAAGGTCGAGCAGAGAATACAGCATGGACTTCATCTTCCGAGTCGCTGCCAAAGATCAATGTAGGAGTGGACGGTCCTGGCTTGTTATGTTGGGGCGGACCCGAACAAACTATCTCCTCTTCCTCCTCAGTATCACTGCCGAAGACAGGGATGGTAGCGTTAGTTTTATTCTCCGGCTTGTGACACTTCTCTGTGTCTTCGAAATCCGGTAAGAAGTATTTAGCGTCTTCATATTTGCGGACTTCATTCACAGAGAACGGGTTCAGTTCTCCCGTCACGGTATACTCGAAACCATCCTTAAAATACTTCATACACTGATGTTGTGTAGAAGGGATGATGTTGTACTCGTGTAACCATGGTCGGCCGAGCAAAGCGTTGTAGCATGTCTTGGCGTCTATGATGTGGAACTTAATGTCCGTGACGAGTAGCCCGAAGCGTAGCGTCGGTATCACAGATCCAAGAGTTTTTGACGATTGGGAGTCGAACCCGGAGATGGTGATCTTGTCCCGAGCAAGGTGATGGACGCTCATGCAGATTTCCTTCAACACCCGCACGTTGAGTAGGTTAACAGATGACCCGTTATCGATCAAGATTTTGCCTATCTTTATATCATGGCAGTATCCCGAGACATAGAGAGGGCGATTGTGTTCGCACGTCCCAAGTAGAAGGTCTTCATCGCCAAAAGCAATATCGGCCGTGTGCACTTCCTCCAATTCATCCTTCATCTTTTCCTCGGCCAGGCATGTTTGGAATTGTTCTGGGTCTTGGAGCGCCTTAATCAACGAATCTCTCACCTCTTTTGATAGCAAAAGGGCGTCAAGAATGCTGAGCTGTGAGGGCAGCTTCCTCAGATGTGCTAAGACGTTGTAATCCACCTTATTCTTCTTTGGCGGGTCTTTGGCAGCTAGCTCTTCCACCACTTGGTCATCTAAGACGATATCTTCAGTGGCCTTTTCTTTCCCTTTATCTTTTTTGTTCGAGGGTCCGAGGTTCTTTTCGGGCAGCGTGCGATTACGTAGCCGGATATTTTCGCAAACCTTCGGTTCTTCTTCTCTTCTCGAAGCGGACTCTTTAAGGAAAGGGGCAAGTTCTAGCTCTTCATCAGAATCACTCCCGAATGTAGGCAATTGTGATCTACCGGTGTAAACCATGCAACAATCGCTAGCAGTTCTTTTAAGCCCTTCGGTCGTATTTCTTTGCTCTCGACGAGTTTTACGCTTTTCCCGCTTAAAGCGTTGTCGATGAGCAACATATCCTTACCACCATCTATCGAAAGCTTTGCACTCTTGAGTGGGGTGCGAAATATTTTGATGATATAAGCAATAGGAGGGGTGCGTTTCCATTTCATCAGTGATGTTTCCGTTAGAGGATGGTAGTTTCATGCCCATTGATATGGCCTTAGCAAACTTTTTCCTCATCTTGAATTGGCTTTTGTCGGTAGCGGAGGTGTTTAGCTCCAACGGGATCGTCTCAGCTCCTTCATCAAGTCGCTGGCGCTTGGCCCTTTCAAATACAGCCACCTCGTGCTCCCGATCAGCTCTGCTTTTTAATCGAGCTTCGTTAAGGAATGCATCAATTACTTCATCTGATGGCCCCAGAACTTTTGGTTCAGGATCTGCCCCCAGCTTTTCGGTGCAAGGAGTCTCCTCGTCGTTCGTGATCGAATGGGAAATTATATGACAGCTCGCCACATATTCCTCGGATTCATCAGATGAACTTTCTCCCTCATCTTCTTCTTGAAAGACGTGATTGAGGAACTCTTGGAGCGTAATGGGAGTCCGTGCCTTTTGGTTGTATTCATCCAACGCGTCAATTTGCTTTTGTAAGTCCGTGCACTTGTCGCCAGGCTTCACGGGCTTCTTAGATTTCTTCTTCTTCTTTTTCGAAGATTTTGACGGCTGGCTGCAAGTGCTTGAACCACCACCATCGGTCTTTGGAGTTGGACGTGGTTTCAACATCTCCTCAATGGCCTGCGGTTCCAACGGGTTCTTCCACCTAATCGCTGGGCATGTCTGAAGATCGTTTAGCATCCTCTTTGTCTTGGCTGATAATACAACCTCCCAAGGAGCTTCTTCAATGACGGAGCATGTTGCCCCCGGTGTATTCATCCCTTTAGAGATGTGGGGCTGTGGGGGATTCACTTTCCATTTGTCAAATAACGCGAACTTGCCCTGTCGGTATTGGTTTTCAAGCCAATTTTTGAAAACGTAGCAGTCTTCGATCGGATGGCCCAGTACTCGATGATAAGGACAGTAGTTGGGCTCGTTGACGTCACTTGGTTGCAACGGACGTTTTGGATCCGGCAGATTTATGAGTCTGTTGCGCAACGCCAGCTCGAATAATCTCCTCGTTTTATCGCGGAGAAAGGAATAAGGACGTCCCATCCTATCCTCAAGGGGTACGTACGGGCGCATATTACTTTGACGAGCAACCGGCTTTGATTCGCTCGATTGTTGTTGAGCATTAGCGACGACGATCGCTTTTCCCTTCCCTTTGTCATTTCGGGAGTCTGGCCTTGGAAGAGGGGGTTTATGGCCCATTTAATCCATTTGCGCTAGTTTGTCAATCAAGGCCTGAAAGGTAGTTGGCTTGAAAAACATCATAAATTGTGAGATGGTTGCTTGCGGATCAAGGGTTCCCACAAACATACCCACTGCGGGAGCTTCTTCAATGCGCTGCTCACACTTCGACCATAAGTTCCGCCATCGTATAGCGTACTGAACCCACGTCTCGCCTGGCTTTACCCTGGCGTTAATCAGTGCCGTCATCGGGGTACGTTCACTGGCGCTTGCAAAACGCTGAGTAAACAACAGCTCCATTTCCGCGAAGGTTTTGATAGAGTCGTTCGGGAGCTCAGAGTACCACTCAAACGCCGTATCCGATAAACTTCCAACAAACTGACGAAGTAAAAGCTTGTCATCACCACCAGTGTTGCCGCAGAGCGCCCTGAACTGGGCAACGTGCTGGTGAGGATTGCCCGTCCCCTTGTAGACATGGAACTTGGGAATTGTGTAACCTGGCGGGTACTTGATTTGGTCGTACCAACTTGGATATGGCCGCCCCATTTTTACGACCTGGCCGGCTGCTTCGGTCGCATGATGAACCCGTATTTGTTGGGCTATGTACTCATCCAAATCAGCTTTGGAGATTGTATCCTCCTTAGCTGTTAATAGGGCTGGCGGAGGATTTGATGTCTCTCCCCTATCATCTCCAAGGACAATCGGTGGCTCTTCGGTCGGAGGATCTTGTTGTATCATCATTCCTATCATGTCTTGAAAGAGGAGGCCCATACGTTGTATGTTGGCTGCTTGTTCAGCAGCCTCTTTGTCCTTCTTCTCCAATCTCCGACGAAAGAATTCAGCGTCGGTTTCTTCCTCTTGGCGTTCATCCGAGAACGTTTCAGGGTTTTCTTTTGGCCCTGTAAGTGCGGCCATAGCGTTCATCATTTCTTGGAGCTTCTGCTGCTGCTCCTGAGCCTTGGTCACTGACCTCGTGTGCGGTCTATAACCTGTTGATATGCGGCTATCCTCCTTTCCTGATGCCACATAAACTGTATGAACTATCATGCCCCCAGACTTAGGGCGTTTAGGCTCACCACCTTTGGCATTTGCCGCGGGCGCGGGGGTTTTCTCCGGCCTTCTTCTTTTATGGGCCGTTGAAGTTGAAGGGGCCGTTGCAGTGGGCATCTTGGTGATCGTTGTCCTCTGCTGTTTAATAGGACGGTCTTTTCCTTTTTGCACCTTCGTCTTCTTTCGTTGACGAGAGTGATCTGGGTTGATCACAGAGTCTTGAACCCTCCGCCAAACTTTATAAATTCTTGAGGACAGCCGTTGAGAGGGCTGTTCTTGCTTCGTTTCTGGAGCTCTTTCCGCAGGTGGAGGAAATCTCTTCAGTGTAGCGGTTGGAGAGTTCTTCCGTACCCTTCTCAGCAGTTCAAAGCTGTTCCCAGTTGGAACAGCAGCGTTGACTTCCACCACTGGAGCCGGTGGAGTTAGCCCTGAGGGGGCGTTGCCCCCTGCCTTCCTTATACGTTGCCAATGACGACGTCGAGCATAATGAGCCGTTGGGACTGGTTCGGAGATTGAGACATCTTCTTTTCGCCCCCTGTCTGAATGAGGCGCCGCCGGTGTTAACCTCTTAAAGACTGAATTTGTCTTTTGAGGGGTGATATTCAACCTGTCGAAGATGGATCCTCGAGCAAGGGCAGGAGCAGGAATCGTCATTCTTGAAAAGACTGACTCTCTGACAGGGGAAGCCGCCTTGACGACTTCTGGAGCAGCGGCTATTGCCTTCCTTGGGACAGCTATCTTGGGATTCACAGGTTTCTTGGTGGGCCCCTCAGAGTTTTGATCCAGCCTAGCAAAGACAGAGGTTGTTAGCTTGGTAATGGATGACCCATTGACAGGGGCCGTCGTAGCAGTGAGCCGGTCGAAGACCGACTTCTTGTTCACTTCCGGTGCAGGTATTGGCATAGAAAAGCTTGAAGGCGGGATCATGGTCCCGAAAAACAGGCCGGTGGTGGCTTGGGTCACCTGGTCTACCGGCAGAGCGAGGAAGGAAGCCGCTTGGGGCCCATATGCTACACCTCCAGGTGAGGTGGAGCGTTTGTTGCATTGGCACTTCGAGCAGTTGGTGCAATTAGAGGCCATTGAATCTTGAGTTCTGCGCCAGGAAAAAGACCAAATCTTAGTAACTTGAAATCCGAAGGCAACCATTTAACAAACCGCGATTGGTTCGCGAAGACGACACATGAAGTGTGGAGTGGAAAGAGAAAGAGGTCCCACCGGGCGTGCCAGAATCTGTTCCCCTCCGAAGGACGGCGAACAGGACCGTGATGTCCTGACGCTGAGATTCGGGGAAGATGCTATTTGGTTTTATCCGTCCACCTCTCCGAAGATGCCAAGTTGATTTATGGCACCGTGTATCGGAGGTTTAGACGGATGCGGCCGATGTAGCAGACTTCGTCAGATTCCCCCTCGCTTGAGGGGGTTTTGATTGTGGGGACGCTCTTCCCTGCAGGCGCAAGCCCCTGCAGTTAATTACGCTACTGCATCGCGGTAACAACTTTCTCCTTCTCTAGAATTTCACTTCGTGTCGTGGGTGTTTGTTTTGTTTGTGGTTGCCCATGGATTGTATACGGAGACTGAGTAATGCCGTCGCCCGTAGGACGTGGATTAGTCCAAATCCGTATTTACTTAGATTTGGGTTTGGTGTTTTTAGTTTAAGGATGCATTAGTCGCGTTGCGGCTAAGATCAACTTAAACGTTCGTTAAGGATACGATAGTCCTGTTTGAGACTAAACTCAAATTAACGTGGTGACCCATTTAATTATATGGTCGTCAGGACTCATCACCTCTCTGACGTCGTTGAAGGATTACAACGATAGGTGTCAGAGGAGTTCAGAGATGTACCCCTTGAACCAAAGTCGATTTGGAGTTTTATAGTCCATTTAAATGTTTAAGGATGCGTTAGCCGTATTTGGGGCTAAGATCAACTTAAACGGGATCGTTTAGATCCGGCAAAAGAGCGTTTGGAGGCTCTATTATTCCAGTTCAGGGACGTGGTGGTCCGTGTTCCAGTTTAGGGACGTGGTGGTCCATATTCCAGTTTAGGGACGTGGTGGTCCGACATTAGTTTAAGGACGTTTCGGTCCAACATTAGTTTAAGGACGTTTCGGTCCAACATTAGTTTAAGGACGTTTCGGTCCATGCTCCAGTTTAGGGACGTGGTGGTCCGATATTAGTTTGAGGACGTCTCTGTCCGATATTAGTTTGAGGACGTCTCGGTCCGATATTAGTTTGAGGACGTTTCGGTCCGATATTAGTTTGAGGACGTTTCGGTCCATGAGTTTAAGGACCCCGCAGTCCATATTCATGTGTGGTCGTTGGGACCCGTCACCTCTCTGATGTCGTTGAAGGATTACAACGATAGATGTCAGAGGAGTTCGGAGATGTACCCTCGAACCGGAGATAAATTGATTTGAGAGAGCATTTGTGCTCAGTTCAATTTAATTTAAGGACTTACGGCCAGAATTGGGCTAAGTCCAGTTGAAAATGTTCAACATTTTATTTGCATTTGGCCTGTTAGGCCTTTACTGGGGCTCTGCTCCTGTTTAATAATGCATGGCATTTTTGTTTGGTCTATTAGACCTTTATTTGGGCTCTGCCCTTTTATAAATGATACACGGCATCTGTTTTTATTTGGGCTCTGCCCTTTTTAAAGTAATGCATTTAATTTGGCCTGTTAGGCCCTTTTTAATTGGGTTTGGCCCTTCTGTAAATAATGCAGTGCATTAATCATCTGATAGTGGCTTGTCAGGCTCTTTGCGCCAATTATTGAGCGCAAGCGCTTATGATGAGGACACGTGTCCTGCTCTTGTGAGCGCAAGCGCAACAGCGCAGTGCACTGCGCTAGTGCGCTTGCTGTTGCGCTGCTGACACGTGGCGCGCTCTAGCGAGTTGCGCCAATTCCAGAGAGCAAAGCTCTATTTCAAAAGCGCGTAGCGCAAGTTGTTCTGTAGCTGACACGTGGCGCTCTTCCAAAAGCGCAACAGCGCAGTTTGCAAGTGCAAAGCACTAAGAATCTTCAAGAACAGAAGTGCAAAGCACTATTTGATTTCTTGATCTAATTTAGATCAAAGAAAAGATAAGTTTTTCTTATTTTTCTTATCTTAAAGAACCAAAGGTTCATAAAAGTGCAAAGCACTATTTTATGATTATTATTATTTTTTTTTATTAAAGATTATTGATCTTGTTTTTTAGATCTATAATCTGTTCATGAGAGAACTTTCTCTTTTTTTTCTAAAGGTTTTTTCCTTTTTGTTCTTGAGGGATTTCTTTAGAGTTCTCTCTTCTTCTTTTTTTTTAGAAAATGTTGATCCCTTTGAATTGAGGCTTAGGGTCCTTTTTATAGTGCCCATAAATTAGTTAAAGAGATCTTTCTCTGAGTGATTTGGGGAATTTTCCCCACCGTTGGATCTTTGATCCAAGGGCTTCTGTTTTACAGAAGAAAATCTTCTTGTTTTAACAAGAACAGAAAAGATTTCTTTAGAATTTTAATTCTGTTTGGCGTAGATGCCCCAGCGCGTGACACGTATCGCGCAGCGCGCTGCGCAAGCGCATCTGCGCTGACACGTGTCGCGCAGCGCGCTGCGCTAGCGCATCTGCGCTGACACGTGTCGCGCTGCGCTGCGCTGACACGTGTCGCGCAGCGCACAGCGCAGCGCAACTGCTCCAGCGCATCTGCGCTGACACGTGTCGCGCAGCGCACAGCTTGCGCAACTGAAGCGTTGCTTCCTTTAATTTTACTTGAAATAGAGGTTTGCTCTGATTGAGCGCGCCTTTTTGGACGCCACGCTAATGCATCTGCGCCAAACACGTAGCGCATTGCGCGCAGCGTAAAGGATCTGAAGCGCTGCTTCATTTATTGAAGTTTAAATTTTGGGCAAATCGAAAGCGTCGCTTCACCTGAGATATCTTTTCATCTCCTTATTTCAAGTCAAACTTGTATTTCCAAAATTCTGATTTCCCGGGCCTTGGAAATGATTTCATTGTGTACAGAATCTTCTGTGCTTGGGTCTATATATATAACTCGAGGCTGAGCCTTTTCTTCTCTCATTTTCAGAGAACTTCTTCGATCATGGCTTGCAACCGCCCTCATGCCCGCCGACAACCATGGGAGGTGCCGATTCGGGACATCGTTCCCCGTTTTGCTGCGCGCCTGGTGGACCCTTCTCTCTCGGACGAGCAATGCGATGGCGCAATGCATGAGCTCTTGACTCGTGTGGGGTCTCCCCTCCCTCCGAATTCCATTTGGCTTCGGATGATCCTTGCCTCGGTGCTCGCCGACATTCCCCCTCCTCCAGCAGAGATGTCCTCGGCGATGCTGGATGCCGCCGAGGATAAGATTGAGTGCTTTCTCGAAGCGCACTTGATCACCAAAGCCTTGAGGGACTTCTCCTTCCATTTGCTGAGCCAGATACGGGCTCGTCGGGTTGTCATCGCCACTTTTTCCTAGGAGTGCGGCGTCGACCGTTGGATGGCTACCCCTCGGGAGGATCGCCGTTTCGACGTGATGGAGAAGACGGAGAGGGAGTTGAATAATCTTCTTTTTCTTTTTGTGAACCCTTGTCTCTCTGATCCCGTATTCGGTGATCTTTTTTAAATGTAATAACAATAATAATGAATAAGTATTTTTCTTTTTAATCAAGTACTTCATTGTCTGTTAAGTGTTCTTTTATTTTAGTTCTCTGTTGTGCTTGTGCATCGTATGATTTTAATTTGTTATTATTAAGTGCATGTAATTTTGCAAGGATAAATTGCCTTTGGCACTTAGCCCCCCTTTTTTTATGAAACGGTGCATCTGCGCTAGCGCATCTGCGCTGACACGTGTCGCACAACGCGGCGCGGCGCTTCCTTTAACAGAGCTTTCCTCTAATTGGGCCGCCTTCTTGGACGCCGCGCTAATGCATCTGCGCCAGACAGGTGGCGCGTCGCGCGCAGTGCAAAGGATCCGAAGCGTTGCTTCATTTATTAAAGTTTAAATTTTCAAAACAAAGCTTTGTTTCTGATTAGGGGAAGATGAAGCGTTGCTTCATCTCCCGCCTCGGAATTTGAACAGAGTTTTGCTCCGATTGGGGTAAACAATGCAGAGCATCTATTTTGCTTGAGCTCTGCCCTTGTTAAAATGCATAGCATTTTTTATTAGGCCTTTTAATTGGGCTCTGTCCCTTTTCTTAATAATGCAGAGCATTAAATACTCTGACAGTGCCCCACATGGCTTGTCAGGCACTTTGCGCAAATTAAAGAGCGCAAGCGCATGTGGAAGTGACGCGTGTCACGCTCTGGTGAGCGCAAGCGCAACAGCACAGTGCGCTGCGTCAGTGCGCTGCGTTGTTGCACTGCTAACACGTGGCGCTTCCTGGCGGCTTGCGCAATAGCGCAGTTTTGGCAAGTGCTGGGCACTGTTCTTATTCTTTTGGATCAATTTTAGATCAAAAAAAACAAGTTTTTTTCTTGTTTTCAAAGAACCAGTGGTTCATAAAAAGTGCAAGGCACTGTTATTGTTTATTTTTCTCTTTTCTTGAAGATCATTGATCTTGTTCTTAGATCAATGATCTGTTTTTAAGAGAATTTTCTCTTTTTCTAAAGGTTTTTACCTCTTTTTTTTTTGTTCTTGAGAAATTCTCTCTAATTCTTCAGAGTTCTCTCTGTTTGAAGTTCTTGATTTCTCCCAAAAATGTTGATGCCCTTGAATTGAGGTCTAGGGTCCTTTTTATAGTGCCCATAAATTAGTTAAATTTGTTAAAGAGATCTTTCTCTGAGTGATTTGGGGAATTTTCCCCACCGTTGGATCTTTGATCCAAGAGCTTCTGTTTTACAGAAGAAAATCTTCTTGTTTTAACAAGAACAGAAAAATCTTATTAGAATTTTAATTCTGTTTGGCGTAAACGTCCCAGCGCTTGACACGTGTCGCGCAGCGCAGCAGTTGCGCAGCTGTGCTTGCGCATCTGCGCAGACACGTGTCGGGCAGCGCAGCGCTTGCGCAGCTGTGCTTGCGCAGCTGTGCTTGCGCAGCTGTGCTTGCGCAACTGCGCAGACACGTGTCGGGCAGCGCAGCGCTTGCGCAGCTGTGCTTGCGCAGCTGTGCTTGCGTAACTGCGCAGACACGTGTCGCGCAGCGCAGCGCTTGCGCAGCTGTGCTTGCGCAACTGCGCAGACACGTGTCGCGCAGCGCAGCGTTTACGCAACTGAAGCGTTGCTTCCTTTACTTTTTGTTTTAAAAGAGCCTTACTGTGATTGGACGCACTGCCTCGGGTGCTATGTTGACGCATCAACTTCTGACACGTGGCGAGTTGCGCGCAGCGCAAGGGATTTGAAGCGTTGCTTCAAAATTTGAATTTTTGAAATTCAAACAGAGCCTTGCTCTGATTGGGGGAAACACCAGGTTCGACATGGAACAGCAGTTCATCTATCTGCAACAAGGTTCAATGTGGACCAAGTCAGTACATGAATATGACGCTGAGTTCACCATGCTCAGTCAGTAAGATATGTCTCACTAATTCGATTTTTCAATAAATCACATACTACACAGCTAACACAATACTTTAACAGATTTGCGGCACACCTGATACCCACAGATGAGATCAGTCGATTTCAACAAGGTTTGGATTCGGAGATCCAGGCTGCACTAGCCACAGGAGATTTTCCGACTCATGAATCGGCTCTGAAAGCTGTCCGCCGTTATGAGGCAGTAGTAAAGATGAGAGGCAGACTCAAGCCGCTGGAGTTAAGCGTCCTGCCAACCAGATGGCAGGAGGAGCCTCATTAAATCCATTTTTTGTGCCAAGGAGACCGGGAGTACCGAACAACAGGCCCAGCCCAGCCTTTTGTACATACTGCAAGAGAGTTGGACATATGATGAAAGACTGTCGGCGAGCCAACCATTTTTGCTTAGTCTGCGGCTCAGCTACTCACGATATTGGGTCTTGTCCTCATAGACAAAATCCGATTGCTGCACCCAGGCCAGCAATCACTTATCAGCAGAGACCAGCCCTTCAGGCACCTGCTCCAAGACTCGCTCTCCCTGCTCCACCACCTAGAGGACCACCGACCGCACCTCCTCCTCGTCAGTTCCATCAAGCTCAACGGAACGTTATGAGGAATGCTCCTCCGGCCAGGAGGAATGTACCACGGCGACAGTCTTTCACGATGACCGTGAAAGAAGCTGAGGCCACTGGCCAAGTTATCACCGGTAACCCTTTCTTCTCAAACTTTTCTTTCAGTCTTAACACCTACCTACATATTTTCTCTATACCTAAAACATATCCCATATACCTTAGGTACAATCTTAGTAGCCTCACTTCCTGCACTAGCACTCTTCGATACTGGAGCATCTCACTGCTTTATGTCGCAAAAGTTCGTCCGAACTCATGCGATTCCAGTCACACCGCTTGTATCCAGTTAGAATGTCAGTTCAGGAAATGGCGTTCTAAAGGCAACAATGGGATACAGCTTATGTCCAGTAGTCGTCTATAGCAGAGAATTCTATGCTGAATTCAAAGTGCTGGACATACCAAACTTCGATGTGGTTCTAGGTATGAATTGGCTCGGAACCTTCTATGCTACTATCGACTGTCGTCAAAGGAGGGTGGTATTCGAGATTCCAGACCATCCGGTCTTCTGTTTCAAAAGTAGAGACCGTACCCTAGAGCCAAGTACTTACAAGGCGAAGCCGAAGAAGGCGGTAATTGCAGCAACTCAAGCAGAGGAAGAATCAAAGCCAGAAGTGGTTCGAGAGTTCGACGGTGTATTTCCTAACGATATATCAAATTTGCCTCACGATCGAGCTCTTGAATTCGGTATTGATTTAGTACCAGGAGCACAACCGGTGATCAAAGCACCTTATCGATTAAGTCCGGAAGGTTTGAAGGAAGTCCGAACTCAATTGGATGAATTATTAGCGAAAAGATGGATTCGTCCCATCACATCAAATTGGGGATCACTAGTACTGCTTGTAAAGAAGAAGGAAGGTTCATACAGAATGTGTATTGATTATAGAGCCTTGAACGAAGTAACGATAAAGAACAAGTATCCACTACCGCGTATCGACGATTTATTCGATCAGCTAAGTGGATCTTGTGTTTTCTCTAAATTAGATCTTCGTTCAGGTTATCATCAGGTGAAGGTCAAGGAAGCTGATATTCATAAAACGGCTTTCAGAACTCGTTATAGACATTACGAATTTCTTGTGATGCCATTTGGAGTGACCAACGCACCAGCAATATTCATGAACCTGATGAATCAAGTTAGCCGGGAGTACTTAGAAAAGTTTATTGTCATTTTCATTGACGACATCCTGGTGTATTCTAAGAGTCGGAAAGAACATGCCAAGCACCTACGAATTGTCCTGTAAACTCTACGACAACATCAATTATATGCCAAATACATCAAGTGCAAGTTTTGGCTAGATCAAGTTGGTTTTCTTGGACATATCGTATCAGGCGAAGGAATCTCTGTGGATCCAGCGAAAGTATCAGCAATAAGCGAATGGCCGACACCAAAGTCAGTGAAGGACATTCGAAGTTTCTTGGGTCTAGCTGGATATTACCGAAGGTTCATTGAAGGCTTTTCTAAGATAACAACACCCCTAACCAAGCTCACACGTAAAGATGAAGAATTCGTGTGGTCAGAAGCATGCGAACAAGCTTTCGTAGAACTCAAGTCAAGGTTGACATCTGCGTCTATTCTCGTTATACCAGACCAATCTGGAGGTTTCGAAGTGCATTGTGATGCATCCAGTAAGGGATTAGGATGTGTTCTACATCAGTACGGTAAGGTTGTGGCTTATGCTTCAAGACAGCCGAAAACTCATGAGCGCAATTATCCGACGCATGATTTAGAGTTGGCAGCCGTAATCTTTGCACTCAAGATTTGGCGCCATGATCTTCTCGGCGAACGAGTGAACATATACACAGATCACAAGAGTCTGAAATATGTGTTTACTCAGAAGGAGCTTAATATGTGACAGAGACGATGGTTAGAACTCATGGCGGACTTTGGCATCAACCTGCAATATCACCCAGGGAAGGTGAATGTGGTACCCAATGCCCTTAGTCGCCAACCTTTAGCAATCTATCTCACCGCTCAGTGGAAGCTTCAACAAGACTTGTATTAGATGGAGATTGAAGTAGTCATGCCAGGTAACGCTTCAAGCTTGGTGAATTTACAAGTTCAATCAACAATTGTCAATCAGATCAAAGCAGCTCAAGCAAGTGATGCTAAGTTGCAAAAGATCAGAGAAAAAGTGGAGAATGGACTCAGAACAGATTTCATCATCCATGAAGACGGATCTTTGAGATACGGCAGCAGATTGTGTGTACCAAAAGGTTATGCTCGGGAAGAGTTAATGAAAGAAGCTCACAGCTCTCCCTACTCAGTACACCTTGGAGGTACAAAGATGTACAAAGATCTGCGTCAAAATTACTGGTGGCATGGAATGAAATGTGAAGTATCCAGAAGCGTCGGTAAATGTTTGGTGTGTCAGCAAGTAAAGGCTGAACATCATAGGACAGCTGGATTACTTCAACTGTTACTGATCCCAGAATGGAAGTGGCAACACATCACGATGGATTTTGTGACTGCTCTTCCTCGCAGCACAAAAGGTAACGATGCAGTATGGGTTATTGTGGATCAACTCACAAAGTCGGCTCACTTCATCCCATTTTGAGTTGGCCAATAAACTTAGACATTAGCAAGGAAGTACATGGAGGTAAGAATCTAAGTAAGATTTAAACTCTTCAAATATGTACTATCTCTGATACCTATGAACTCATACAGGAAATTGTGCGACTTCATGGAGTACTGGTCTGCATTGTCTCCGATCGTGACACCAGGTTCCGATCACAATTTTGGCAGAGTCTGCAAGCTAGCTTGGGAATAAGTTTGAACTTCAGCACGGCTTATCATCCAAAAACAGATGATTAGTCTGAGCGAACTATTCAGATCTTGGAGGATATGCTCAGAGCATGTATGTTAGACTTCGGAGGATCATGGGAAGATCACCTACATCTTGTGGAGTTTTCATACAACAACAGCTACCAAGTAAGCATAGGAATGGCACCTTTTGCAGCGCTTTATGGAAGGAAGTGTCGATCGCCATTAAGTTGGGACGACATCGGAGATAGAGAACTCTTTGGACCTGAGATGATAGTAGCAACTGTTGATATGGTTCGTATTATCAGAAAAAGAATGCGCATAACCCAAGATCGACAGAAGCACTGGGCTGATGCAAAGCGACGTCATTTGGAGTTCTAGCCAGGAGATCACGTATTCTTAAAGATATCTCCAAACCGTGGAGTGATTCGATTTGGAAGACGGGGTAAGCTAAGTCCGAGATACATTGGACCGTTCGACATACTCGAACGAGTCGGTGAAGTGGCATACCGCTTGGCACTTCCACCTTCATTGGAAGGAGTGCATAATGTGTTCCACATATCCCAACTCAGAAGGTATGTGAGTGACCCCATACACATTCTCGATCATTCCAAGCTCACTGTACAGCCCGACTTATCTTGTGGGCAACAACCTGTTGAGATCCTGGACAGGAAAGTGAAGTCACTTCGGAACAAGAAAGTCAACTTGGTTCGAGTGATGTGGAGAAAAGACACTCCAAGAGAATCGACTTCGGAAAGAAAATATGAGATGCGTGTAAGATATCCTCACCCATTTGTAAACTAGTCCTTAAAATAAAATTTGTAAATTTCGAGGATGAAATTTTTGTAAGAAGGGTAGACTGTAAAAACTCCAATTTTAGTGTACAAAAATTTGTTTAAAAGTTAATGTATACTTGGGGTATTTATATTTCCTGTGAATACTATAAGTATTTGTTTTGCTTTTTAATAGCAAGAAGGAGCTTGTAGCTCATTGGTAAAGCCTTGCACTACTGAGACAAAGCACCAGAGTTCAAATCCTATTAGCCACATTATTTTTTTATATTGTTTTCTTTCAAATTTTTAGAAGCCCAAGAGCTTACACGTGCATAACTCGTAAAAACCAAAAGTTGCATATAAAACAAACTGGCCCAGAGGGTAGACCAACAGACGAGGGACACATGGCAGCAAAACCCGGCCCGACTTGGCCCGACTCGGCCTGACTCGATCAGCCGGCGGATCGGCCGAATCGGCCGCCGCCGCCGGCCGACTCACCTCGGATCGGAGTTGGGTCTTCTTGAAAGTTGTGCCTCTTGATCTTCTTATAACCCCTGTATACTTTAAAAACCCTGCACATTAACGGAGACCTTAAAATACAATTAAAACCTAATTTAAACCTATTTTAATGCATAATTTTTAATAAATTTCTATCAAACCCTAACCCTAATCTTTTCCTATAAATACCACTCCAATTCACACCCCCTCACTCACAAACTCTGTCCAAACTCTCAAGAAAAATCCCTCGAACTTTTGTGTACAAGTGGAGTTAGCGAAGGGCAAAGCTCCGGCGAACTTCTGACGACGACCCTAGGAGCTCCCGGCGACGAAACGACGTGGAACCTACTTCCACTCCCTCTTACTCTTTTCCAAGCTAAATTCCAGTAAGTCTCTCCTCCCTCTTCTCTTTTCTATTCTTAAAACTCGTATTTCTAAAACCCGACGGAAGCGAAGTTAATCCGACTTCCGATTCGGGTTTCTTTAAAAAGTTCAAATTTTCTTAAATACAACACACCAAACCCTCACATCTTGACTATTAAATATTAACAAAATATCATGAACAAGTTTCATAGCAAAATATTTCATATTGTAATTTTTATCGTACTTTTTCAGTAAAATACCATATAGTTTAGTTTTGACATTAAACATCATATTCTTGCTATACCTTTAAATAGATCATGAGGTAATAAACTACCTCCTCACAACACTCATATGCAATATAGCACAATATCTTTCGGGAATATAGAATACGCGAATACGAATTTACACTTAAATACCTTTATCTTATTAAAACCTTTTTCTACAAGATTGTGAATTTTAAACAAATCTTTGTAAAGCGCCGCTACAACCCATTTTGGGGAACCCGTTCGGGATGGTGCGGATTATCGCACATCCTCGGGCTTAGTAGTGCAAGATACAGACCTCCGCAAGGAGCATTCGGTCTCGAAAGATTTTAAAAATACAAATATTTTAAGAAAATGAGATTTCTAAAAAAAAATAATAAATTAAAAATATTTTATATAAATATATATATATATGGATGTATTATCAAAATATCTAATTTTTGATATAATATAAATATTCCAACTTTTCTAAATCAAGAGAATCAATTTACATGAAAACACCATGCAATTCCATACAAGTTCAATACTTTACAATTATATACCATGTATTATGAAAAATAGGTTTATTCACTAGAAATGTCACATATATAAAATCTACATCTATGAAAATTCTAAAGACGATAATTAAATATTTAGGTGTATTTTGAAAAGTATACAAAAATTATTTTTATATAAAACCCCCTTAAGTTTTATAAATTACAATAAGGACCCTAGTAAATATAGGTTTAAGCGGGACCAGTCTCTTGAGCCTTAAGAAGCCGGAGATATGGGTGCTTACCTATTTAAGGTAGACAACATAACAAACGGTGTTATCAACACGGTAATCGTCTTTGAAAAAGGCATAAATCCTGCCACCCATGTGCGGCGGTTACCGATAACACCAAAACTTAATTCAGGATTTCAATTTCTTTTCTAATTGTCTGACTCAGATTGAGTCTCATTATAAATAATCTGATTTGAATATGATTCAAGTACAATCTATAATACTACAATTCAATATGAATCCATAAATCCATATAATCGATCTGTTCAAACTATTCAATCGGTATTGACTGAACCGAACCATGGATATACTTCCATTTACATGATTCTCCAGTTACATCCATTTACTGATATCATGGTTTCGGCAAGTCATCCATCTATACAGTCTATAATACAAGACAATACAAGTTACAATACAATACAAACAATGAAATCAAGACATCACGGGGTTTAAGGGGTAGATTGGTATGGAAGGTGTTAGAAGTGGCACGAGACTGCAAGATTTAAGACACCTAACCTGTATTCCATTGTTGTTGTACCGTGGCATAAACGGTTCTTATTGTACATTCCGTTCACCTTAGTCTCTGGTCTACTGAGACTCCTCTCGTATACACCGACATCCTTCTGTACCAAGCTACAAACAATAGCGTTAACAATATAATACAACTTTAAAAGTTACTCTCTCTCCCTCTCTCTCTCTCTGTCTATTTTATTTCTCCTTATCTTTGGGACTTACCGAGTGATTGTTCGCTGACGACATTCCTTCTCTTTCTTCTTTAGAATGTTATCAGGTGATTCAGACCTTCAGGAGATCGAGCCCACCAGCGAGGACTTGGATCAGCTGGCCTACGACCCAGAGCTTTAGATTCATTGTACACATTTCATTTCAGTACTTTCCATTTCTGTTATGCCACTGTTTTAGCATTATTTTCATTCAGATGTATTTACTTTTCCATGTACTGTAAAAAAATGTTAATAAATAAAGTTGTTGTTCATTACATTTGTCACTTGTGTATATTTCTTTTATATTGCTTAGATACACTTAGCGTGTTTACTTCAGAGTAAATATGTAGCGGCCTTGTCGTGTCCCCTTCGCCGTATACCGGAAAGCGGGGCATGACAATTGCCCATACCACCGAGTGTTGGGACACACTATTGAAGACTATTGCATTTTCAAGGATTAGGTCGTGAAACAATATAAGGCAAGAGAAATCTCATTGTCTCCTGGCGTATTGACAAACAATTAAGCAGCGACCTCCAATTTTATACAAATAGATATCGAGGTATTTCGGAAACTGGCCGCTCTTAAATGTTCACCCTTCCCTGAAAGGGGCAAACCACAACAGCAATCCAATGGTCCAGCGAGTAACATTGACAATGAGAGGGCAACAAATAGATGCGCGATCCATACGGTTTACATGATCGGACATGGAGAAACGAACCTGTAAGCCCGCGGGGGCGCCCCGGCCGTCGATCCGACGCCGGAAACGCGGAAAACAAAAACTTTGCGAACTTTGCAAAACGGCACCGCCGCGGACTTTTTACCCGGATCGGGCCATTAACCTAGCTAGCTAGCAAAAAGAAAAGAGTAGAGAAGCTATACCAAGCGATCCGTGTCCTTCGGTCTTCGTCTCCGCTCCGATCTCCCGCGGAATCTCCGTCACCTCCTCGCTCGTCGGAAAGGGCACCACGTAGCCGGAATCTTTTACGGGCTCCCGCCTCTTGACCGAGGCAACTCGGGCGCGAAGTTGGCTAGCCGACGCGTCCAAGGCTTGCTATAGAAATAGTGTAGAAGGTTATCTCTTTGGGGTTCTTGAAGTTGCCTTGATGGAAGGATGTGAGGAGGAGAAGAAAGCAACTAAAGAAAATGTGCTTGTGAATTTTTGTAGCATCAAAAAGATATGAAACATTTTTCTCACTCAAAAAGGAAATGATCCACTCTTCTCCCCTCTCCATAGTGGCCGGCCCTCTCTCCTCTAGAATTAGATTGGAGAGAGAAAAAAGAATGGCATAAAACAATATGTGAAGATAATTATCAAATTATCTCACATCAACCACTAATCAAAGCACCATCAAATGAAAAGCAATGGAATGGACCAAAAGGGAATCTCATGATGAAATAACAATCATGATGCCACAAATATGCAAGAAAACCCCCTCACAAAATGTTAATTGCAAACTTGCAATTAACACCCTCCAACGAAAAGTCCGACCGGGAAGAAAAAAAGAGAAAACCGGCCGGAACGGAATGCAAACTGGCAACCCCAGAAAACCGATCCCGTAATAAATTACAGGAAAACCCCGCTACTGCAAATACATGCCCGCATTTGTATTCCCACTGAACACAAATGCAAAGAGACAAAACTACACTATCTAATACTAGTATCCGGCTTAAGCCAAAGCCGGCTAGTAAAAACCGTCCGATCATGATCCGTGCAATACCGCACGTATCTGATCGAACCCTGCCATATCTCCATACGGCCTCTACAGCGTTTCGCCCGAAACTAGAGTAACTGTCTGTGTGGTGGACTCTAAAGACTCGTCAATACTATGGCTGTAGATTTAACCACTAGCACGTCAGAGGTATAAGCCAATACGTAACGGGCCACCAGGTATTGACCAAAAGGGACGTCTGCGAGCGAACTCAGCCTGACACCCTACTGAGCCTGTCAGTGACAATATCCGTACAGTCCGGTCCGTTCGTCTATGAGCATCGCATGGCGGGCCTAGGGGGTTGGTAAAAGTCAGACCCCCAAAAGCGGTACAAGTCGTGTCGGAGTGCAGCCCAGAACACCCTGAGATACTACTGGAATACCTACCAGCAAATCTCCTGCCTTGGCCAAGGACTTTTCATGTTCTGGCTCTCCTAGACACAGCACGACCTCACCCCCAATACCGGGAGAGACGAACCCCTGCAGATCCGCTCACTGCCTCCATGTGGCTCGGGACTGTACCCAACTAAAACCTGTTTGCACGACTCCTTTGAGCCGTGGTAGGGTAGTAATCAAAGTACAGTGGGAACTCACACGAGACAAATGACGATCCCAGGTCGATGAACTAACCTGTACACATGTCACCTGGGAACTGCTATCTGACGTCTGGTATATCCCAACTAGCAGGTTCCCGGCGAGTCCTGTCCGGTGTACTCATAACCCAATGAGCACCTGTATACATCTTAGGTGAACCAACTGACACCAGTGGCTTGTGAGACCGGCCACCGCCCCTCGTCGGGGTCTCGACTGTATACACTAGTCTACTCTGGAGAAACGATGCCCTGTCTCGAATCTCCCACGACTAGGGACCTATTAAGGATGTGCTTGTAGACCCCCAGCTCCCACTTATATGATCGCCCTCATACTGCTGGTGGTCAAGCAAGAATCCAAGGGGCTTTATCAACGTGTAATAGCGACTCGAAAGGTCACCTAAAGCAGTACACGATGATAAAGGTAAACCAGATAGCATACTATCATCTCGAGTAAGACTGTCCTACTGGGACAGGTCCTCCCCTCAATCATTGCAATCACGTGCCTGTGATCCAATAATTGACTCTGAGGGCACTATCTCCAACAATCTCCCACTTGCACTCGAGGCTAATTATTGCGATGTCGCATACTCACAGCCCGTGTGATACCGAACACCCAACTCCTCTACTAGTCAGTCTCACAAAGCTCGTTTGCGAAACTATTGCGTTCGAGGAATAGCCTCGGTGAGTGGATCCGCTATGATGTTTCTTTCTATGTCTCTCTATATCCCATGTTCGCGGAGAAAGCCATCTCCCGAAATGAGCAATACCTGTCTTAGAATGTCTGGATGTCTGATGGGACCTAGCTCATAAATGAACTCCAAATCCAAACTTCTTAGACTGTATCGTCAACTGAACTTAATCAGTATCCTGCACCATGCCTTCCCTCAGTATCGACCTGGACCACCTGTCCAAAATACTGCCCCTCGTTAGAGGAAAAACTATAACTCTGACAGCTACTCTGCCATCCAGGTCACCTTGGAAGACTGGAATGATAACCGTCTCATAAAGGAGGCTGCCGTTATCAATTCCCTAGAACATCAACTTATGTTCTAAAACTGCTTCCGACTGTTTCTCCAGGATTGGATCAATATCAACTTATTGCACCTACTGCAAGAACAACATCTGGTGTGGTACTTGACATCTCATGATTGACTCAATTGCCTAAGCAAGTGATCTGTCAATCATGCGTATCCCTCTCCCCTTTAGTCTGTAAGACACCTTTAGAGAGGGTGACTCCATTACCTGCAGGTACACTACCGTGCCAGGAGTCGTCCATTCTAAATACTTATAGAATGCGGTCAAAGTACCCATATTGGGAAACCACCCAAATCTAGATCTAAAACCATAGATCTAGTAACCAGAATGTCTGATATAATATCCAAGTCCTATGTGGAGAAACCACTGTGTGACGACCAAAGTATAACCGATCGTAGTATAGGAATATCACTTCCTACTCTGTGTATGTCATCAAATACCAGGACATCACACTCTACTACCTTCTCAACAGATCCATCCCCTATTCTGATCAAGTCAAACCTATGACTGCCACATCAGAAATAGATGATCTATCTCCGCTATATCTGCTTTAGTCTATAAATAGACATAAGCCTGATATCCACCAATGCTTCCGCTGCTCCCACTGACTACGACAATCCTCTGGCAGAGTCATATAGACGTGCACTTCTAAAGCCAGTTTAGAACGACGCTATACTCATCCTCCCGCCGGGTCTCGCAGCCTGGAACAACAGCAATGGCAAGTCTGGGTAAACAAGAACCTCCCTGCCACCGTCCTTGAGCATACCGAAGTACCTCTCGAGTGCCTGAGGTTACCCACCATATCTGCGGAGTGGCCAATGGAATGTCAAACCAGATTGAATCTTTAGGTTCTTATCAAATCTTCAGTAATCGTTTGCGGTTCTGGAATCACATCCAGTTCTACCATACTCCCACTACTGTTTTTTTTGAAAAAATCCATTTCTTTAAAAAATGTGGAGAGTCAAGAACAATATCACTATTGATCTTCCAAATGGTAGAATGTCAACCCTCGTCATAGCCCGGGTCAACCCACAAACAGCCACTACTGAAACGTGCCTTGAGTTGTCCAGTGTCTGGTTTTAAGCATAAGCCGGACAACTCCCCGTATCTTAACAATGTCAAGATATGAACTGTTCTAAATCCAAGAACCAGAGGCACTGATTTAATTGAACCAGATTCAAATCATGCAGCTGTCTCCAGTGCATGTCAAGTAAATGGAAGAGAGGCCGATCAGCGTTACTCAACTTAGGAGTACTTCCAATTATGAGTAACCTGAAAGAGAAGCTAGTTCTCTTAATCATTACTATCAACTGAATACCATTCACAAGTATCTACATCTTCGATCTCCTTGAAGAATCCCGATACTTGCAACACTTGGTTCTCTACTTTACTCTTATACCTATAACTCCTCAAAACTTAGACCCTGTGTTTCTACGAAACACATGTCTAAGAACTAGAGAAGTTAAAAGTAAACAGAATATAGTACGAGGACCAACCCCTCTGTCCTAATGGACACTGGACAATATACAATACTCTGTATAAGTCCCCTGAGTCTAGTGACTCATTCACTGTGTGTCGTAGGTTGAAAACTGTACTTTTGGTTAAGAAGAATTACACCGCTGTTCAATGCTCCTTACCTAACCATCCACTGGTATAGGTAAATGTCATAGACATAATTTCAAAAAGATATGTCTCACTCTATAAAAATAGACGTACAGATATATCAATTTGAAATTGGTGCATAACAACGGATATTCAAAACCAAATATTTGCCGACCGGCAAACAACCCAGGTGGCTTCCTCAAATATCACCAATTCCAACGAATCCCGATATAATGAGGATGGTCACCTAATTCCCAATAACTTACTCCCACTCATCGTCTGTAAAACCATACAGATATGAGAATCCAACCTGGTAAATACATACCCTGGAGTAAGCGTCTAATCGGGAAATCAGTTTTCTTTTAACAGTACACAGTGAAACTGAAGCATTGAAATGTTTCGATGGGGTATTCTGGTATTCCTAGTAATGCCTCTTCCATTATCCAGATTCACAACTATAACCGTATAATTCTTTGCCACCTCTCCAAATCCCTTCATATGTCTTTAGTCATTACCTTCTGTACACCCCTTTAGGCCAAATGGTTTTCTTCCTTCCCTACCGTTCGGCACCAGCCTATGGTTTGGAAGAAGACTATCCAATAAGCATAATGGGTGTACTGTCCTAATCCTAGGAGCACTCACAACGCGAGAGAAGGTGAGGATAAAAGACAACCGAATGTACTTAATTCATAGGTGATTTAAGATTGACAAAGAAGTACATGGTTTGGTCGTGAATAGCAGTCGCAATTTACTTTGCCCTCTTACTAATCCCTTGCTTTGTCTGAACTTAATACCTTCTGTACACCGTTTAGGCTAATTGGCTTTCTTCATTCCCTACCGGTCGGCACCAGCCTAAGGTTTGGAAGAAGACTATCCAATTTACGTAATAGGTGTACTATCTCCTAAACCAAGGAGTACTCGCAACCTGAGAGAAGGTAAAAGGTAAAGACAACTGAATAGTCCTATTCGTTTTCTCCAGAACCGGAAACCATCCTCGAAGTCATTCGAGTTCGTATATAACCATACGATGGTTTTGTCCAATGGAAGTGGACGTTCGTAGTAATACGGGGTGTCCCGGAGAAAAGGGTAAAAGTAGGAGTGGCAATGAGGTTTGCAACTCTGACAATCCAAAAGCCAGTGTTAAGTAGGTTCGGTCAACTTGGTCACTGAGTCATAGTCTAGGGTCGGGTCAATGGTCGCTGCCAGAGAGAGAGAGAAAAGAAACACTCAGCGTGCACTCTAACCTAGATCAGAATGGTTACCAATTTATCTAATCTGGAAACCTCCCACTGTAGCGTCAAATTCTTCCCCAAACCTGAAAGAAGAATTAGCCGGGATAACCCGAGGAGTAAACCAACTCATCAGTGGGAATCGGGATCCAACTATCATCGCATGATAATGTGACGGAATCCGCTCACGTTATCACACTCCAGAAGGTATGCGCATATCTGGCAAGTTTCAGTACTTTTGAAACTCCCGATGTGGATTTTTGCCCCATGCTCTTATGACCTTGACTAAGGCCAACAAATCATAAGTCACATGTCAAGTTCTACCCGTCATTGTCCAGGTTGATTTGAACCCACCCGTACAAGCCCTTGACTAAGGCCAACAAGGCTATACGACTGTCCCAAACCAACGCATCTATCTATGCAGCATATGAATACCCAATAGCTACCAAACACTGTGCCTTGACTAAGGCCAACAAACACAGCTTGAATACTATTGACTACCCATATGAAACGACGGAGGGCTACGAATGGTTTCTGGCGAAAACCTTTAACGTAGTGAACTTGATATCGTTGAAGGAACGGATAGCTTTTTAGAAAATATAGTGACGAAAACCTTTACTAAAGAGGTCACTCCCGGTGAAGGGATCTCGGCTCTTTCCCCGTAGAATGAGGTGCAGGATATTCCAACTGAATACCACGGTGCAAAGCAAAAGTAATCGGCTATAGTGGAGTTAATGCCCTGACGCAAACTTCTGTCCAAGGGGTCACTCCCGGTGAAGGGATCTCGGCCCTTGCCTCGTCGACTGAGGAGCAGGATATTCCAAATGCATACCACTGTGCAAAACAAAAGAGAACGCCCTTACAATAACAGCTTTTTGAAAAAGTGTTCCAACAACATCAGATTAGGTTTGTTTAACTTGCATTGATCCGAATCAATGCAGTCCCATCAATTGATCACACCACAAAGAACGAAAATATACTGACGTACGTATATGCCATCCGCATTCGCCACTGGGTCCCGTCATCACCCGTTAGGTTAGCTAACTAACGACAGAGCGGGGACTGGACTAGCGCGGATGAAAAACATATACAACATCTACTAATATATATACCAATATATAATTCGCTCAAGGCGTGATAAAAGCAACACAGAAATGTATAGCAACACAGATCAATACAGATATCTGGGATCCCCAGGTTTCACAGAGCCGCTGAAACCCGACGTTCCCCTGGTCGTGTGGATAGCCTGTGCAATGAAATCCTAGACCCCTACGGGCGCGGCAAGTCACCCGCCAAAACCTGAAGCGAGGCAGCCCCTTTCAGCAACGTGAATGGACCACCCAGCACTTCACGGAATCCGGTAACTTGGGCACCCCTCCTGGGTCAACTCTATACCCCCTACGAGTGCGGCGAATAGCCCGCCAATTCTAGAGTGAAGCCCCCTCCGTCTCAATGCCATGAGATGCGGGCTTGTTGCCCTCTAGAATCCGGCTATCCGTGCACCCCTCCGCGGGGTAATCCTAGTACAGAAAGTAAAATATACATACAACGGGCACATCGACCGCAACCAGGTCGTGCCCCAAAATAATAATACAAACTGGCAGTGACGGCAGTCCACATGTCGGACGCTCGCCCCGCAATATCAAATGTACATATAAAACAGAACTGTACTACCACTGCAACCAGGCTATCCCCACGACCGATCCGCAACAACACAGTACAATCACAGAACATCAACGTGAAAATCACGTTCGCAAATCCGTCTAACCGGGCTATAGCAGTTAGACGGGATTTACCGATCAAGTGACATTCACGGTCGCAGATATAATGTAAAAACTGTGAACTAGCATGTTTAAAATATCCGATCGAACAAATTTATCAAAGTGGGCCCCCAAAAAGAACTGTAGCACTTACAGAAAACCTGGGCCCAAATAAAATATCCCAAAAGCCCTATTTCTATACCACAAGCTTACTGGGAAAATTTGGTGCCACAATTCCTCTTATCCGCCGCGCAAGCGCGGCCAAACCAGGGTTTTGGCCGCGCTTCCGCGGTGGAACTGAGGAATTGGTGGATCGTATTTTCCCAGATTTCTTATAATTGCTTGTACATGCCTCTGCAACAACCTGAAAAATTTTAGGAGCTCAAAAAATTTCAACAGAGAACACATGTGCACAAAAATACGGTTTTTGGGGATTTTGTTCGATCGGGTTCTAAACGCGCTAGAGCAAGCTAGGTAGGTTAACGGCGTGGCTCTGATACCATTGTAAGCCCGCGGGGGCACCCCGGCCGTCGATCCGACGCCGGAAACGCGGAAAACAAAAACTTTGCGAACTTTGCAAAACGGCACCGCCGCGGACTTTTTACCCGGATCGGGCCATTAACCTAGCTAGCTAGCAAAAAGAAAAGAGTAGAGAAGCTATACCAAGCGATCTGTGTCCTTCGGTCTTCGTCTCCGCTCCGATCTCCCGCGGAATCTCCGTCACCTCCTCGCTCGTCGGAAAGGGCACCACGTAGCCGGAATCTTTTACGGGCTCCCGCCTCTTGACCGAGGCAACTCGGGCGCGAAGTTGGCTAGCCGACGCGTCCAAGGCTTGCTATAGAAATAGTGTAGAAGGTTATCTCTTTGGGGTTCTTGAAGTTGCCTTGATGGAAGGATGTGAGGAGGAGAAGAAAGCAACTAAAGAAAATGTGCTTGTGAATTTTTGTAGCATCAAAAAGATATGAAACATTTTTCTCACTCAAAAAGGAAATGATCCACTCTTCTCCCCTCTCCATAGTGGCCGGCCCTCTCTCCTCTAGAATTAGATTGGAGAGAGAAAAAAGAATGGCATAAAACAATATGTGAAGATAATTATCAAATTATCTCACATCAACCACTAATCAAAGCACCATCAAATGAAAAGCAATGGAATGGACCAAAAGGGAATCTCATGATGAAATAACAATCATGATGCCACAAATATGCAAGAAAACCCCCTCACAAAATGTTAATTGCAAACTTGCAATTAACACCCTCCAACGAAAAGTCCGACCGGGAAGAAAAAAAGAGAAAACCGGCCGGAACGGAATGCAAACTGGCAACCCCAGAAAACCGATCCCGTAATAAATTACAGGAAAACCCCGCTACTGCAAATACATGCCCGCATTTGTATTCCCACTGAACACAAATGCAAAGAGACAAAACTACACTATCTAATACTAGTATCCGGCTTAAGCCAAAGCCGGCTAGTAAAAACCGTCCGATCATGATCCGTGCAATACCGCACGTATCTGATCGAACCCTGCCATATCTCCATACGGCCTCTACAGCGTTTCGCCCGAAACTAGAGTAACTGTCTGTGTGGTGGACTCTAAAGACTCATCAATACTATGGCTGTAGATTTAACCACTAGCACGTCAGAGGTATAAGCCAATACGTAACGGGCCACCAGGTATTGACCAAAAGGGACGTCTGCGAGCGAACTCAGCCTGACACCCTACTGAGCCTGTCAGTGACAATATCCGTACAGTCCGGTCCGTTCGTCTATGAGCATCGCATGGCGGGCCTAGGGGGTTGGTAAAAGTCAGACCCCCAAAAGCGGTACAAGTCGTGTCGGAGTGCAGCCCAGAACACCCTGAGATACTACTGGAATACCTACCAGCAAATCTCCTGCCTTGGCCAAGGACTTTTCATGTTCTGGCTCTCCTAGACACAGCACGACCTCACCCCCAATACCGGGAGAGACGAACCCCTGCAGATCCGCTCACTGCCTCCATGTGGCTCGGGACTGTACCCAACTAAAACCTGTTTGCACGACTCCTTTGAGCCGTGGTAGGGTAGTAATCAAAGTACAGTGGGAACTCACACGAGACAAATGACGATCCCAGGTCGATGAACTAACCTGTACACATGTCACCTGGGAATTGCTATCTGACGTCTGGTATATCCCAACTAGCAGGTTCCCGGCGAGTCCTGTCCGGTGTACTCATAACCCAATGAGCACCTGTATACATCTTAGGTGAACCAACTGACACCAGTGGCTTGTGAGACCGGCCACCGCCCCTCGTCGGGGTCTCGACTGTATACACTAGTCTACTCTGGAGAAACGATGCCCTGTCTCGAATCTCCCACGACTAGGGACCTATTAAGGATGTGCTTGTAGACCCCCAGCTCCCACTTATATGATCGCCCTCATACTGCTGGTGGTCAAGCAAGAATCCAAGGGGCTTTATCAACGTGTAATAGCGACTCGAAAGGTCACCTAAAGCAGTACACGATGATAAAGGTAAACCAGATAGCATACTATCATCTCGAGTAAGACTGTCCTACTGGGACAGGTCCTCCCCTCAATCATTGCAATCACGTGCCTGTGATCCAATAATTGACTCTGAGGGCACTATCTCCAACAGAACCCTCCTACGCTTCACAGCCATGGTGTTGATGTGGTTGACGCAACCTAATATTGGCTCGGTTCAGATAATGATGAGGACCTTGCTCGAGCTCCTAAGCAAAAAGAGCCCATGGTTCTTAGGTAATCAAGCTCAGGCGATGAGGATAGCCCAGTCGTCATCCCCAAAACTACATAATAAGCGTTATTCCAATTGCTTCAAGAGCGATTTCAGGACCGTGATAAAGAGTTAACCATGATCCGTTCCAAAGTCGATGATCCGGTGAATGTTGTGGAAAATCTCGTAACCCGAGTCCTTCAAATGCAATCACAACAAAATAAAAATTTGGTCCACGAACCAGGAATTGATGTCCCAAAGCAGCCAACAGCTATTCTCTTCAGTTTAAGAGTGGAATACCTTTATGAAAGAAGACTACGGCTAGCCCCAGGAAAGTCCTGACGCATGACTTCGACCCATTGACACGGGACAGAATTAAGGGAAAGTCATCAACAGATCCCGAAACTCTCCAGGACTTGCTTAAAAAAGTCCAGATGTTGGAACATGCGGGCCCCGAATCACTTCCAAACTACCAATATAACAACATGTCCAAATATCCGGAGAACAACAACTACAAAGGTAGGCCTCCTAAGGACACTGAATTCTCTAATGCATCTTCCGATCAAAGTAGGCGAGGAGTAGGCAGGCCTAATGCCGACCAGCCTCGAAAACCAATGTTGGGAGGAGGAGGGGAATCGCCCCTGGAAGAGAAATTGAATAAGGTCTATTCTTTCAGAAGGGATAGAGTCCGTAAAATATTCAAGGACACCTTGAGAAACGGTTTGCAATTGCCTAAATCAAAAAGAACACATGAAGCAAACACGACTGATGATCCCTTGTACTGCCCGTATCATAGAATGGTGAGTCATACTATTGAAAACTGCTTTGTTTTTAAGAATTGAGTTGAAAAATAATACAATGAGGGAGTGGTCTCATTGGTCAAAAACGCGTTAGCAGAAAACCAAGTTACGATCGTCTGCTCCATTCGAACGAAGACCAAAACCCTCTGGGGGCAGACGGCTCAATCGCCCGCTCCAGAAAATGACCCAGTCAACCGCAGTTTCTACGGGACATATGTGAACATCTCTCCAAAAGGACAAAGAGAGCATTGAAGTGCCGTGAGATCAAAGTCCAAGGATTATTGAATAAGCGCACGGCTATGACCCCTAAGTCATTAAACTAAGAAATAAAAGAAAAATGATGTAAACAAACAAAAAAAAAACAAACGGTATGTCTACAAGTAAAACAGGCACGGATGAAAATACGAAAGGGCTCCGTGAGTAAAACCAGCAGGACTGCCAACGAGTTTGTGAAAACCCGAAAGGGCGCAAACTCATGAAAAAGAGACGAAAATATACTCGCAAAGTCCTCTCGACCTTGTGAGGAGAATATTCTCACGTGAGATCCTTACGACTCACAAAGGAGCAACACACTTAGGAATCCTCATAACTCCTAAGGAGAAAATATACTTACGAGATCCTTTCGACTCGTAGGGAGAAAATATTTTTATGAGATCCTTACGGCTTATAAAATTGAAAAGGCTTAGGTGATAGAGATCTAAACCTGTCTCCTAAGCCATCGCTCCCCAACGGGCAACGACAAATGATGAGTCGCTCCTGACACTACGCTTTAGTATTAGCGATGCTGATGCCAAACCAAAATCAAAATCCCCAAATTCCCAAACGGCGAATGATGGTCGCTTTTGATACCATATTCCAGTGTAGCGATGCAGACGCCAACCAAAATTCAAATCCCCCAAATTCTCTTGGCCTTACGGCCAGTCCTCAAATTAACTACTGTATACAATCCACATGCTCAAATGATCCTCATCACACCCATGCCCCACCGTAATTACCAGTCCCGCGGCCGATCTCCGCCATCGGAATTATGCTCCATTTGGAAAGACCCACTCATGTGTCCTTATGATACATGAGGAGAACAGAGCTTACGAGATTCTCTCGACTCGTAAGAAAATACCTTCCTGGGATCTTTATGACTCACAAGGGAAAATACACTTGGGGGGTCGTCACGACTCCTAAAGAGAAAATGCACCTACGAGATCCTCTCGACTCACAGGGAGAAAATGCTTTTATAAGACTCTTACGGCTCATAAAATTGAAAAGCCTTAGATGACAGGGGCCTAAACCTATCTCCTAAGCCATCGTTCCTTAACGGGCATGGAAAATGATGATTCTCTCCTGGTACCACATTCCAGTGTAGCGATGCTGATGCCAAACCAAAACCAAAATCTCTAAATCCTCTGACGGCAAATGATGATTCGTTCCTGGTACCACATTCCAGTGTAGCGATACTGATGCCAAACTAAAACCAAAATCCCCAAATCCTTTCACGGCAAATGATGATTCCCTCCTCGCACCACATTCCAGAGTAGCAATGCTGATGCCAAACCAAATTCCAAATTCCAAATCCCACACTGCAATGCCTCAAATTCAAGGGTCCAGCCAAACAAGACAGGAATCGGACAAATCAAACTAAAATCCCAGCCGGAAGCGCTTCCAAGATCAAAAGTCATGACGGACATATTGGAACCTCCCCAAAAAAAATCAAACCAACCAATTCCAACAACGACCTCCCCGTCGGAATCAAGCTCCGCCTCAGGGACACGTCAACCAGAGACACTCCGTGCCCGGGACACGTCAACTAGCGACACTCCGTGCCGGGGAAACATCAAACAGACACTCCATGCCGGGGACACGTCAACCAGACACTCCTGTAGGGTGTTTTTCGTCCCCCTATTGAGATGGGAATACGCGCGCGCTTGCCAGGCGTACTACAGATTCTCTCTGCCTAGGGTAGGCCGGGGTTTAATGATTATGGGGATCCGAATCTCCGACAGCCGCGGACTAAGCTGCCGTTATTACCCCCCGCCTTTGGGGCGAGGGAACCTCCGATTAACGGGTTAAACTGGTCATGCGAACTCAATGTGCAGTGTACGTATGTTTTGTTTTGGAGGGGGGTTTGGATATATCGGGAGCCACGCAGAGTTTTTACGGGGGTCCCGCTACCCGGATAGCGGGCTGGGGGTCAAGGGGGCTAGCAGCCCCCTTGCGGGGTGCGGGGCAGCGCCCCGTTAGAAAATTTTTTCTAACAGGGACAGTGTCGTGGAGTATGTGTGTATGTAAATATGTATACATATGTACAGATATACATATATATATATAAAAGGGGGAAAAGACATCTAAAGGATGCGTGGGGACAGCACCTTGGGCGCTGTGAGCCTAGGTGCTGTGCGCTCAGGCGCTAGAGTGCCACGTGTCGGCACGTGGGCGCTCTGCGCTTGAGCACTGGGCGCTTGAGCGCAAGTGCGCCACGTGTCGGTGCGGGGGCGACTTGCGCTCGAGCGCAAGCGCGCCACGTGTCGACACGGGGGCGACTTGCGCTGGAACGCAAGCACGCCACGTGTCGGCACGGGGGCGACTTGCGCTCGAGCGCTTGCGCTTGAGCGCAAGCGCACCACGTGTCGACACGGGGGCGACTTGCGCTCGAGCGCTTGCGCTGGAGCGCAAGCGCGCCACGTGTCGGCACGCGGACGCTCTGCACTTGAGCGCCGGTTAGAAAAAGAGGCTTTTAGCCTAAAAAAATTTCTCAGAAGAGAAATCAGAGAGGAGTTGGACTCCTGAGTATGTGTTTTTTTTTGGTTTAGTGAACGATGTTCTTCTTCCTCCTCCTCTGTTAGCTGGATCTTGAAGACCAAGAGATATGGGATTTCTAAAAATCTCTTCTTTTTGAGATCTAATGGAAGATCTGAGTTCCCCTTTATGGGTTTTGTGGTGAAAAACTAATTTGTTTTATAAAAGGAAAAGTAAAACTCTTGATTTAATTCAAGAGAAAAAGAAAGGTTTTGGAACCTTGAAGAAGGAGAAAAGATCTCAGATCTGAAGAAAATTTTGAGAGAGAGAAAAAGTTGTTAGATTTTTTTCATTATCTTTGCCTTTATAAGCCATACACTTTACACATAGCCCCTTGGGCTTCACAAAATGGCATTTTGCCTATCCCATGGCTCATGTGCCATTTCTTTTTGCACATAAGCCATGGGCTTTACAAAAATTTGGCTTTATGCCTATTTTTCTTACATTTATCCATAAAATAAAATAAAAGAAATGCAACAAAATTATTTATTACAAAATTTTTTATCTCGGCATGGGGGAAGGCCGACCGCTTCATGTTCGGGCTCGACTCGGGCATGGGCCCACTGGATCTGCGCTTGGGCCCACTTGGCTTGGGATTGACTTTGATTTTGACTTGATCAACCGGGGTGTAAATTTTTACCCCAACAAATTGCCCCCCATCAATAAATGCACACCACATATGTGGGTCGTGTGCATGAAATTGATGGATCTTCTTTCTCGTGGAGGCGACTTGATTCGGTTCCCACCTTTTGGGAAGTTGGCACTGCCCTTTTTACGATATGGACGGTCGATGCGGCCCTTTTTGCGACTTGGACGGTCGGTTCTGCCCTTTTTGCGACTTGGACGGTCGGTGCTGCCCTTTTAGCGACGTGGACGGTCGGTGCTGCCCTTTTAGCGACGTGGACGGTCGGTTCTGCCATTTTTGCGACGTGGACGGTCGATGCTGCCCTTTTAGCGACGTGGACGGTCGATGCTGCCCTTTTTGCGACTTGGACGGTCGGTTCTGCCCTTTTTGCGATTTGGACGGTCGGTGCTGCCCTTTTTGCGACGTGGACGGTCGGTTCTGCCCTTTTTGCGACTTGGACGGTCGGTGCTGCCCTTTTAGCGACGTGGACGGTCGGTTCTGCCCTTTTTGCGACTTGGACGGTCGGTGCTGCCCTTTTAGCGACGTGGACGGTCGGTACTGCCCTTTTTGCGACTTGGACGGTCGGTTCTGCCATTTTAACGACGTAGACGGTCGGTTCTGCCCTTTTTACAACTTGGACGGTCGATGCTGCCCTTTTTGCGACGTGGACGGTCGGTTCTGCCATTTTAGCGACGTGGACGGTCGGTTCTGCCATTTTAGCGACGTGGACGGTCGGTTCTGCCCTTTTTACGACTTGGACGGTCGATGCTGCCCTTTTTGCGACGTGGACGGTCGGTTCTGCCCTTTTTGCGACTTGGACGGTCGATTCTGCCATTTTAGCGACGTGGACGGTTGGTTCTGCCCTTTTTACGACTTGGACGGTCGATGCTGCCCTTTTTGCGACGTGGACGGTCGGTTCTGCCCTTTTTGCGACTTGGACGGTCGATGCTGCCCTTTTTGCGACGTGGACGGTCAGTGCTTGATTTGACTTGCTCTGCTTCTTGCAGTGTCAGGGGTAGACTTGACTTGCTCCGTTTCTTACGGTGTCGAGATTGGATTCTGATTTGCTCCGCTTTCTGCGGTGTCGGAGTGGAAGTTGACTTGTTGATTTTGATTTGGGTCGACATCAGCATCGCTATACTGGAATATGGTACCAGGAGTGAATCATCATCTGTCATTGAGAGGATTTTGGGATTTTGGTTTTTGTTTGGCATCTGCATTGCTGCACTGGAACAATGCCAGGAGCAACTCATCATTTGCCCCGGGAGGATTTTGGAATTGGTTTTTTTTTTATTATTATTTTTTTATTTTTTATTTTTTTTGGTGGGACTTTGAATGTGGTCTCACCGGTAGGACTTGGGAGAGGTTGGGATTGTTTTACGCCCGTGGATTGTATACGGTTTTGCAGGATGTATGATCCAGACCGTAGGGCCGGAAAAATTTCGGGACTTTGTCGGCGTCTGTATCGTTGCACTGGAATATGGTATCAGGAGCGACTCATCATTCGCCGTTGGGGTATGGGATTTGGAATTTGGTTAGCGTCTGCATCGCTGCACTAGAATATGGTACCAGGAGCGACTCATCATTCGCCATTTGGAGATTGGGGAGCAATGGCTTAGGAGACAGGTTTAGATCCCTATCACCTAAGGCTTTTCAATTTCATGGGCCGTGAGGGTCCCATAAAAGCATTTTCTCCCTACGAGTCGTAAGGATCCCGCAGGTGTATTTTCTCCTTAGGAGTCGTGAGGACTCCTAAGTGTGTTTTTCCTTTATGAGTCGTAAGGATCCCACAAAGGTTTGTTCTCCTCATATATCGTGAGGACACATGAGTGGGTCTTATCAATGGAGCATCATTCCCAAAGCGGAGACCAGCCACGTAACTGGTGATTACAGTGGGGTATGGGTATGATGAGAATTATTTGAGCCCGTGGATTGTATACGATGGTCAACTTGGGGACCCACCGTAGGGCCGGGAGAATTTTGAGAAATTAGATTTTGGTTGGCGTCTGCATCGCTGCACTGGAATGTGGTACCAGGAGCGACTCATCATTCGCCGTTTGGGGACTTAGAATTTGGATCTTGTTTGGCATCAGCATTGCTGCACTGGAATAATGCCAGGAGCAACTCATCATTTGCCTTGGGAGGACTTGGGATTTGGGTTTTTGGTCGGCATCAGCACCGCTAACACTGAAGCGAAATGCCAGGAGCGACTCATCATTTGCCGTTGCCCGTTGGGGAACGATGGCTTAGGAGACAGGTTTGGGTCCCTATCACCGAAGGCTTTTCAATTTTTATGGGTCGTGAGGGTCCCATAAAAGCATTTTCTCCCTGCGAGTCGTAAGGATCCCGCAGGTGTATTTTCTCCTTAGGAATCGTGAGGATTCCTAAGTGTGTTGCTCCTTTGTGAGTCGTCAGGATCTCACGCAGGGTTTTCTCCTCACAAGGCCGAGAGGACTTTGCGAGTGTATTTCATCTCCTTTCACGAGTTTGCGCCCTTTCGGGTTTTCACAGACTCGCCGGTAGTCTTGCTGTTTTTACTCACGGAGCCCTTTCGGGTTTTCATCCGTGCCCGTTTTGCTTGTGGACATACCGTTTATTTTTTTTATTTCTTTTATTATTTTTTTTTTTTCTCTTTTTTTTTCCTTTTTTTTTGCCGCTGGTGGGACTTTAAAAGTAGTCTCACCGGCAGGATTTGAGAGAGATAGGGGCCATTTACGCCCGTGGATTGTATACGGTTTTGCAGGATGTATGATCCAGACCGTAGGGCTGATGTGCTCAATTCGCCTGCGACTTGGAGCATTCACGTGTAGTATTTCTTGAGATATCGGCCATTGATGGGTGGCATGGGCCTTTCTCCCTCGGCACTTATTAATTGGTAGGATCCTCCGTCGAACACTTTCTCGATGACGTATGGTCCTTCCCAGTTTGGCTCAAATTTTCCCTTGGTATGTCGATTGGGGATGATCGGTCTTTTGAGGACTAACACCAATTCACCTTTCTTGAAAGCGCGGAGACGGGTTATCTTGTCATAAGCCCGTGACATTTGGGCTCGGTATAGCTCCAGATTTTGCTGCACCGCGAGCCTCTTTTCTTCGAGGGCATCGAGCCCTTCAAGTCGAAGGAGAACGTTTTCCTCATCCGTCAACTCGTGCTGAACGGCCATTCTTAAGCTTGGAACTTCGACTTCGAGGGGGAGGACCGCCTCCACTTCGAAGAGCAATGAGTATGGAGTGGACTGTGTTGGAGTACGGTGCGTGGTACGATATGCCCACAACGCCTCGTAAAGTTTGAGATTCCAGTCTCTCTTGTTGGCTGAAGCATTTTTCCTCAGGAGCTTGCATAGAGTCTTATTGAAGGCTCCGGCTAGCCCATTGGCTCTTGGATTATAGATGGAGGAATATCTCCAGTCTATCTTGTGCTGAGTAGCGAACCTTGAGACATTGAAACTCTTGAAAGAAGGCCCATTGTCGGAAATGATTCTTCTTGGTGTACCGAAACGGTATAGAATATTATGCTGGAAGAATGTCAGAATATCTTTTGTCTTGACTTCTTTTAGCGGGATAGCTTCAGCCCATCTGGAGAAGTAGTCTGTCGCGGCCAATATGAACCGGTGGCCTTTGGATGATGGAGGATCAATTGGGCCAACAATGTCGGTGCCCCAGACTTCAAAGGGCCACGACGCCACCGTTGGATGCAACGGATTGGGATGCTTGTGAATGAAATCACCATGGATTTGGCAGATCTGACATTTCTTTGCATGCTCTCCGCAATCCCGTATCATGGTGGGCCAGTAATACCCAAGCCGTTTGATTTGAAGTCGCATCTTGGGGCCAGATTGGTGAGCACCGCAAACGCCCGAGTGAACATCTTTCATGACCTTTTGGGCTTCGGCCAATGACAGACACCTGATCCAGAGTTGGTCATATGACCTGCGGTATAACGTGTTATTTACAAACACGTATCGGAGAGCTCTTTTCTTCAGCTGAATCCTCGCAGATTTTTCTTCGGGCAGCTTGTCGTATCGGAAGTACTCTATGAAGGGTTCTCTCCAATCGGGCTCGTCTTGGATGATCGAAGCTTCTTCGGCGGGACTGCTCTTCTGTTCCGCGCTTTCCTCTTCCCGTAGAGAGAATGGGGGTAGAATTTGTCGGCTCCTAACTGTGATCAGAATTTCGTCCATGTCGGGATCAGCCAGCTCCTTGGCTAGGCGAGCGAGTATGTCGGCTTTTCCGTTCAACGCTCTGGGGATTCTCATTAGTTCAATGTGAGTGAACCGTTTCATGAGTTCCGCCGCTCGGCCTCTGTACCGAGCTAACTCGGGTTTGTATATCTTATAGTCGCCGCTTACTTGGTTGACAACAAGCTGGGAGTCACCGTAAACCCGTAGCCGAAGAATTTTCATTTCTATGGCGAGCTCCAAACCAGCTATCAGGGC
The DNA here is from genome assembly GCA_030015575.1 of Agapanthus africanus. NCBI lineage: Eukaryota > Viridiplantae > Streptophyta > Magnoliopsida > Asparagales > Amaryllidaceae > Agapanthus > Agapanthus africanus. The sequence goes on from CM057351.1 coordinate 401,899,020, forward strand.
TTCATACTCAGCTTCATTGTTTGTCCGAGGCTCGGTGAGAGCGAAAGAACGCCGTAGGGTTCCCATTGATGGCGTGATGAACACCAACCCTATCCCCGCTTTTACCTCCGGGATGCTTGATCGGCCGGAGCTTCTTATTGATGAGGCCCCATCGAAGTAGAGCTCCCAACATGGCTCGTCATTCTCTAGGTGCAGCACTTGTTCGTCGGGCAACTCGCAATTGAGTGGTGACCCCTCTGGTATAGGATGAGTAGCGAGGAAGTCTGCAAGAGCTTGACATTTTACTGCTTTTTGAGGAGTATATACTATGTCAAACTCAAGTAGCATGACGGCCCATCTTGCCATTCTGCCGTCTAGGCTTGCCCTGGTCATCAAGTGTTTGAGCGGGTCGACCTTGGAGATTAGCATAACCCGGTGAGCCAGCAGATAGTGCCTCAGCTTCTTCACAGCAAACATCAGAGCCAGGCATTGCTTTTCAATTGGGGAATAGTTGTGTTCCGCCCCGACTAGAGTTCGACTAAGGTAGTAGAGGGCATGTTCCTTTCCCTCCTCGTTATTCTGGGCAAGGAGTGCACCGAGTGACTCATCTAGCGCGGCAGTGTAGAGAATCAGCAGTTTATTTGGAATGGGAGCGGCCAGCACTGGAGGGTGCAACAAGTATTGTTTGATGCTTTCGAACGCTGCTTGACATTCGGCATCCCAGATAAAAGGAGCTCCTTTCTTCATGAGCTTTGAGAAGGCCCTACATCTTCCCGATAAATTTGAGATAAACCTCCGTATATACGCGAGATTGCCTTGAAAAGATCTTAGCTGCGTCAGACTCTTCGGAGGGGGCATCTCCATGATGGCCTTTATCTTTGATGGGTCAACTTCGATCCCTCGATGTCGGACTATGAAGCCCAGGAATTTTCCCGACGACACGCCAAAAGCGCATTTCAGAGGATTCATCTTTAGATCATATTCCCTCAGTCTGGTGAGAACGATCCTAAGATCTTAGATATGATCGGCCTTGGCTTTAGTCTTGACGACCAGATCATCAACATAGCATTCGACGACTTTATGGATTAGGTCATCAAAGATATTAGTCATTGCCCTTTGATATGTAGCACCTGCGTTCTTCAGTCCGAATGGCATTACCTTGTAGCAATATATTCCGATCGGGGTTCGAAATGCTGTGTGCTTCTCATCCTCAGGCGACATCTTGATCTGATTATATCCAGACGAGCCATCCATAAAGGTGAACAGCTCGTAATTTGAGGTGTCATCGACCATCATTTCCATGACCGGTAGCGGGAAGTCATCTTTAGGACATGCCTTGTTGAGGTCCCTGAAATCGACACAAACTCGGATCTGCCCATTTTTCTTCTTCACTGGGACTATGCATGCGATCCAGTCCGCATATTTCTCTTCCCTGATGAAGCCGGCATCGATGAGTTTCTTGGTTTCCTCGATGACCTTTTCTTCCAACTCCCTTCTCATTCTTCGAGGAGCTTGTTTGACTGGCTTAGCATCGGGAGATATAGCCAACTTATGTACGGCCACTTCAGGGGAAAGGCCAGGCATTTCTTTGTATGTCCACGGAAAGCAGTCGACGAACTCATGCAGCAAGGCAATTATCTGCGCTTTCATTTCCTCTGACAAGAGCGAGCTGATGTAGGTCGGCCTTGGATTATCGGGCGTTCCTAAGTCAATCTCGGTTAGCTCGTCAAAGGTTGCTTGTCCACCATCTTCAAGCTCTTGAGGAGCTTCTTCTGGCTCGGCTATCTCATCATCATCATTTGATCTTTCGCCAGCTTCACCAACATGGATCATGTAGCACGCTCTGGAATCAGGTTGACTATAACCTATTCCCCGTCTGTCTGGAATTCGTCTATCAATGAGTGCTCGGACCTGGGGTGGATGCCATAGCCCTTCGTAAAACTTTGCTTCGGACTCCGTTTGATATAACCGGCATCCGCACTTTTTAAAGTATTCCCGCATCTTGGGCGCATAGTATCTGGGATTGAGGACGGCTCTTATGCCTCTCTCATAGGGAAGGCACGCGACAGAAAGATCGTCCGGGTGCACAACGGGGTTTGACCCGTAAAACAGGATGCCTTTCTATCCATTTTTCCTCCCGGGGACGTAGAAAGTTTTCAGCTGGTCCACGGTGGAGACTGACAACGCATCGAGCTCTTTGCACATCTGCTCCAGCACCCTTGTGACGGCTAGGGACCCTTCTGCAACTTCGAAGGTCTCTCTTAGTTTCGCTTGCTGCATAGGGGTCCAATCTGCACAGCTGTTGCACAGCAGGTCCTCTTCTTCTGATTCTTCAGTGTCACTGCCAAGATGAGGGCGGACTTTGCTGCTAGATGGACCTTCAGTAACAGATTCGTCCGTATCGCTGCCGAAACGAGGGCGGGTTTTACGGAAGGACGGGCTTCCAGCGTCGGACTCATCAGTGTCGCTACCGAAATGTGGGCGCCTTGGGCGTTTTTACTTTTGAAAGTGACAACCGGCGCAGATTTGCTTTTGGGTCTTGGGGCCGGTCTATCCTCAGTCAGTTGTGGCTTAGCATTTTGGTGGTTCATAAAGTACCGAGAATATTCATAGCGGACTTCATGCACACCGAACGGCTGGATGTCTCCGTCAATGCGTCTTTCTTCGCCATTTTTAGTATACTTCATGCATTGATGGAGAGTTGACGGAATGATGCCGTAATCGTGGAGCCACGGCCGCCCCAAGAGAATCTTATAAGACGTGTCGGCATCGATCACGTATATCTTAGCTTCAGTTTGCAGATCCCCGAATTTGATTGGCAGAGCTATGGACCCCAGAACTTGCTGGCAATTTTGGTTGAAGTCTTGAATGACAATCCTTTCCCTTGACAGGTGTCGGATGTCCATTGACAAACTCTTCAGCGTCCGCAAGTTCATGATGTTCACTGAGGAGCCCGGATCAATCAATATGCGATTAATTCGATCTCCGTCGCTGTACCCGGTCACGTAAAGCGGCCGATTATGCTCAGCCGTTCCCAATAGCAAGTCTTCGTCCTTAAATGTGACTGCGGCGGCATGCAAAGCGTGCTGGGCTTCTTTCATATTAATTTCCGCAAAGTGAGCCTGATACCGCTCGGGGTTTTGTAGAGCGTGAATGAGAACATCTCAAAGCTCCTTAGATAGGACTAAGGCGTCGTAGATGCTCAGGAGAGACGGAAGCGTCCGGAGATGTGCCAAGACATTATAGTCCACCGAGGAAGGACTTATGTTTTCATCAGCCGGTTCTCTGCCATCTTCTTCATTAGCGACTTGTTTTTCCTTCCCTTTTGGGGCGTTGCCCTGATTTGGCGGTAGAGCCCTGCCACTTCTGAGCTGGATTTGATTGGCCTTTGTGGTGAGCTCCTTGTCCTCTTCGGGAAAACAGAGCTCATCTTCGGAGTCGCTGCCAAGATGGATGGCGTAGCAGGTCACTACTGGGATCTCTTCATTGGAGTCTTCTTCTAACTCCTCCAAAATTTCAGCCGCTTGTACAGGGAAGAACTCCTTCAATTGAATCAATGTTCTTTCCCTTTGTTCATATTCTTCGAGGGAATCGATATATTTTTGAATGGTCGATCTCCCTGCAGACTCTTTTTCGCGCCGAGCTGCACTTTTCTTCTTCTTGAGCTTCTTGGATTTTGAGCCTGATGGAGCCGCATTGGCAGCTGGACTGGTAGGCTTCTTCTGCCCTTCCCATTCCGTCCTGGGTTCCTTCCGAAATAGCTTTATCATCTTCTTCGTCTTATTAGATATGTGCGTACTCCACGAAGACCGCGATGAGTCCGTTTCATTTCTCAGGGCAGCGGGTTCAGCTGTCTGCTCCCAGAAGGCTTCAGTTTCTGTCTGTATAAAGTTGGTGGTTGCAACTTGATTGTTCACCAACACACTTTTGGACAGTTCGATCTCTCCAGCCTTGTACTGCTTCTCGACCCAATCTTTGAAGATATAGCAATCCTCGATCGCATGGCTCACTACTCGGTGGTACGGGCAATACAGAGGATTGTCGGTCATTTTTGCTTCTTGGGGTCTTTTCGAAAGAGTAAACCTTGTTCATTTTCTCCTCTAGGGAAGGGCCGTCTCCTCCCAACAATGGCTTTCGAGACCGGTTAGTTTTGGATTCGGCCGCCCTTCGCTTTTCTTTATTGTCGGACGCATTGAAGACATTGGTACTGCTGGAACTCCCGCTTCTACGGTTGTCGTCCTGCTTGCTTTTCCAAGTTTTGTCTCTCTGAGAGTCCTGCGGGGACTCTTGCTTTGAGCGTTCCAGCATTTGGACTTTCTTGGTTAGCTCCTGAAATGTCTTGAGGCCTGCCGTACACAAGAATGGGACCATCCAATTGCTGAGGTTCCCAATGAGAAGGCTGACGGACTGGTCCTGCTCCAGCGGCGGTTCGCACTTGACTGTGAGATTACGCCATCGAGCGATAAAGTCGGTGTTGCTTTCATTCTTCCCCGGCTTGGTCCTCACAAGGTCGGCAATGGAGATTTTATCACTGACACTCATGAACCTTTACCGAACCAGAGATTCCATTTGGGCAAAGGTAATGACGGACCCGTCTGGTATGCTCGCGTACCAGTCGAAAGCGACACCGGTCAGGCTGTTGACAAACTGACGAAGAAGGAGCGCGTCATTGCCCCCTGTATTTCCACACAATGCTTTGAAGTGGGCGACATGCTGATTTGCATTCCCCGTTCCATCAAATCTTCCGAACTTAGGAATGACGTAGCCGTTTGGGAACTCAATCAGATCGTACTGCGCGGGATATGGCCGTCCACTACTGCCGATTTCTTTCTGAGCTTCAGCTTCGGCCACCAATGTTTTAACCTTGCTGGTGACCAAATCCATTATCCGATCCTGTGTTAGCGGGATAGTGCTATCTGAGGCCAAGGCATCCCCAGAAGCGGAGTGTGGCCGGCTTTCATGTGGCTCGACCAGTCTCGGACCCGAAGGAACAGGCATTGGCTTCCTCGGATTGTCATCACCCGGCTGATTAGTAGCGGCTTGTGCTTGATTGGGAGGCACTCGAGCAATTTGAGCCGTAAGCTGCATCACAACGTTTGTTAGGTCGTCAATTTTCGAATAGAGCTTGGCCATCTCTTTATCCTTGCTCCTGAGCTGTTTTCGAAGCTCTTGAAGCAGCTCTTGCTCCGCAGTCCTGGGGCGGAAAGTCGGCTCTTCCTCGCTGTCCGAGCTTGACTTTGCATGGACCGAGGGGGTTTTCTGCCTATCATCCTCATCGAGAGGGTTTTCTTCATCCAGCGGGGACGGCTGTTCTTGGGCAGCGGCAACTACATTCAGGCTAGATTGGGCTTGGGATGTGGTGGCCCCATCCTTGCTTTTACTGTGAAGGTTTTCACTGGGACGCCCGCCCGCCATATTGCAGGGTTCCTAGGCACACTAATAAGGTCTCACAAGGCATCAACCATGCCAATTTCAAAATTTTACAAGTGCCGAGAAACCCTAATACGGATCGTTGACTAGAATTTTAGGCGAAAGATGCAACTAGTTAACAACTTAACTAAGTAAACGGAAATACAACCTTTGTAGATCCGGTTCTCCACCTCCATAGCTCCATGATGAAGCCTCCTCGCTGTACAAATCGAATCCCGAACTCTAGCATCGGCTTCATCGGAGAAATGGGCGGGCTAGGTCGTCGACTTCGATGCCGAAGATGATCTACGTCGAGGCAACACTAGATCAAGCTCCAACTTCACCAAGTCAAGAAACTTGTGAAGAAAACACCCTATACTACTTGGCAAGAGGTAGAGGATGAAGAAATAGGAAGTGGGTTCACTTTAGAATTGGATTTCTCACTCTTTTCATCAAGTCACCATTGATGAAGCAAGGTTTTCTTCAAGTGAAGAAGAAGATGATTATTATGATAAGTTTTTTTCAAATAGAAAAGAAAATCAATACTTATCATAATACAACCATGGTCAAGTGTAGAGAATGAACTAGGGTTAAGTGGAGTGGTTAGGGTTAAGCATGAGACAAAATGGTCACCTAGTCAAAGCTTCATGAAGCTTCAAGATGCAAATAGAGAAAGCCACCATTTTCTCTTTATGCCATTTATTTTCCAAAAAAAGAATAAATAAATAAATGAATAAGAAAACAAAACCCTAACCATTCACATAACCATGGTTTAATCTTTACACAAACCCAAGTAAACATGTATCATCAAACATGATACAAACTTGTGCACAAAAAATATATCACATATACAATGTGCACAAACAAGTGAGAAAAACCATTTAAAGTGAACCAATACTAGTTAATGCAAAGTAATATATCAAATATATAATTATGCATTAAATCATTAAATCAACACTTGATTTAACGATCCGGTCATATCACATATAACCGACTAATATCAAATGTATCGGCTTATCGAATCAATCCTTGATTCGATAACTAGGTTATATCGCATACAACCATTCGATACATTCATCGCGAGAATGTAATACGGTATCACATACACGCATTATTCTCGGTCCCGCACATATCTCATATGCGCTCCTATTTTGTTTCGCTTGAGCCAGGAAACCTCTGTGTAGGACTCTAAAGACTCGTCAATACGCCGGCAGCAGGTGATGATCATATCAAACACCCACAAGCCGCAAGCGGTCTGCTAAACGTAACGGCCACCCGGGTATTGAGCGATCAGAAGATCGACGAGCAAGCCCGCTCACACTCCTGTGAATCCAACCAGTAACACTTACCGTACAGTCCGGTCTGATCGTCTGATATGTCGCATATCTTGCCTAGGGGTGGTAAACGTCAGACCCCAATAGCTCGATAAGTCGTGTCGATATGAGATCTATAACAATTCGAGAAACTACTGGTAACACTTACCAGTAAATCTTAGCAACCCTGGCCAGGGATTTCCGGTTATAGCCAATCGAACACAGCGCAACATCAACCCCCTATACCGGGAGAGACGAATCCCCTCCTATCGCTCATTGCCTCCATGTAACTCGGGACTGTACCCAAAAACCACCGTTTTGCACGTCCTCTTGGACGTGGTAAGGTGGAAATCAAAGCACAGTGGGAACCACACAAGACTCTATGACGATCTCGGGTCAACAGACTACTTTGTACCAGTGTCACCAGAGAACTGCCATCTGACGTAAGGTATAACACCATCTGGGAGTTCTCGGCGAGTCCGTCTAGTGTACCCAGTCTCCACTGAGCACCCGTATATGATCTCTGATGTCAAACACCAATGGATATGGGATCATCCATCGCCCATCTGTATGGGTCGAGAAGGTATACGCTAGTCTACTCTGGTATATCGATGCCCCGTCTCGATACACCCACGACTAGGGACCTTGAAGGATGTACTTATGGACTACCATGTCCCCACTAGTATGATCCGCATCATAGTCCAGGTAGTCAAGTACACATCCTAAGGGCTTTACCAACATGTAACAGAGAGACAAACAGTATACACGTTAAGGTAAAGAGTAACCAGATAGCATACTATCATGTCGAGCGAGAAAGTCCTCCCTATATATGTCCCAGCATCCACTACAATATACATCCTATGTACAGTAATGGCCTCTAGGACATACATACAACTAACAATCTCCCACTTGCACTAGGGCCATCTGATAGCAGTGGTTGTAGTATCTCATACACAACCATCCTATAAAAGTCTCTCTCTGGGAAAAGGCCTTTATGAGTGGATCCGCCGTGTTGTTCTCTGAGTCTACTCTCCTAACCTCGATCCCCAGGAGATCAACCATCTCCATGATCAAGTAATACTGCCTTAGAATATGCCTGGATCACTGATGGGACGGACGTTCCTTGGCATAAGCCACGACTCCATTGTCACACAATGGGAGGAACTGAGTTCATCTCATGAACAAATATACATTCAGACTGCCTCTTTGGTAGCATCTTAAGTAGCGATGTATCGAGCCTTTATCGTCTAGTATGCCACGGTATTTAGCTTGGAACTCTTCCAACATACCGTCCCTTTACTGAGGGTAAAGACAATGCCTGTGACTGACTTTCAGTCGTCCTTATCACCCTGGAACACTTCCAGTGATTCTCCCCAGGATCGGTTGATACCATCTCACTACAACTAGTGAGAATCCTAACATCCAATTAGATCTATCTCATAGATCCAAAACCCAGGATTTAGGAGGTATCACTTTGATCCTATATGGAGAATCATTGTGATAAGCGGAGATTGACCGAGCGTAGCATAGGAAACTTCTTCCCTACCAAAAGTATGTCATCCACGTACTCTACAAGGATCATTACCATACTCCCTACTACCTTTTTGTATATACAAGGTTCATCTACCATTTTGATGATGTCAAACTGTTTGACTACTACATCAAAACAGATGTTCCAACTCCGCGATACCTGCTTTATCTTATAAAGCATCTTGTGCACGTTTCCGCTGCTCCCACTGTCTATGAAGCCTTCTGGCTGTGTACTTATAGACGTTCTCTTCTAAAATATCATTTAGAAAAGCAGTCATGACACCCAACCGCCAGATATCATAGTCATGGTATGTAGCCGTGGCAAGTAGGATCTGGATGGACTTAAGCATAGCCACTTGAAAAGGTTTCATCATAATCCACGCCTGGTCGATGACGAAAAGCTTTAACAAGTCTAGCTTTGAAAGTCTCAACTTTTCCATCTACACCAAGTAATCTTCTCAAGATATACTTGCTCCTGATGGGGATTTAACCCTTCAGATATAGCAACCAAAGTCCATACTTTGTTGGTGTACATGGATTCCATCTCAGATCGCTAAGCATCCAGCCATTCTTACAGAGTCCCACTCCTGATGGCCAGCTCGAAACTAGTTGGGTCATCATCTCATGATGCAATCCTCGCTCCCACTGTCATAGAGAAGCAGAAGTATCTCTCAGGTGGGTGAGGAATCTCACTATATCGGCGGAGAGGCTGGGGTTCGTTGGTAACTATTGAATCCTTTGGTTCTATCAAATCATCAGCCGCAGTTTGTATAGCTGGAACCTTTCCAGTTCTACATTACAGACCTTGCCTCGAGCTTGTCCGGATTTTTCTTTTCAGACATAGGCTGGACAACCCCAAATCTTAACTAACTTAAGAGATGGGCTCTTCCCTTATCATATCAAATATAAGTGGTAGGCAACTGATTTGATTTGAACCCTATTCAATAGGTATGCAGCTTCTCAAGTGCATAACTCCCAAAAAGGAAATAGGTAACTCAGTAGTACTCATCATAGAGCATACCATATCGAATAGGGTGCAACTGCTCCACCCCGATATACTATCGTGCTATGGTGTATACGGAGGAGTAATGCTGAGAGAGAATCTCATTCTCCTTTAGAAAAGTTCAAGAATTCCGTGCTCAAGTATTCTCCTCCTTGATCTCATCAAAGGACATAATACTTATACCCGTATTTTGGTTCTCTACTTCTAACTTATATTCTGTGAATATCTCAAAAGGTTCGGACTTGTGTTTCAACAGGAACATATGTCTGAATCAAAAGAGATCATCAGAGAATTTAATGAAGTACAAAGAACCGCTCCCGGCATGTGTAGACAGGGGACCTTACATACATCAACATGTATCAATCCCAAGAGTTTACTAACTGTTTCTCTGTTTCCAATAAACAGAGCTGTGGTCATCTTATCTCTGTGACATGACTGGCAAGTTTCACAAGATGTAAATTCAAACTGATTTAAATATGCATCTATATGTAACTTAAGCTAGTCGGGTCGCATTGATATGACCTAGTCTACAATACCTCAAGAAGAATTCGTTCATTTCTGAACTCTTCCTCTTGTGTGTGTTCCGTATACTAAGCACTGTAGTTTGATTTAGAACATCAATGCTTTTAGATAACGTGCCTGAACCGATCAACTTTTGATATAGGAAATGTTCAAAACATTATCCAACTATACAAAATTTTATCATTTCTTTACTAATAAAGAGATGGATATGATTTTGTATATCAGGTTCGGTATCTAATAACATTCGTTCAGAATCAATGTATTTGGAATACAGGGTGACAGTGACCAACAGACTTGGCTGCAACACTTGCCCCATTTTCTGCCTCATGAAACTTATCACCCGTTCTCAGTTTTTCTACCTTTTTGTAGCCCTATGTAACAGATTACATATCTGGGATCCTGATCCGGTATCATATACCCAGGATGCGGAGGATACTGAGAAACAGTTCTTTGTAACGAATACACTCGAAGATGATGCATCAGCATGCACTCTCTTCATTTGGGCGGCACGGGAATTCTGGTAATCCCCAATTTCCTGCTCTATCTTATAACAATTATAAGTTGGAGCGGGACCAACGTTCCCCAGCTCAGTATAACAAGCGGGTTCGGTCAATAATCCGTATTATTATCTTGATTAAGGCGTGATATGGTCGCTACCTTGAGAGAGAGAGAAGAAAACGCTCAGCGTGCGCTCTTGCAAGATCAGATTGGTTTTTATTTTATCTAATCAGGATGGCTCCCACTGCTTTTTATCAAATCTTCCTTCAAACCCTAAAAGGAAAGACTAGCCGGGATTAATTACACACTACAAGTTCGCCAATCTTTCAGCCAGGCCAGTGTCGGTACTTTGAGGGAGGTCCCCCGTGCTTTCGCACGAACCTAATTAATGTAAACCTCGTTTTCCCAGAGGCGTAACCTCGTTAACACCTTTCTAGACACCTACTTGATCGGCTAATTGTAATGTGTAAAACTCTCCCAGGAGTAACTCTTACTCGCAGCGGGTATCGGGATCCAACTATCTCATAGAAGGTATGCAATCTCATTGCAAATTTCAACACTTGAAATTCCCGATAATATTTTGCCCCAAGCATCCTATGACCTTGACGGAGGTCAACAAACCACAGGGTGCAAGTCAAGTTCAACCCGTCATTTCTTGATTGAATCAAACCCACCCGCACGACCCTTGACGGAGGTCAACAAGGTCGTACGACTACCCTAATCCAATCTGCATCACATGCATAAGCAGATAAATACTAGTTAGCTACCGCACACTACGCCTTGACGGAGGTCAACAAACGTAGCACGAATACTAAGTAGGATTTATCTGAAATGACGGAGGGCTACGACAGGTTTTTCTGAAAACCTATTGCGTAATGAACTTGATATCGTTGTAGAATCAAATGATTTTAAAAATGGAGTGCTTTTGAGGCCTTTCTAGTTTTGCTAAAGGGGTCACTCCCGGTGAAGGGATCGTCGGCCCTTTCCTCGTCGAATGAGGTGCGGGATATATCATATATATCACTGTGCAAAGCAAAAACTCTTAAAAGCAATCAAAAGACAAACCGAGTGTGTAGCATCTGCCAGTTATTGCTAAAGGAGTCACTCCCGGTGAAGGGATCTCGGTCCTTTCCTCATCGAATAAGGTGCAGGATATATCACATATACCGCTGTGCAAAGCAAGAACTGTAGCTACCTGTTTTATTTTTGAAATTCGATTCTACAACATCTTAGGTTTCTTTTATTTCATTAATCTCATTAATGAAGTCCCATCATTTAAGTACCTAAACATCACAGATAAATACGACGTACACTTATGCCATCCGCATTCGCCTCGATGTCCCCTCATGCACCGTTAGGTTAGGTTAGGTAACTAACGGCAGAGCGGGGCAGGGCTAGTGCGGGTGTAAAACATAAGTAACGCCTATATAATATATCATATATACTATATACTGTATCCATCACAGAACATATCACATGATCACATCACAGATATCGCAGCAGAAGAAACATATGAAATAATGGATATTCTAGGACGTCCGTGTTTTCAATACGAGCCAGTATAAAACACGGATTCCACGGTCACGATGAATAGCCAAACCCACACCCCTAGACCCCTACGAGAGCGGCAAGCAACCCTACCAATTCTAGAGTTAGGAGACCCGGACTCGACCCCTCGAGTTGGTCTCCCACTGGACCCCAGAACCCAGTTACTTGTGCCCTCCTCCTTGGGTCTATCCTAGTGCGGAAAAGTAAATAATATACAAAAGGTGACATCTTCCGCAACCTGGAAGTGTCCCAATAAAAGAATATTACATACAAGTTTTTACATGAATGAAAATGAAAACACTCATCTCATATAAAAAAAAAAAACCCCGGCTATTCAAACACGACGATCCAATATAACATATCCAGCAACACATAACAACACATGTCATCAACGTAAGTAAATATGCGCATCTCAATTGTCGTTGACATATAGCAACGAAACCGGCGATATCACATATTACACTTACGGTCACAAAAAAGAAAGTGTAAAACTACAACAGTTGGAATCCGCAACTTGCATAAACATCGCATGCCTAATCAAATGAATACCTTAGACATCACATGCCTAACAATTATAAACCCCGCATTTTAGTCTCAAAATCAAAAACACTTTTCAATATCAAGTCGGGCAATTCAACAGGATTCCCGACATACTGATCGAATGCTCGTCGCAAACTTTAGTAGGCGGCCGCACCCCCGACGCCGTCAACGAAGTGCACCAAGGCGGAACACCGCTACCGCTAGCACCCGAACGGATGCTTTCGGCGACGGGGTTCTCCTACAGTCACTTGGTCGGGGCTAAGGGGTGTAGCTGTCTATTAAGTTTATCCGGCGAGTATCCGCGTACGCTACGTGATTGCAACGGACTTTTGATCGCATCAAAATTCCGTGGCAACCGATCAAGTGAGACTAAAGTGCTATGTTTATAACATTCATTCAGTTATCTCATAACTACTTGTGAATTCCAATTATTGTATCCCATTCCAGATAAATAGAAAATGGTAAACTTTCCGATCGAACATTCAAACACCCAAGTTTTCCCGATACAGATCAACTCATGAAATAAGTTCAAAGACATTCACTTCATGCCTCAGTACCAACGGTCCAGCCGTAGAAGGGTCAAGACAACGCCTCACATGTGGCACGCCGTACTGCCCCAAACCCTAAGGTTCAAAGGGCAGTTCAAGACGGTCACATAATCGAGTTAAGGTTTGTTGTCTTCTAGAGGGTCCATCGCGTTACTTGCACTACTTAGAACGTCTTTAAACCACGGAAAAATCCAACACTTGGAAATATCCCGACAGGGGAAAAAGTGGGTATTTATATCCGGTCGAACTTTTTAACATATTCTAAAATTATCCGGAAAAACACATAGACAAAGTTTGATAATCCGATCAAAAATACGAACCCCCAATACAACCCAGAAAACTCAACTCTTGAGTAAATTTTAAAAATTCCCAGAAAACTCAGCATTAAAATAAAGAAGTTACTGTGCAAAAAGAGTTGACTGAAGAGACTTATTGGCCGCGGAACCGCCGCAGAAGCCATGCTTCTGCCGCGGTTCCGCCGCTCTTTTGAGGAATCATGAGTACGGGCTACACAGTAATTCTTCAAATTACCTGCTGATTTTTCTGCATATTTTTAATATCGAAAAACTCCAGATTTTAAAAAATGTACAGAGAGCCGTTTTTGGGTTAGGGTTTTGGTTCGATCGGACTTCAAACTCCGTCTACTCTTCGCCTAAGGCTCTAGCTAGGCTCTGATACCACTGCAGGGTTCCTAGGCACACTAATGAGGTCTCACAAGGTATCAACCATGCCAATTTCAAAATTTTACAAGTGCCGAGAAACCCTAATACGGATCGTTGACTAGAATTTTAGGCGAAAGATGCAACTAGTTAACAACTTAACTAAGTAAACGGAAATACAACCTTTGTAGATCCGGTTCTCCACCTCCATAGCTCCATGATGAAGCCTCCTCGCTATACAAATCGGATCCCGGACTCTAGCATCGGCTTCATCGGAGAAATGGGCGGGCTAGGTCGTCGACTTCGATGCCGAAGATGATCTACGTCGAGGCAACACTAGATCAAGCTCCAACTTCACCAAGTCAAGAAACTTGTGAAGAAAACACCCTATACTACTTGGCAAGAGGTAGAGGATGAAGAAATAGGAAGTGGGTTCACTTTAAAATTGGATTTCTCACTCTTTTCATCAAGTCACCATTGATGAAGCAAGGTTTTCTTCAAGTGAAGAAGAAGAAGAAGAAGAAGATGATTATTATGATAAGTTTTTTTCAAATAGAAAAGAAAATCAATACTTATCATAATACAACCATGGTCAAGTGTAGAGAATGAACTAGGGTTAAGTGGAGTGGTTAGGGTTAAGCATGAGACAAAATGGTCACCTAGTCAAAGCTTCATGAAGCTTCAAGATGCAAACAAAGAAAGCCACCATTTTCTCTTTATGCCATTTATTTTCCAAAAAAAGAATAAATAAATAAATAAATGAATAAGAAAACAAAACCCTAACCATTCACATAACCATGGTTTAATCTTTACACAAACCCAAGTAAACATGTATCATCAAACATGATACAAACTTGTGCACAAAAAATATATCACATATACAATGTGCACAAACAAGTGAGAAAAACCATTTAAAGTGAACCAATACTAGTTAATGCAAAGTAATATATCAAATATATAATTATGCATTAAATCATTAAATCAACACTTGATTTAACGATCCGGTCATATCACATATAACCGACTAATATCAAATGTATCGGCTTATCGAATCAATCCTTGATTCGATAACTAGGTTATATCGCATACAACCATTCGATACATTCATCGCGAGAATGTAATACGGTATCACATACACGCATTATTCTCGGTCCCGCACATATCTCATATGCGCTCCTATTTCGTTTCGCTTGAGCCAGGAAACCTCTGTGTAGGACTCTAAAGACTCGTCAATACGCCGGCAGCAGGTGATGATCATATCAAACACCCACAAGCCGCAAGCGGTCTGCTAAACGTAACGGCCATCCGGGTATTGAGCGATCAGAAGATCGACGAGCAAGCCCGCTCACACTCCTGTGAATCCAACCAGTAACACTTACCGTACAGTCCGGTCTGATCGTCTGATATGTCGCATATCTTGCCTAGGGGTGGTAAACGCAGACCCCAATAGCTCGATAAGTCGTGTCGATATGAGGTCTATAACAATTCGAGAAACTACTGGTAACACTTACCAGTAAATCTTAGCAACCCTGGCCAGGGATTTCCGGTTATAGCCAATCGAACACAGCGCAACATCAACCCCCTATACCGGAAGAGACGAATCCCCTCCTATCGCTCATTGCCTCCATGTGACTCGGGACTGTACCCAAAAACCACCGTTTTGCACGCCCTCTTGGACGTGGTTAGGTGGAAATCAAAGCACAGTGGAAACCACACAAAACTCTATGACGATCTCGGGTCAACAGACTACTCTGTACCAGTGTCACCAGAGAACTGCCATCTGACGTAAGGTATAACACCATCTGGGAGTTCTCGGCGGGTCCGTCCAGTGTACCCAGTCTCCACTGAGCACCCGTATATGATCTCTGATGTCAAACACCAATGGATATGGGATCATCCATCGCCCATCTGTATGGGTCGAGAAGGTATACGCTAGTCTACTCTGGTATATCGATGCCCCGTCTCGATACACCCACGACTAGGGACCTTGAAGGATGTACTTATGGACTACCATGTCCCCACTAGTATGATCCGCATCATAGTCCAGGTAGTCAAGTACACATCCTAAGGGCTTTACCAACATGTAACAGAGAGACAAACAGTATACACGTTAAGGTAAAGAGTAACCAGATAGTATACTATCATGTCGAGCGAGAAAGTCCTCCCTATATATGTCCCAGCATCCACTACAATATACATCCTATGTACAGTAATGGCCTCTAGGGCATACATACAACTAACACATATAGACCGTATGGACGACATATCCAGCCGTCTTTTTATTATCGGCGGCTGATTTCACGGATCGCTGTCTTGGCCCTCCTGTTTCAGTAGCTGGTAGTAGATTGAAGGCGGCTGGCCTAACCAAGTTCTTGAATGGTGCTGGCGCTTCTTTTCTGGGTTTGCCCCACTGCTTTCGTGCGGCACAGAGTGCTTGATAGACTCTTGAAGAGACAGTGTCATTCTTCTTCTGTTGGGGCCGGGACACGTCTCTTTGTGGCACTGTTCGGACCGCTGTCTTCTTGATTCTGGCGGTCATGGCATTTTTCTGAACCCACTTCAGAGGCTCGAAGGAATTGCTGATTCTTACGTCCGACTCAGCCATCGTCGCGGGGCAACCCTACACTTGGAACTTCACATGATTCCATTTGGTCGAAGCCTTGGCCCTCTTGTTGGCTCGATACCTGAGCCGCTTCTGCTTTAACTTTTCTGTTCTAAGCACCTGGCAGACTTCGGCTCTTTAGGAAGACGCCGTAGACCGGGCGATGGAGGGCCTTGGAGATACGCTCGATTGTGCATTTGTTAGAGTCATCGCCTGAGCTTGTCCGCAATATTTGATTTTGCCCTTTGTACCGAAGTTCTTGCACCCCGCTGGAGCACCAGAAAATCGTTCAGATACCGTCTTAAGTTTCGGTTGTGGTGCCTTGGCGATCACGACATTCGGCCTCTTACCCCTTGAGACCGGCTTGGCCACCTGTTCCGCCGGGATCTCCTCCAGATGAGCGCTTCCGGCAGGGTAGATGATGACGGAGCCAAACTGGCGGGGCGGTTCCTCCCACTGTCGACTGAGGCTAACGGGGAGAACCACACGAGCGTTGATCTTGACCACGTACGGAATCGGGGTCACGTTGGAAGCTGAATTCGTCTGGGGAGATATTGTCGTCGAAGGTTGATTGCTGCATGGAAAAAGAACATCATTTCAGTATAGGCAATCGATATGTATATTGATTGAGTTCGCATGAACGTTTAACCCGAAATATGGGAGGAGAGATTGGTCCCACCGGGCGTGCCAGAATCTGTAGGATGTTTTTCGTCACCCCATTGAGATGGGAATACGCGCGCGCTTGTCAGGCGTACTACAGATTCCCCCTGCCTAGAGTAGGCCAGGGTTTAATGATTATGGGGATCCGAATCTCCGACAGCCGCGGACTAAGCTGCCGTTAATTACCCCCCGCCTTTGGGGCGAGGGAACCTCCGATTAACGGGTTAAACTGGTCATGCGAACTCAATGTGCAGTATACGTGTGTTTTGTTTTGGAGGGGGGTTTGGATATATCGGGAGCCACGCAGAGTTTTTACGGGGGTCCCTCTACCCGGATAGCGGGCTGGGGGTCAAGGGGGCTAGCAGCCCCCTTGCGGGGTGCGGGGCAGCGCCCCGTTAGAAATTTTTTTTGTAACAGGGACAGTGTCGTGGAGTATGTGTGTATGTAAATATGTATACATATGTACAGATATACATGTATATATATAAAAGGGGGAAAAGATATCCAAAGGATGCGTGGGGACAGCACCTTGGGCGCTGTGCGCCTAGGTGCTGTGCGCTCAGGCGCTAGAGTGCCACTTGTCGGCACGGGGGCGACTTGCGCTCGAGCGCTGGGCGCTTGAGCGCAAGTGCGCCACGTGTCGGCGCGGGGGCGACTTGCGCTCGAGCACTTGCGCTTGAGCGCAAGTGCGCCACATGTCGACACGGGGGCGACTTGCGCTGGAGCACTTGCGCTTGAGCGCAAGTGCGCCACGTGTCGGCGCGGGGGCGACTTGCGCTGGAGCGCAAGCGCGCCACGTGTCGGCACGCGGGCGCTCTGCGCTTGAGCGCCGGCGAGAAAAGGAGGCTTTTAGCCTAAAAAAATTTCTCAGAAGAGAAATCAGAGAGGAGTTGGACTCCTGAGTGTGTGTTTTTTTGGTTTAGTGAACGATGTTCTTCTTCCTCCTCCTTTGTTAGCTGGATCTTGAAGACCAAGAGATATGGGATTTCTAAAAATCTCTTCTTTTTGAGATCTAATGGAAGATCTGAGTTCCCCTTTATGAGTTTTGTGGTGAAAAACTAATTTGTTTTATAAAAGGAAGAGTAAAACTCTTGATTTAATTCAAGAGAAAAAGGAAGGTTTTGGAACCTTGAAGAAGAAGAAAAGATCTCAGATCTGAAGAAAATTTTGAGAGAGAGAAAAAGTTAGATTTTTTTTATTATCTTTGCCTTTATAGGCCATACACTTTACACATAGCCCCTTGGGCTTCACAAAATGGCATTTTGCCTATCCCATGGCTCATGTGCCATTTCTTTTTGCACATAAGCCATGGGCTTTACAAAAATTTGGCTTTATGCCTATTTTTCTTACATTTATCCATAAAATAAAATAAAAGAAATGCAACAAAATTATTTATTACAAAAATTTTTATCTCGGCACGGGGGAAGGCCGACCGCTTCATGTTCGGGCTCGACCCGGGCATGGGCCCACTGGATCTGCGCTTGGGCCCACTTGGTTTGGGATTGACTTTGATTTTGACTTGATCAACCGGGGTGTAAATTTTTACCCCAACAACTCCGTGTCGGGGAAACGTCAAACAGACACTCCGTCTCGGGGACACGTCAACCAGACACCCCATGCCGGGGAAATGTCAAATAGACACTCCGTGCCGGGGACACGTCAACCAGCAACGCTCCGTGCTGGGGAAACGTCAAACAGACACTCGATCTCTTGGACACATCAACCAGTGATACTCCATACCGGGAAAACGTTAAACAGACACTCCGTGCCGGGGAAACATCAAACAGGCACTCCGCCTCGGGGATACGTCGACAGACAGACACTCCGTACCGGGGAAACGTCAAACAACAGACACTCCGTGCCGGGGATACGTCATACATCGACACTCCGTCTTAGGGAAACTTCAAACAGACACTCCGTCTTGGGGACACATCAACCAGCGACACTCCATCTCGGAGATAAGTCAAGTATCGATCGTCCATGTCGTAAAAAGGGCAGTGACAGCCTCCCAAAAGCGGGAACCAAATCAAGTCACACTACGCGAAAGAAGATCTATCAATTTCATGCACACGACACACGCGGTGTGCATTTATTGATGGAGGGCACTTTGTTAGGATCAAAAATTATACCCTGGTTGACCAAGTCAAAATCAAAGTCAACCCTAAACCAAATGAGCCCAATCCCAGGACAAGTGGGCCCATGCCCAAGTCAAGCCCCGCGGCCGACCTCCCCCATGCCAAAATGAAAATTATATAATAAATAATTTTGATGTAATTTTTATGAATAAATGAAAGGAAAATAGGCATAAACCCAAATTTTTGTAAAGCTCGTGGCTCATGTGCAAAAAAAATATGCACATGGGCATGGGATGGGCAAAATGCCATTTTGTAAAGCCCAAGAGACTATGTGTAAATTTGTTAGCATATATAAGGTAACATGATAATGAAATGGAAAATAAAGAATTCATTCCCTCTCAAATCTCCAGGGTTTGTGCCTCCATCCTCACTCTCTCAAGTTCTTCTTCTTCCTCTTCATTTTCCAATTAAATCAAAAGTTTAGCTCTTTTTTTCTCAAATCTAAATAAAGTTTCACAATAAACCCATTGAAGAAGAGTTTAACTCTCATATCCAATTAAAAAAAAGAGAAGATTTTTGCTATCTTCTTCTCCTTTCTCAAGATCTAATTTGAGAGAGAAAGAAAAAGAGAAACCCACCTCCCAAGACTCCTTCAAGAGAAGAAAATGGGCCTCTTTTTATCATCTAAGATCTAAATTTTGGAGTTTCAAGATAATCCATTTGGGTTTCTTCTCAAAAGAGAAAGGAAGAAATCTTTTGGAGTTTAATTTCATAATAAAAATTCTTTTGAAGTTTAACTCCACAATAAAAATCTTTCGGGGAGTTTACCTCAATTTAAAATGTTTTGGAGTTTAACTCCACAATAAAAAATTCTTTTGGAGTTTAACTCCATAATAAAAATTCTTTTAGGAGTTTAACTCCATAAAAAATTATTTTGGAGTTGAACTCCACAATAAAAATCCTTTTGAGAGCTTAACTCCATTTAAAATATTTTGGAGTTTAACTCCACAATAAAAATCCTTTTGGAGTTTAACTCCATAATAAAAATTCTTTTAAGAGTTTAACTCCATTTAAATTATTTTGGAGTTTAACTACATAATAAAAATTCTTTTAGAGTTGAACTCCATAATAAAAATTCTTTTGGGAGTTTAACCCCATTAAAAAAAATTTGGAGTTTAACTCCACAATAAAAATTCTTTTGTAGTTTAACTCCACAATAAAAACTTTTGGGAATTTAACTCCAAATAAAATTGTTTTAGGAGTTTAACTGCAAATAAAATCTTTTGGAGATTAACTCTATTATTAATAAAAGAATTTTTTAGAGTTTAACTCCAAACCCGTGAGCACCCTCCGCCTCCTCTGCCGAGGGGGTTCCCTACCCCACGTGAAGAGAAGTCTCCCACTTAGTGGGAGCCCTTGCTCTTTCACGTAAAGGGAGTGGGAGCTTTCCCCGCTCTCACATGAAGGGGAGGCTCATGTGAAGGGGGGAGGGAGTGGGAGTGGGAGGGGCTTCCCCTTTCCTATTTTTTATTTTCTTAAAAAAAAATAAATGGATAAAATAAAATAAAATATAAATAATAAATAAAATAAGTTTTAAAAATGTTTCTTTTCAATAATTTTAAAAAAAATCATTTGTCACAAATAGAACAAATAAATAAAAAATGAACACGTCTCTATTGTTAAAATAACACACCAACACATCACATTGATTTCGCATGACTAGTTTGACCCGTCAATCAGAGGTTCTCTCGTTTCAAAAATGAGGGGTAATTAACAGCAGTTTAGTTCGCGGCTGTCGGAGATTCGGATCCCCACAATCAATAAACCCCAGCCTATTCTAGACAGGGGGAATCTGTATACGCCTGACAAGCGACGTGTATTCCCATCTAAATGAGGTGACAAAAACACCCTACAAACAACACTGTAACTGAAAATTAAGAAAAATCCATAACATAAAATTAAGAACAGATCGAAGTTATTAACCAAAAAATTGACAGACAATACAAAAATTTCCTTATCGTCAAAATACACCCAAACAATTGGACTTAGAAGATAGAGAGCAATCGACGAGCATGGGGACAGTTTCTCGTCTTATGCTGTGCTGCTTTCTGGGAGGCAAGGTTGTGATGACAACGACGATGGCAAAGGCGACATCAACGATGGCAAAGCCGGCGACGACGACGATGAGATGCGAATTGGGTTCTCTGAGATCGAGCGAGAGAATGAGGACAACGATGGCAAAGACGGTGACGATGACGACGACGAGATGCAAATTGGATTCTCTTTGATCGAGCGAGAGAGAGAAAGAGATGAAATTTTGAACGGTTGTGAATGAACATTATAAGGGTATTTTTGAGATACACTAAAATAGTTTAACTGATACAAGTATGTGAGGAAAAGATGACCTTCTTCTAGGGCAGGGGGTTCGTCGACAATTTACCCTTATAAAAATGGGAACTTTTTTATTGGGTATTTAAGCCTCGGATCAAGCTCGCCACAATTTTAATCTCGCAGCCCCAAATCGCTCGCTCGCTCGCTCCTTCTCTCTCCTCTTGCGGATCGATTACGCTAAAGGTTTTTATCTCTAAATTTTGTGGCTTTTTCATTAATTTTGATTGATAAAAATTCGATTTTTATGGACCTTTGAGCCGCCATGTGTTGGATTTTGGTGGGTCTTTTTTCTCTGCGCGTTTTCGGAGGAATTTGACATGTGGGTCTCAGGGATGCAGTGGGAATAGCTCAAAAGTTGTCTAAATTTGGGAGCTTCATGCTTTTGAATTGATCATTTGTTTTCCCTCTTTGATTCTCTTTTCATTTCTTTGTTCTCTTGTTTGCCCCCTCTGTGGGCGATCGAATTTTGGATAGAGGTATTTTTTTTCGCTTTGTTGGTTTATTGATTTTTGCTGAATTTGATCGCTTTGTGCTCATAATATCTATTGATTCTTTAGATATAACGATGTTTCCTATGTGGCTGTGATGAAAAGCTCTTAGTTTGCCCAATTTTTTTTTTATATTTGATATAAAACCTGAAAGTTTATAATCATGTTGTTTCTCATGCATGAACTTTAGGTAATTTTTTCTTTCTTTGTTTGTTTGTTTAGGGATTTACTATGTAGAATTGGTGCATAATGGATGTTTGTTATTGGACTAATCTTTGTATAACGAGCTTGGTGGCTAGATAATATATGGGGTGTTATATGGTTCTAATTGAAAGACTTGGTAGGATCACTTATGAGAGACTTGGTAGGATCACTTATGATAGATACGAGAGACCTGGAATAATCAAAGTATGGTTCTAATTGAAAGACTTGGTAGGATCACTTATGATAGATATGAGAGATTTGAGATCAAAATTTTGTTTTGGTTGCTTATGGACTCTTTGTAAGAGCCTGAAATTTGTCCAATTAGTATAGAGTCGACTATTAAGTTGACTTATGCTTATTATTCGACGACATATTACCTCCATGTTATGGAAATATAATGTTATGAGGCTTGTGCAGTTTATTTACTTGTTTTTTAGGTAACATATGCTTGTTATCTGATGAAATTTAGGAAGTGATTTTTCTTAATTATCAGAAACGATTAGTTTATATCTTTGGTTGTTTTTATTCATATATTTTGAATCTAGCATCCAATGCTTTCAACCTTGATGCCTATCACATCTTTTTTTTGATGTTTATGAGTTTCGTTCTCTGAGATGCATTTTTATTGAGTGATGAATTAATATGGACGATTATAGTTATATTGTTTCGTGCTTTGGTGAAACATTTGAGAAATGACCCTGAAGTGTTTGGAGAAGAAATTTGGAATCTAATATCATCCCCTAAAGGGCTAGTTGGTTAGATTACCTTATTTGGGAGAATAGTTAGGTGAAATTTAGGCTTGTATTTTGTTGGAAGTAATAGGCTTCAAGGAACCTTATGGCAACCGCTGCCAATGGAATTTTGCTGCCATTAGATTCATGACAAACTTTCATGCGCAAACTAGTCAGTGGTGTACCAAGAGAGATAATCATCCTAAAAATGGTCTCTAACATTGTCATGCCTCACCTGATATTTTGTAGTGTATTCATGTAACTATCCAAGTATTGTTCAATTATATCCTAAGTAGTTTGCCCCCCCCCCCCAGTCTGTCTCCCTTTAATGCAGTTCTATTCTTGCTATTTCCTTTCTTCAAACATAGAGACTTAATGTTCTAGATTGCTCCACATAAAGTCTTGTTGTTATTCATCTTTTTCTAGAATGTCATGCCCCCTGTTATAAGTAGCTGGGCTGCGATATTCCATAGGCATGTATACAATTTATGTCCATGTATCTATTAGCTGTGTGTAAATAAGAAACTTGAAATGAGATTTTTTTAAAAATCTTCTGTTTATAGGAGGCAAAAGATGTTGAAAAAGATAATTACATTATATGTTGGAGTGGGAAGGTGTAAGCGGTCCGAGATAGAATTTACATCATGACTATTTTGGAGTTACTTCATAACTTCTGAATTTGCATTGAAAAGAAACTTATAAGTTTGTAGTTATCTTTCTGTTTGCTAATGCTCAAGGAAAGGTATATTTATCACATTTGACTAATATAATTAAGTTTATAGTGTATTCATGTAACTATGTGTGTATAGTTACCCAGGATAAACTTTGTGCTTGGTAATTTGTTTAAGAGGATGATAGGAAAATGGTTAGCTAGCTTCACCTTGCTTTTTTAATGTACATTTTCTTCGATGTGCAAACTTTTTGGAACTTATGCATGGACTCTAGGCTGTTTCCTTTTGCTTCAATTCTAACTCCCGTGTATATTCATTCCTTTGATACTTGCACATTTTAATTGTTAATGATGCAGATCCTTCGCCGGAATATTGAATAATAGTTAATCTTGAAGACAACTCACTCTTCACATGGATGAATATAGTCACAAACGATCTCCTGCAGGTTTCAGCTTCTCGAAGAGAGGTTCAAGCCTTTCTTTCAGGGAACCAAACAACAACAAAAAGAATATCCAGTACTGCAATAGATTAGGCTGCAGCACTAGATTCAACTCTATGAAAGCCCCTCAGATTAATAGCACAGAAAAATCCAAGTACCCAAAGTCTTCATTTTGCTCTGTAAGCACCAAGTCCGTCGGTGAAAGCTCCTTGAAGCCACTTGCTGCCTCCACTTCTTCTAGAAAGCCTCACCAGCAACGAACAACCACCCGTGCATCGCCCGTAGCTACGGCACAGACGGCACAAACCAAGGAATCATCTAGTTCTAAATCACGTAAGCAAATTGCTATTCGTGATATTCCAAGTTCATCGTCATCGACATCGTCATCATCCTCATCCTCGTCCTCGTCCTCGTCATCATCATTTATTCGGCGTCCTATCACAACTAAAAACATGGGACAAGTTACTAAACCTTTGTCACAATGTTTGGGATCGGGCCCACCAAGATACGGTATCAAGAATCTGAGTTGTTACGCTTCCTCTGATCTTAGAAATGGTAAAAGAGTTGCATCGGTTAGGAAAAGGCCCTCAGACGGCGAGAGCTCGAGTTCAAGCTCAAGCTCATCATCTGGTGGCAAGAGTATGATTGGGTCCTCGACAAATAGATCTTTGATGCCTCAACAAGCTCCGAGAAGGGCAAATCGGAATTTGACTAGGGATGGTCCGGTTTCGGTTAGGACCCGACGATCACCTGAGCAACAGGATGATCATATTGTTTCTGTATCGGAGCCTATTGTATACCCTCAACTTTCTCATGGACAATTAACTATTGATGAGGTTGGTTCTGAGAGTCCATCCAGATCTTTCCCTATGAATCCGCCTCCGATCTTTTCTAGCTCATGTAGTGGGCGACCAAGCTCTAGTGGAAGGAATGCCCAGAGCAGATTGATTTCTTCTCGTCATGGAGAGAGCAGCTCCTGTGGGCCCCTCGGAGATAGAGATGGGTATCGACGCTTCAACATGGAAGGAATTGCAGAGGTTAGTCTTTGATTCATTTCTATTAAATCTGTCGATAACCACTTTACTCAAAAAGCTCAAGGGTATGTATTGGTTTACAAATTAGAATAACCATAGTTCCATAGAATTATCTAAACGTAACTAACGCCAATATAAGTATAACACCCTTTTAATTTTTATTCAGCACATCAAATAAAATTTAGATGGATGTGGGGCTTTGGAAACTAGAAGTTTGCATATCCTTCACCTCCACTTAAAAATAAACTCTGGTTATCTTACCCAAACAGGGCCTAAATGGATATGTGGTGGGTTAATACTTGTTGGGTGTAACTAAGTTAGTTACACTGCTGTAAAATAATCCACTACACGACTTTTTTCCGCGGTCAGCTCCGTCCATCTTGATATCCATCATCGAAAACATGGATATATCAAGTTTCATGTGATTTAAATACCGTTGATACATCAATCTTGGGTTATAAAATGTTCTATTTACGAAAACCGTTCATTTTGCAACTAACCGATGCACATACAATAAGTTTTCAAATCACATGAAATTTTGTGTAATCATATTTTAGATGACGGAGATCAAGATGGACGGCGATCGTGGAAAATAATTCTTGCATAGAGTGTAACTAACTAGGGAGTAAATTAGCCTTAGTTACACCTAGGGAGTAAATTAGCCTCTCCCATACTTTGTTTTATACTATCCAGCATTGTCCCTCATGAAAAGAAAATCACACGAAGGAGAGTACCCTTTTTTTCTTCTGTTTTTTGTTGAAACCCAGAACCGTTTACTTTCTAGAGCTTCGGAACCATGTTGTAACAACTTCATCCAAAAGATTAGGCTGCTGGGTGATGGGTCAACGATTGTCTTATACTGTCCAACATATTTGAAGGTGGGTTTGTTTTTGTACACAGGTATTGTTGGCGCTGGAGAGGATCGAACAGGATGATGAGCTTACATATGAGGTGTTTATCGGACTGTGGTGGTACTATGTGCTTTTTTTTTAATTTTTACTTGGTGTTGGAAATAACTGAAATTATTTCTATTCTCACAGCAATTAATGGTGTTAGAGACGAATTTATTTTTGGGAGATTTCAGCTTTCATGATCAACATAGGGACATGAGATTAGACATAGATAATATGAGTTATGAGGTATGCCCTTGTATTTGTATTCTGATATATTTTACTTTTTTGGGTAAAAAATTGTATTATAATATTGCTTGCTGCTTCATTTATTTTTCCTTTTATCCTGCATAGATTGACCATTCTTACCTATTGTATTACTTGGCTGGTACTTCTTACCGTCATATATCTATCACTGTATAATATGAAGACCATTTAATAAATCAACACCCTTATACGTGTGATTATTAATTTTAAATTATGTGTGGTGGTGCTCGAAAAATCTATTCTGATGTTGACTGTGGAGAAGACCATCAACTCATGTTTGTGAGATCTATTAACCTTTTATATTAATTTTCATGTTTGTTTTGATAGGAATTATTAGCCTTGGAGGAGAAAATGGGTAGTGTGAGCACAGCACTTTCTGAGGAGGAACTGTTGAAATGCATTAAGAAAAGCCGTTATGTTCCTGCTAGTCAATTCCCCGAGACGGATGCACGCGAGGATGATGATATTAAATGTAGTATATGTCAGGTATGATCATTCCATTGCAAAAAAAAGAATTTTATTTTTGAAATATAATTTATATGGGTGACCACATTATTTTAGGGAAGTTGCAACTTCAGCTTTTATTGAAATTGTAACTTGTTACAAGCTAGGGCAAGCTATTCACTCTCAGAATCCTATTCTTGTTTCAGGAAATAGACAATTAAATAAACATTGGTGGCTGAAATTGTCTACCCAAAAAAAAAAAATCTTTTAAGTTGCTAAAGAAAACTAATCGCTGTTTGGTCGAAGGCCTTCACTGGCTTATCAGCATCCGACGCCGTTAATTAGTCATTTATTGTATCAGATTTAATACAGCCAATAAATACCAATGAACTAGTTGAGAATTCAAGTCTCAGATGACAGATATAAATGAAGATTTTTTTTTCTTTCTCCTTTCCTCAAGAAGGTGGTTTATGATATTATCTTTTGAATTTCAGGAAGAGTACGTTATTGGAGATGAAGTGGGGAAATTGGCATGCAATCATCGTTACCATGTCGACTGCATCCATCAATGGCTTCAACAGAAGAATTGGTGCCCAATCTGCAAAAAATCAGCTTCGCCTCATGCTGAGGAAACAAAAGATTGAAAGGGATCTCAAAGCCCCCTTTTCCTCTCCAATTCTCTGTGTGCATAAAACATCTGTCATCTTTCTCGCGAAATAAACCTCGGTTACAGAGAACATTTTTTCTTTAAACTGTTAAATTGAAATGTTCGAATTATGGAGCACGCATTCTGTTTTTGTTCTGGTTGAAATAAGTTCAAATGCTTTCTGCTGCTGTCTTAACAAAATTTTGTCTCTACTTTTGTGCCTTGTTAACTTTGTATACATTTTACAAACTCATTGAATAGCATCTTCAGGGGTTGCCAGCAGCTGCAACAGTTGCCCTCTTCAAGTGTTCTGAGTCGTCAAAAATATTTATAAACCATGCAAGGCGTTGTCTTGGATAAGTCTCTAGTTGCATGTAAGAGATTTAGACAGGGATTTTCCTTCAAAATTAAAAGAACATGTGTTAAATTTAGATTCGATAACTGCACCTTCAGCGTCACATAAAGATATGTTGTGGTCTCCAGCTGAGTTCAGACCATTTCATAATATGGGAAAGATTTCAAGGAGAGAAAATCAATGAGACAATATTCAGAATGTTTTCTCAGTAGGGATCTGAAGAACTACAAATACATATATGAATAAAGATGGAATTAAACATTTGTTACAATTATGAAATTTGCATGGCTGAAAAGGTAAGCATTACAAGGATTTAGCCGCCGCAAAGGTCTACATTGGAATTTTGGAAGTAGTCAGATACACGACAATTTTAACCGGGAAGAGATCCACAATTGAGCAAGTTTTGATGCACAAAAGGAGAGGCATTGTATCTTACACGCAATCTCTCTTTGATCCATGGATCTGACACCGGTATTATGTTTTTTGAGCTATCTGCAACCTGAAATTAACAAAAAATATTATCTTATCAAGAAATCCAAACACAATGTTCTATCAGGTTGAGCGTAGCTACAAAATTCATCCAGAACTGCTAAAATTGCAACTCTTTCACTAACAAAGCTCTACAATGATCTATATGGAGGTAAAGCCCTACAATGAAAGAGGAATAAAACATGCCACAGATGTTCATTCCTATAATCGTGTAATGAAATTGTGTGCAAATAGAAAAGTTTATATATAAACACATTGATAGCGAATATTTCATATCGCTTATTTAGGTTTGCAGCCATAGCTCCCTATGAGTTTCCGATGATCAATAAACCAAACAGTGATTGTTGTGTAATGGGCAAGTGGCCTGGTGTTACACCAGTCTATGATTCACTAACAGAGACACATCTGTATGCTCATTATGAAAATTTCAAGTTATTTAATCGACATTCAAAGAAACATACATGGCAGCATAAAATAGACCTTCTTGATGCACACTCCTAAGAAAGGGTTCTTGTCTTTAAACACAAACACTTACTAGTGAAGTCAGTGTGAACCCATGTCTTGATAATTTTAATTTTTTGCCATAGAATTGCCGTGTTGTGCCAGGTTGTTATTGTGTTTCTTAGGTTCACACTGACTTAAAAACTCTTACTTGTAGAGAGAAACATCGGAGAATTCAACCAAAGCAGGAATAGGAAAATACCCCATAAGCAGAGTGTCAATTTGAGACATGTCTGAATTGAGCAACCACAAGTTTCTGCAACATTACCTGACCTGTACAAGAGAATGACTAGAGGATATATCAGATGCAAAGAAAGAAAAACGAAATCATGATATGATCAATATTTACAGTACATACAATTGGAAATGAAAATACGGAAACAACTCTCACACCTTATCAGATCAGTTTACATAATGCATGCAAATCCACTATAACACAGGAAATAAAGATGAAATATACAGAAGACAAAAGAAGGATAAATGAATTACTACCATGGATAAAACCAGAAAAGTTTATGAGAATAATGAAAAAAAGAGGCCATAGGAGGGGATTTCGTTAGGTGGCGTCCAAAATCTATATCCTCCACCATTTTATTGGACGATCGGCATGCATCATCATCATCTTTATCATGTAAGATGTGGATACACCAAGTTTCACGAGATTCCACTACTTTTTCACCGTTGAATTAGCAATGTTAAATGTTCTATTGTCGGTAAACCGTTAATTTTGCACCCACTAAATCAACAGTGAAAAAGTGGTGAAATCACATGAAATTTGGTATATCCACATCTTAAATGATAAATGATACAGATGAAGATGATGGATGCCGATCGTCGAAAAAAATCATGGAAGGTGTATTTTTTCGACGCCAGAGAAAGAAATTCCCTCCTATAACACCTTTCCTCCATTATTCTCAAAGTTTATCACAATAGCTATAATAACTAATCAAATTAGTCATAGTAATGCCTGATGAACCACTGAAACATGGGAAACAAAGCTGAAAAGCACATAGAAACGAAAGAACGCTAAAACAGATCCACCTGCACATACCAAGCATTGGTTGAGCTTACAAAAGCAACTATATCTTCCTTGAACAAAAGAATTAAAACAGGGGCTCAAGTTTATGGTGTTTCCGATGAAAGAAATAAGATTATGCATGTATATGCCAAGGTTTAAAATCTCAGAATCAATATCAGCAGCGGGTGGTTACTTTTTGGATCGGAATCAGCCTTCTCTGGACGGAAATATCGGATTTATATCATTCAACAAAACAAAATTAGGAAATTCTTTAAATTAATAGTAAAAGCATCTATAACCATTTGATAAATTCTTTACCAATTAATGATATCTAAATGGGAATACTCGGTAAAAACAAGTATAATATTTTTAAAAATACTTTTAGTTATTAATGATGCCAGATAAAACGTAATTCAATAACTTCATACTAGAACCTTACTAACTAAATGGTAATCCCTCTATAACTCGATATCGGACAATATGGGTATTGAAACTCGGACATTCATTTTCTTATTCGGAATCGGTCATCTAAGATATCAGCCGAGATTTCAAACCATGGCACATGCTTATAACAAGCAACATCCTATTTATTAAAAAAGGGAAAGAAAAAAAAGTAACATGCCTGTTTGTGAATAATTTACTCTCATTTGTGTTCATTCTAACAGAGTAAAAAATAGCTGGCTGCTTTGTGAGAGTTTTAAAGCCAAAAAATTAAAAATTAAAATAAAATATAATTAAATAAAAAAAATTCTTTGGCCAAACAAGAAAGCATGAAAGTTAATGCAATTCTGCAACTTAATAAAATGTAATTGACCGTCAAGTTTCTGTTTAAATAGTCACCATCAGGTATCTGATAATAACCTTTTCTGGACATTGTCATCAAGTTCAGGCAGCAACATCAACAGAGAGAAAATTAACATAAGCCTTAGGTCATTTTTTAAAGAAAACCCTTCTGGACAGAAGAAGGAACAAACAACATATAAAACAGTCCCATTCAAGGCATCTCTTTCTTCAGATAATCTATAATGATTGAAGAGAAGATACAACAGATTTAGCAGCACACCTGAGCTTTATGGGCATCCCAAACCAATACCAACGGTACCCATTTTTTTCCTTTTGCCGTTCAACATTATATTTCAAGGCATGGATATGTACACAAACATGTACGTATAAATATACATATACTCATATAATGAATATGGAAAATAATTGTGCATGCTATGTAAATAAATCTCTAGGTCTTACCTCAAACATCTGGTTCCTAGCATATAAGCATCACATAAAAACAGTTTAAGCTTCTGATGAACTTTAAGTTCATTGAACACAACAAGCCATACAGAATAATCAGGTTATAGATATCAATTCTGAAGTGATAGAATCGTCTAAATTTTAAGTCAACTTGTTTAGCTCATTAGCAACTGTTGAACGAGCCAGCATTATTATACCAAGAAAGAGCCTACTCAGCATGTTTGAAATAAATATCAGAAGAGAAAAAGGCGGGAACAAACAAATTGAACAATACCTCTGCAAGAGACCATTCGGATCTCTATTAATATTGGCGCCTAACCCTCAATGGCGTGGGGGTGAAAACAACCATTGCTACACTAAAAGTTAGCTCTGGCAACTGGCATGTTCTGATTGAGATTGGCTTGATCCAGAAGATCTTTGGTGTCTCTGGTGAAAGTGTTCAGTTGAACATAGAATCAATCAATATTCCTATCCAATATTATTTTCCTGATACAAATAAAGGAAATTAATGAACAAGTAAATAGTCTTATATTTAATAAGCATGAAAATTTTACCATTTATTCCACAAATTTGAAGCTCACAAAGAATTGATTCTGACATACTATTCCGAGGCAAATTACAAGAACAATCTAGTTCAATGTGGCAACTCTCTTCCCTGCTTGGATCAAAAACATATAGTACACAGCAAAAAAGTAGCATATGAAAAAAAATCAGGATAAAGAACCACGTCGGAGTTGGAATATGCATTCTAAATTCACTACTAAAGCATAAAGAGAAACAAACCTCTCTCTATCAACTTAATCATGTCGCCAACCCAACAAAATTGAAATAGAAGGATTCATGAATAGGCAAAAAAGCAGAAACATATAACTCTTTGCTTTTTCCCGGATTCCTACATTTCCGATTTGGTCTTCTTGAACTCAAGCATGTAACATCAAAATCTTTGATCTAGAGAGCGAAGTACTCTTGAATACAAAATCCCCTCTGACCAACAGGCTCATAAGGGATTTCCATCTAGAAATTTCTCATTTATAAAACCAAAAAAAAAGTTAGAAAGAGAAGTAAGAAATAAACAGTGCAAGCCAAAAGGTGAATAGAAATGCAAATTACCAGATTACATAATTCAAAGTATCATCTGACTCACTGAAACCATATTTTCTATGCTGTATTCCTATACATTGCACATAATAATATAGGATTTTTCAAGGAAGATATAAAAAGATGGATGGTATCTCAGAAGTGAACAACTTACATTTAGATAAGCAGTAAACAAAAGCGGGGTTTTAAAACCACCAGGTAAGTTCATGATGGAACACATAACATGATGTTGTTTAAGTTCTAACGAATCAAATCTCTGAGTTTTTTCATGTTGACATAACCTGAAACTCATTATATCATATTGAAGAAGACCCCCCCCCCCCTCCCCCAACCCCCACAAAAAAACCACCCAAACAAACAAACAAAAAGAACTTTTGCACCTAATTGACAATATATTTTAGACAGCCTCCTTAGCTCCGACAAGGCAAGTATATAACTGCAACTCGTAGTTAGCAGGACTCTTCTCAGATCACCCTGAATTAGTGTCGGTTTACATATGAACTCAGGACCTCCAATAGATGCCGTAAATAGAGACCAAGCATACACCAAAATAGAATTATCAGTTGGTGACCCGAGAAAAAGGATAAAAAAATGATGAGCTCGCTTAAAGTATTCTGACTGTCAATTATGTGCTCAGAGCACTCTTCCCAAAATTTGTGCTGGGGCTCCAAATCGAAGTAGAGTTTATCTAAGTGCATCAGCTTAGACATGTCTCATTCTTCCAAACAGGCACAAGGAAACCCTGAAATTTTCATGGTGAATAAATCACACAAATTATGAATTGCCAGCTTTTATGGTTGTGTCAATTGGAAGCCAAGCCGCCAAGGTATTCATGTATGTTAAAATGAGGTAGAAGTAACTATTAAACAGATGAATAAAATTAGTCGAAACTAGAAAGTAGATGGTAAGTTCACATAAGAAATTTTGATATAAGGTGTAACATGTATATTAGTAGTGTTTACAAGTCCAGCAATAGTTTTCAGAATCCAATAAAGGTATCATTATGAGGCTGAAGCATGCAAATGATAATTATGAGTGCTTTAGGGAGAAAAAGCTCATGTACAAAAGGATTTTGTTCGATGAAGAAATGCTCTGCATAGATAACCAAAGATGTGATATTGCAAGTGCACATTCACATGACACTAAATAGTAAAAATGAACACACAAAAATATGTACCAGTGTACACCCTGAACACGTATACATGCACAAGTATTCAAACTAAGTGAAAAGTTGTAAGTATTCAAACTAAGTGAAAAGTTGTTACATATAAGCTATAGATGAAAATTGATAAAACACAAACTTGCAAAATGAACAGACTCTAATACACACATGCATATTGCAAACACATATCGATACATATAAAGTTCTGTCCTTACACATTCATTATCAGTAAAAAAGCCAGCAGATATGTACCAATAATTTCCGACTGTCTAAATGTGTGCAGCACATACATATCTGCATAAATACGAAAATAAAAATTTACTCGGTAGCATTACATTGTACATAGACATATGTACAGAGACTAAGTTTTATGTTTTAAGCGTAATCAAATACAGAAGTCAGCATTCAAGTTTATATCACTTGAATAATTGACACATGCATGCAAGCGCAGATTCAAAACTGGTAGCTGAACTTGCATAAGCCCTTATCACGTCAGAACACAAAGACGTTCAGGCTAAATTACCTATAAACATGCCATGGTAAAGATCAATAAGCAAAAACTGGCAATTCAATAACAGGCCAAAACCTGAACAAATAATTCATGAAAAGACTGTTCATGTAAGTTTTATATACAGATACACACATGAGGATAATGAAGGAAAGGTGCCGTAGGAGGGAATTTCCTCCTATGGCGTTCGAAAAAATACACCCTCCAAGATTTTTTTCGACGATCGGCACCCATCATCATCATCATCATCATCTAAGATGTAGATACACCAAATTTCATGTGATTCTATCACTTTTTCACAGTTGATTTAGGGGGTGCAAAATTAACGGTTTACTGACAATAGAACTTTTTACATTGCTAATTCAACGGTGAAAAAATGGTGGAATCACATAAAATTTGGTGTATCCACATCCAGATAATAAAGATAGAAGATGAGGATGCCGATCGTTCAAAAAAATGGTGGCGGATGTATTTTTTCAACGCCACCTAACGACAAAGCCTCTTAGGGCCTCTTTTCTTCATTATTCTCTCTCTTTCTCTCTCTCTCTCTCTCTCTCTCTCTCTCTCTATATATATATATATATATATAGAGAGAGAGAGAGAGAGGTGGGGGGTTGTTTATTTTGTTGATCATTTATTGAATTTTGCAATTTCAGCAGTAATTAAAAATAATTTCGCCTTTTTACCATCATCATTATTTTTGCTTTCCCCATGGGCTGCGACACTGGAGTCAGGAAAACAAAAAATAAAGTGGAACGCAGAAAGAACAAACCTGATGCTTTATCATCATAATACATGATGCAGTAACATGAGGGGATAATGAACAAATAAGTTATAATTCAATGGGTAACAATTATAAGAGGAAGAAAATGTGTAGAACAAGGCATTTTCTTACACAACTTATTACTGATACAAAGTAACTTGTTGGTACACCTCCAACAAAAGGCAAACATCAATGCTTAGTTAGACGAGCACAAAAAAGAAAAATATACATAGCTCATTGTGCAGCAAATACTCATAGCAACCCATCAGAAAAAATAACTTCCTAGAAATCAAATAATCTTAAAATTGAAATAATCTAAAACGATCAACAAAAACAGTAATTAAACCACCTGAGAATTTCGCATTTGATAATACATACACCGTGACCTGCGAAACTTATAGAACATGACTGTATAAGTTACAGAATGGTATCCTGCAAAACTGTCCGTCATTGTTGGAGCCCCCTCAATTAGCTGTAAATTACATGAAACCCCAGATATCTGATTTTCGTGGAGATGCCCTCTTCATGGAGTGTGAGAAAAATAAATGAACCCAAAAGGGCAAAGAAATCTTCTTTCTGTCGAACAGATTGGCCTTACAGAATGCGCCCTTTGTAGGGTCCCCAGTGGGCCCGAGCTTGATGTTACACTTGTTGGCCCACACTGACTAGAGCCCTTTGGCTGGAACTGAACCGGAACGTCGATTTTGGATTTACGTTATTCTTCAAATGACCGGAGGCAAATTTTCTCTAGTAGCAAAGGCCAGTCTTCCCCTAGTTGCTGAGGGTTTAGTTCCATTGCTACCCTAAAATCTTGTAAAGATATTGGGCGATTATTAATCGGCTCACTTTGTATATGCATGTGATTTCCCTGCCAAATACCATTAATGGGCTTACCATGGATTTGCTGCTTGTAAACGGGCTGCTTCATTTGCGCGTGTCCTGATCTCGATCCTGCTAACTCAGCACACGGCTTAATCAGCCTTTTCAAATAGGCATCCAACGTATTATTCAACATTTCAGCACAATCCAAAGCCACTCCTCCTATGCCTTGTGCTTCTGCTATTCTCTCCATCCGTTTCCTCAAATCCTCAGAATGGCACAAGTCACCACTCCTAAAGCTACTGATGGAGTTGCTAATGTTAACGCTAGCAGCAGCCAAGGCCAATGGCTTTCGGGTCCCACCGACGCTCGGAGCACAGAAAGGGATCCCAAGAGGAGCTTGCACAGGAACTTTCACTGCTGCCTTCAAATTGTTCCTCTGTTCAAAATCCTCGACTGCTACTTCAACTAATCCCATCGATGAATTCTCTACTCTTCTGGACCTCTTTGCTGGCTGCTCTGCCACTTCTAGATGTTGCACTGGTCTTTTCAAATCACACGAGCCCAAGTCACCATTTTCTCTGACAACAGTCTCATCATGAGGAGCTAGAGATTGATTGGCATTGGCAACATCTATCCTCCCATTTGGACCAAGAGGGCTTGGCCGATCCTTGATCCACCGATGAGCTGATCGGGACTTTCGGGGAGATTGAGGCAAGATATCCCCATTTGACAGGACAGGAGGTAATGAATGCGACAGCTTCGAGGCATTCTTATCAACAGCTGACGGTGGTGGGGTTTTTGCCTCACAAGCATTCTTAAAAACCGAGCGAATCAGCTGATTGTGCAAGGGGAGGTTCTCTCGCCCGAGGGTCAAAAGGCAGAGCTTGTTAAACTCAGGTTTACTTAGCTTCTGAGAAAGCAATCTATTCAAATAGCTGAAGTATCGCTGAGCTCGATCTGGACCTACGCGTTTCGTTATCTGGGATTTCAAATCCCCGAGATTGATTCGAGTGTTCATCTCCTTATTCAACAATGCCCATTCAACACAAAAAAAAATTGAACCTTTTTGCAAGATCAACTAAATCGAGCCAAATTGGTTTCTGGGTTTTGCCAAAGATTAGGGCTTTTCCCTTTTTCTGGAAACTGAAAACGATATACCCAATTGGACAGTAGTTGGGAAGGGAAATGTAGGGGGAAAACGCATGTTTTGAAATTAAAACCCTAGAGTTAAGATTTCGAGCTCCAACCTTACGAATTTCAAATTGAAGCGATCAAAACCCTAGAAGTGAATAACGAGCTCGCGGGAAGCTCCTCGTTCAGCTCCCGAATTGGGGGTGGCGATCTGCGATCAGGGAATTCAGTCAGAACAAGGTGGATCCCGATGGGATCGAATTGCTCGAGCGTGCGCAATTCTTCGCGATCAAAATTTACAGAATCGAGAGCAAGAAAACGAAACAAGGGAGCTGACCTTTCGAAGCTCGGAGCAGCTGCAGCGATGCGAATTCGAATTCGAATTCAATTCGAAAATATCTCCGCTTCCCTTCTCAATCTCGCTTCTACTCTTTGCTGACTTCGTTGATTCTCTCTTCGCCACTGTTGAATTCGACGACGAATGACGACGGATCGATCGCAGCAACACGGCAAAAATACTCTTTTCTCTCTCTCGAAATATTTTTAGTTCCCCCTCTTTTCTCTCTCTTCGAGTCCCCTATTGCTTTCTTTTCTCTCTAACTTCCTTCTTTTTATTGATATTTTTTTTATTTTTTTCTTCTTATTTCTCTCTTATTTGGGAAAGCCCCGAGATATATCCATCAGTTAATGTGGTCCGTGCGACTATAAAATACCCTCATCAAGATGGAAATGAACATATAACAGAAGCTAATTCCTGATTCCGTCCCTTAACGAAAGCGAATAAACAACCAACAAGCATACATATGCTTATATTCTCATTTT
Source organism: Agapanthus africanus (assembly GCA_030015575.1). NCBI lineage: Eukaryota > Viridiplantae > Streptophyta > Magnoliopsida > Asparagales > Amaryllidaceae > Agapanthus > Agapanthus africanus. The sequence continues at coordinate 401,936,028 of CM057351.1, forward strand.
AATGCATATTTCATTAGGCAAATTATGCTATTTTTCAATTCAAAGATTAAAGTATATGGTCATATACAAAATTATTTTTTTGCAAGATTTTATTTATATTAAAATGCACCGAATATTATCCCAAAAAACAAAAACTTTTGAATAAGAGCAATAGAAAAAAGAGAATTATAAATTAGAAAAAAAATGTATTGTTATAAAATGAAGATGAAAAGATCTAAATAAATCAACAGATTTAATCTATAGATAACAATGTATTAATTAACTTGGATATATTTGAATTTAAAGCTATAAAGGATGAGAAAATCCATAATAATAAATTTCGATCCAAAATCACTAAGTAGTTATTAAAATAAAAAGGATGTTCCTTAATAATAGGAGAACTTGCACATATTTTTTATCTTGAGCCAGATATTTAGGAGTTAATTGCTCATAAGTATTTTTTTCTCAAAGCTAGATGTCGTAGGAAATTTCGGGCGGGGACGGGGACGACCGCCTGCTGATGCCCCCTACTGTTTCCTTGGGAGAGGGGTGTCAACTTATAGCTAAGCTTTGGTAGTAGTGCTGCTTAATATTATGGGATTTTTCTATTTTTATAATCAGCTTATTTTTTATATTTATATTATTATTTATTAGTAGGTAGGGATCAATAACAAGAAATATAAGGGGAGAGAAAGATGGGGGTTGTAGTAGTACTCTCCTTTCTTTCTGATTTGGGGAAATGATTGGGATCAAAATTTGGATAGGAAATTGGAGCCCACAAATAGAAGGGTTCAAGTTTGGATTTTGGGAGTTGACCTGTTTGGACAAGTCAACGTGGGTTCTTTCTAGCTGCAGATTCATGGGAATGAGTTGGTGCATAAAGAACCCAACATGAAGTTATGCTGTGAATCTTGTAGTGTTGTTCATAACTCACAGTGAAGGGCCAATCATGAGTTTCATGATTTTTTTTTTAAGTATGTCCACTTTCCGTTTAAACTAGATATGAGATATCGGTCAGATATTAGTCTTTTTATGTCTGATTAACCGTAACATATAAAAACTAATATAATGCATACTTAATGTAGTTGAATCCAAACTGCAATAAATGTAGCTAAAAAAGATATGCTATAATAGACGACAAAACAAGCACTTTGTTTTGTTCTAAGATTTCACTTGATTATTAGGGTAAGTTGTAACTTAACTCACCTTACAATGATTAACTGTAGCAATAAAGGAGAGACAAGGTGAGACTTGGATTATCTATTGATAATAAATGAGGGGCTAGGAACAATAGCTACATATTCTGAAGAAAAAAACCTAGAATAATCATCACAATACTTCTTGTCATAACTCAAACATTAGCATTTTTAATCCTTTTCTATTATCAGTTACATTACACATTTATTTTCAAATTCTTTCATGCATTCCCTTGAAAACAAAATAAAAAATATTCTTTCTTACAACTTTCATCTATGACTATATCATGCCCAGCAACCATAGAATACGAAGAAATATGACCCCTTTAGATCAAAGAAACACAAGGACCATCATATAATTTCAATTTTGCCGGACAAGCATCTTCAAGACAGAAAACAAGCAGCAAATATGCATTAGCAAGACTTTATCACCATGAGATGAAATTAAAAGCTTTCATAATCAAAGCAGAAGTACCTATACAACCTACAGATACATTCAGATAAACTAGGGTCAGCATACCCTCAAAACATTATGCCATAGAGAAATACAAACAAGTTTGTCTTGATGGCTTTATACAGAGAAACAACCGATTTGGGTTCGAACGAAATCCCTTCTCCATGCAAGATTCGAAATATATATGCGCATAGAGTATTATTTCCCAGAAAATTCTTCGACAATGATCTTTACGAGAAGTTTACAAAACACAGGAACAATTCATAAACTATTCCCGCTGCCAAGAACCATTTCAGTAAATTCAACAAGAATGTGCCTGCAAAACAAGGAAGTATCATATCCGCAAAGAATATAGAATCAATGGAAGCATTCTAAGATTAGCAAGAGTTTGAGAAAGGCAACCTAAAATTCAAATGCAGTAATAAATTAAGAAGGCAAGCATCCACAATATTCATTCCCCTGGCTTGTCATTGTTCAGAAGTAAAATAACATTGAGGGTCACGCACCTAAAACTACGGTTCCTATCTTCTGTAAAAGCTCATAAAAGGTAATTCTAAATTTACAATCAGAAAAACAATCCAATTTGCTGAACCCAACAAAAGCTTGTTGAGAGAATGGGGCACGAGGAAGTTTTGCTTTTATGGCATCTCGATATCCTGGGCCATGCTACCTTAAATATCTGAATCAACATGAGTGCCATATAGGCTTTTCTTCTTTTTTGTGTGCGTACATGAGCATGGATGCTATTGTTTATAATGTTGGACCCATGCTGACTCATCTCCACCAGTAAATAAATAGGGTTCGTCTTGAACACTACATCTCCCATCTATGTTGGGTCTTGCAGCCTTCGACACAATTCCCGTTTCTCTGCCAACTCTTTTCACTCCCTTGGTGTTGTAGGATGGTGGGTGTTACATATTTGTTACATATTATATTTTGGAGAGTGTACACCCCCCCACCCTATAGTAGACAAAAGGCCCAAAAAGAGATATATAGAACAAAACCAAGAAACTACATGGCTAAGAAAAGAAAGTGAGAAACCTTGACAACACTACCTCAGAGGTCTTTGTGGTCCCGGGGAGGGGGTTTCAAATATTTACTGCCCATCTAAAAAAATGCCCGCACCCGGCCTTCCTGTTTACAAGCATCAACGGGTCGACATGAACCGCAGATTCATGAGTTTTACTGGACCCATGTTGAAAGAGTCAAACTTTTCTTTTCATATTCCTAACCATGAACAATAAAATTTTTAATAAAAAAGATAAATCATGAATAGTAAGTACTTAACAATGGACATTTCAATATAGTTACTATCATAAACATCATGGAACTTTGTAAGTGCCTTTATTTTCAAAAAATTTGTGTTTATTTACTTGTTTTCATTTATGTAGTGACTATAATTTAATGAAAACTGTTGGAATTGAACTACCTTTCAAGCATGTACATCGTAAGTTACACATTAACCTGCTCACGGGGCTCATGGATGTCATATTCATTTATAGAGATCTGAACACCTACTTGCCTTGTACAGGTTGGTGATGGGCACAAAACTTAACACGGTTTAATTCTGGACATTTTTACCCATACCCATTTTACTTTTACCCACCACCTTCAATGACCCGTCCATGCCCGTTTGACACAAATAAATGGGTGGAAGAGTTAGCAAAGCGTAGGAACTGTGACAAGGCGGCCACAGGTTCAAGGATTTTTGAAAAGAAAAAAAGGCGGCCCGGGGGGGGGGGGGATTAAAAAAAAGTTTAGGAAGATGCCAACTATGCATTTAGGATAATGACAAGTCCATCGCTTAGTCATGGTTTCTTAGCCAAAACTCCAGCAGTTATGAGTCTTATGACAACTTCTATGTCAAGCAAAAGAGCTCATAAGCTTTCGTCACCCTTTCCTAAAGCCAAACTTCATAACCTCCCTCATATTTGATTGGGAGAAGGCTTAACAATTGATAATAGTTTAGGTGAGTAGGCGTTTGTGGCAAGGATTTTTTTCGTTTTTTTTGCGTTGGGTTGGGGGGAGGGGGAGGGGGAGGGGGAGGGGGGGTTGCCCCTCTCATTCATATTTTCCATTTTCAGAATTTAGGCACTAGAGGCCAAAAAAAGAAGGTTGGCACTGGCCTGGCATCCATTTGTGAAACATTACAGTATAAAGTTTTGCTCGGCAGACAATGGCCTTGTGATGGATATAGGATACAATGGTGTTATTGGCAATGATGGGTCAAATTTAATGTGGGAGAGAAAATATTACGAAGATTAATTAAAGTCGAAAGGGGGGGGGGGGGGGATTCCAACCTGTACTGAATGCAGCCATCCTTTAAGAGAGTTCACCCTGAAGTACCCTTTGTGGATCCAACTGGCCGCTACAGTAACTGGAAGGAACAGCAGAGAGCTCCCACCTTCCTTTCCATTCCTCACCAGGCTTCAAAGTTATGGGCTTCTCAACAACTGCAGGTTCTACACATAACATATGTTTGTACTCATCATCCCCAAAATCTGCCATAGCTTTAGCCTTCTTGTCCCAAGGATTCCAAACAACTGCAATGAATAAGACAGACGTAATATTGTAGGATGGAAGATTATGATCTTTTAAATAGCATTTCATAGCTTTGTCAATGAAGAAGAGATTTATATGAACATAAAGACTGAAACTTACCAGCATCTGGAAGTCCCTCTTTCCGTATGACAAAAGTGCGCTTCTTTTCATGATCAATAATTGCGATCTTCGATGGTGTACTCAAATAAATTTTGTCCACCTTGCATAAATGGGAGTATAAACAAAAACAAAACAAAAAAGCAAGATAATTCCACTGCAAATTTACTCACTTCAGATTCAAATGTTATGGCATCTCCTTGTTCTGTGAAACGCTCCTTTTCCTTCAAGTTGTCCAGATAATCCAGTGTCTCCAATCCTTCTACCCGAACTTCACTGAAACATTAACTTATTAGGATCTGGAAAACTAAGCAATAACCAGTAAGAGATGTAGAACATTAAAAAAAGAAGATATATAGAAAATATTGATAGTTCCCTTTTTCCTTATATTAATTAAATAATGCCAGAAATATGCAAAACTATTAATCCCCATGGAAGTCCAGATAATTTTAAATCCCAGGCCTTTCTTCTATGGTTCCAGGAATCAACAGCATTGGATGTTGCTGCCTCTCACACGACTATCTACAGCCTCAACCAAACACCACACAGCAATTATTGAATTCTAGCAGTTTAGAACAGTTTGCTTCAACAGTTTGCTTCGAGGGAAATACTTCAAACCACTCTAAGGTCATATACTACTACGGTTGGTGATGCATACTACTACGAATTTATGTAGAGGACACCATTCTCACGTTGTTGAGCCATTATCTTTTGCCAACCTTTCTTGCTTGCGACCTTTAATATTCTCCTTTGCTAATACTAACTTGGCCGGCTTGACTTCTTGGACATGTGAGCTACTCATACCTGCCGATTGCATCCTTTCAATCTGACTGTCTGAGTACCCTCAAGGTTTGCTTTCTCACTGGGACATGCTGAACTGGTGCATGGCTCAAGGTTATAATTAGAAGGTGATCCACTGCACAACTTACTTTTATATTGCAAGGTTGCCAGTAATCTACAGTTCCTTAACTCACTAGATGCATCTAAAGGAGAATAATATCATCATTATCAAGGCTCAGATTTGCCTTTAAGGCTTTAATGCATCATATTATCTAAACAAGAATATAAAGAAATCAAATCATCTAAATAGTCTAACCCTGCTGAGCTACTCCCTCTGCCGATGCAGCAATGTGTACCTCCACTACTTTAACTGTCTGTTCCATATTTTACATTCATCCATTAAGTTGATTGCATTTTGCAGGTTGAACAATACCACCACCATCACCTCTAACATAATAATCCTATGTTCCTGATCTCTCACCTCTCATTTAAAAATTGTACATTTACTGTAATTACCTCTCACGCTTAGCCAATAGATGAATCTAGAGAACTCTATAAATAAAATTATTTCACAGTTACACACTGAGTCTACATGCTCAATAAGTACTAAGATCCTTGTCTATGCACTTCTAGCTACATGCCAGACTGGTTCTAAATTTTATACAACAAGAAAACAACCAAATCTTGATCATTGGGGCCACTAGATGTATTTATCCCCGCCCCCCTACCCTCTCCCCCCAAAAGTTTTATTAAGGGCCCATATCTAGCAACTATCATGATTAATCAAAAGGTATCTTTTCCTTTTCAAGAGCCTCAATTCATATGGTTCAGATTTACCCCTAGAAGCCATTAACTACAATCTTCACCCATAACCGGTACATCTTCGTTGTACAAGCCAAGCCAAGATTATCTCAATCGGTTCTCAGTAACTTCACCTAAAGCTAGCTCTAACTTCTTACAAATGCACAACTTTATTGTATCTTTTAGTTTTTAGTGAATTTACACACATCCATTTCAAGATTTTCATTAACTAAACACACTGGCTCATCGTCTGCACATATTTCATTTGATCATTACCTGATATTCTAACCCCCTAGCAATTCCATACAATTTATTGTCCACAATGTTATGCTAAGATGTCGGCCTGCCCATTATACTCAAATGCATCTGAACCACATCATGTACACTATGTCCAATGGTTGCACATATAAAAAGGACAAGCACAACAGAGAATTTCTAAACTGGATCCATAAGGTTCCCAACTTCAGTTCAAGTAATTTAATCAGCCACTGTCAACTCTAAAGTTTCTGCAGGAATGAAAAACTACTAATAAAACACTAAAACTCAGAAAATAAGAAGACCAATTTACAAAATGGAAACAGGTCCTACGAGATCTCAAACCCACAATATGAACAAGATGATACATATTCCTCTTCCATAGTCAGAAAGCTCATGATTGATAAATAATCAAGAGAGCTAATATAGCATTAACAAAACCCATTTTTAACAGATTCACAGAAATAAAATGGCATTGCATGAGTATACATACAGAAGAAAAACTTCATAAATGAAAATTATGACAAAGCTAAACCCCGATTATTAATCACAATGTATATTTCCACAGAAATATATGACGAACCTAATATCAAATACAAAAATGGAGGTGTGGTATGCAAATGCAAATATAATTAAGCACAAAGTGAACTCCAAAAGAACCATCTGACAAACCTGATATCAGAAACAGAAAAATAGGTGTGATACGCAAATGTAAACGAAAATGCCTTTCCATCACTGTTTGTATTTCTTATGCGTGATGTCAACATTAGATCGCCTCCAGGTCCAAGAGCGACTCTCAGTCGAAATTCATAACTGAGAAAGGAAATACACAGTGTTAATATGCTAGTGTGGAGAATAGGAAACATGCATTCCAATTACTATATATTACCCACGAAAAAAAGTAGCACAAGAATATGTTTGAATAAATCAAACAATAAGAAGGCTAATGAAAAATCTGAAGTAAAGACACAACGTAAGCTTCCATGGGTGTTTGGTGGACCTGTGGGGCCAGATTTTGGCATCTTCTTCAGAAGGCTTCAGGATTAAATCAACAAAAGCTTTGTCCGCGAGATTTGTTGGAAATGGGGGTGGGTCAGTGTCAATGCTCCAAAACCTGTTCCTTGCAAACCCATGCTGTTCAAGAGGACCATGACTGCCAAACTGCATTAGCAAATGAAGTGAGGGAGATAATTTAACATTAAAAATATATAGTAAGAATCAGAGAAGGGTCATACCTGAGGAAAGCATATAGGGATGCCTCCACGTATAGCCTTCGGAGGCTTAAAAATAGCCTGCACCAACAAAGAAACGACCAACATGAAAATGATCTTAGGTTCAGGGGAAGAAGTTAAAAGGCAATATTGTGCAAATTAAGTTTCATAAGCGAGCAAATTCGTGAGCAACTTGCATATCGAAATCACTTCCATCAAAAGTTAATTTACGTATTTCTGGCATGCAGCAGTGCAATGTGGATATAATGGCAACATATGATATTCATGACCCATGAGACTAAAGAAAACTTGGTCCACTTACCAAACCAATAAGGGGCAACATAGAAATCATTAATAATCTAAGGTCAATTCCATTTATACCATGTAAAATTTATCACCAGAGACGCATAACCCCTCCAATTCTAAGGTCAGACAAAAGCCACCTCATTTTTTGCCCCTGCCTAACTCCCTAACACCATTGACAGAAAGCATGAAATTACTATTATGCTACAGTTAAAAGTTAATGGGCTAGCCTGTTATTTACTAATGAGTTTACAGACTAAACATAATTAACGTGTATAAAAAATACACGCTAAACATCATTCTAAAACGATTATAAATCTGAACAGGTCGTGCCCTTTTCATCAATTCACCGATATTTCTTCCTTCAAGCTTAGTCCTCAACAAAATTTCTAAAGAAAAGACAAACCTTCTCCTATATAAAATTTTGAATAAATAAGCCTTCTCTCATTTCTAATATTAAACCTAAAATCTAAATCATGTCTCTCTTCTAAATAGCAGCTCCCTCTTTCTTTTCCTTTTTTTATTGGGGGGTACTTGTGGTGGGGTGGGGGGGGGGGTAGACAAGTGGCTCTAATATTGTTCTGGATCAGTGGAGACTATAGGAGTATAGGTAGACCCAGATAAAAATTGGAAAAGGGGTTTATGAGAATATGAAAGTAGATCAAGTTGCATAAACAACCCTTGACAGAACCCAAAGAAAAGAAAAAAAATGATTCAGCAACCAACCCATATCTTTAAGATAAAGGCCTTGTCGGTATTTTTGTACTAGGGAGAGTCGTATAAAAGATAAAGAACCCGTGTAGATGGAAGTGACTCAAGTGACTTGATAGGAGTGTAGGGTTTCGGTTCTAGGGTTGTGACTGTTGGGATCAAAAATTGCACCCCGGTTGACCAAGTCAAATCAAAGTCAACCCCAAGTAAGTGGGCCCAAACCCAGATCAAGTGGGCCCATGCCCAAGTCGAGCCCCATGGCCGGCCTCCTCCAGGTCAAAATAAAAATCATGTAATAAATACTTTTGATGTAATTTTTAATGGGCATAAAGCCAAATTTTTGTAAAGCCCATGGCTCGTGTGCAAAAGAAATGAGCACATGAGGCGTGGGATGGGCAAAATGCCATTTTGTAAAGCTCAAGGGGCTATATGTAAATTTATAAGCCTATAAAAGGCAACATGATAATGAAATAAAGATACTATTCATTCTCCCTAAAAAAACTAGGGTTTGTGCCTCCTTCTCCTTTCTAAAGGTTCTAAAAACCTTTCCCTTTTTAAAATTAAATCAAGAGTTTAACTCTTCCCTTTTCCAAAAAGAAATAGATTTTCACCACAAAACCCATAAAGGGGAGCTCGGATCTTCTATCAGATTTCAAAAGGGGGAGATTTTTAAATCTCACCCCCTTTCTCCAAGATCCGGCCACCGAGAGGAAGAAAGAGACCCATCTCCAAAAATCCCATCTTGGGAAGATTCAGGACCAAAGAGGAAAGAAACAAAGGGGGTCATTTGATCATTTCTAAAGATTTCTAGGAGTTTAACTTCATTAAAAATCTGTTGGAGTTCAACTCCATAAATTAATCTTTTCTTAGGAGTTTAACTCCAGAAGTCAAATCGGGAGCACAGCTCCCCGTGCAGAGATCAAGTCCTTTTTCCTGCTGACGCCGGCGCCCAGCACGTGGGGGTGTCGGCGCCCAACGCCCGCGTGCCAAGCACGTGGGGGCGTCTACGCCCAGCGCGAGAGCGCCCACGTGCCAAGCACGTGAGGCGCCAACGTCCAGCGCCTGTGTGCCACACACGTGAGGCGTTGGCCCCCACGCGTCCTTTGGACGCCTTTTCCCCTTTTTGTATATATGTATATACACACACACACTCTCTCTCCACACTAAAACACGTCCCTCGTTGGGAAATTTTTTCTAACGGGGCGCTGCCCCGCATCCCGCAAGGGGCTGCTAGCCCTCTTGACCCCCAGCCTGCTATCCCGGTAGCGGGACCCTTGTAAAAACTCTGCAGGGCCTCCTATATATCTAAAACCCCTTTAAAACACAACACTGCATATTGAGTTCACATGACCTATTTGACCCGTCAATCGGAGGTTCTCTCACTCCAAAGACGAGAGGTAATTAACGGCAGCTTAGTCCACGGCTGCCGGAGATTCGGATCCTCACAATCAATAAACCCCAGCCTACCCTAGACAGAGGATCTGTAATGCGCCTGACAAGTGCGGGCGTATTCTCATCTCAATAGGATGACGAAAAATACCCTACAGTGACATTCACGGACCGCGGCGGAATTAGAAAACAATAATTTTTCAAATATAGAACCAAAACACAACCAAGATCATCAAATACTTGCAAAAGAAAAAGGAAAGAGAGCAAGTTTAGAGTGCTACAACCTTTGTAACGTGTCCGATCGCCATCGGAAGACCCAAGCAAGACATCACGATCTCCGGAGAGTCTACTAGCCGACCGCCTCACCGTAGAGGATCCACGGTGAAGAGTAATCATCCGAAACTCCATTTTCACTTCTCAAGTGAAGAAACTCACACATTGAACTAGCTAGGTTAATGTGTGAGATGATGTGATCAAGAAAAACACCCTCTTTTTGAATTCTAACCTCATTTCCAAACTCTACCATTTTTCAAGAGAGGAGGAAAAAGATGAAGAAGAAGGCTACCATGGAAATTATGTTAAGAATTAACATTAAAAAATGAAGCGAAGAAAAGAAGAGAAGATTGAATAAAACAAAGAAAATAAGAGACAAGAAGTCTTCTCTTTTCTTTTCTTCTTTTTATTTCTTTTCTTTTCTTTTCAATTCTTAATTTTTTTCTTCTCTCTTTTAATGTTTATTCTAAACATATTATTTCTCTTTATAATATATATAAATACATAATTACAAAGAGAAGAAAACATGTATATCAAATACATTTCCATATTACGTATCATATATGCAATAACAATATATCAGTATCGCATACTAATATAATAAAAATAGAGAGAGTGCATATCCACCAATACACAATATTAGAAACCATTTCGAAATGCGGTTATTAAGTCAGCATTTGACTTAATATTCCAGTTTTTAAACCGGCTAGTATTTTTCGGATATTCGATTAAATCATGCATTTAATCGAACTCCTGTACGTATCCTATATGCACCCACATCAACATTTGTCCGGACAGGCACTTTCGTTGCTGGACTCAAGACCTGTCAATACGCCGACAGTACATTATATAGAATCATATCCAATTGAATCTGGAACACTTTCAGATCCAATCTCCTGACGGGTTAACCTACAAGTATGTCAGTGGTACTAGCTGTACGTAACGGCTACCCAAATATGAACAAGATAAAATCAGATCAACTAGCAAACACATCCGGACCATACAAAGTCTATAAGTGACAATCACCGTACATCCGGTCTCTTCGTCTAGAGTATCACATATCGGGTTTAGGGTTTGGAATCTTTCAGACCCCAATATCCTAACAAGTCGTGCGACAGAAGACTCATAACCAACCGGAGATACTATTAATAACACTTATCAATTTATCTCCGCTGCGGTGGTCACCGACTTATGGTTGTAGTCATGTCCTGCACAACACGACATTAACTCCCTATACCGGAAGAGACGAATCCCCTACCACTTATTGCCTCCACGTGCTTCCGGACTATACCCAAAAAACATGTTTGCACGACTCTTTTAAGCCGTGGTAGGATAGAAGTCTAAGTATAGTGGGAACATATATGAGACACTATGACGATCTTTGACCTTAAGGACTATCTTGTACTTATGTCACCAGAGAACTGTTATCTGACATTGGTATGTAACCAACTAGGAGTTCTCGGTGAGTCCGTCCAGTGTAACTCATCCAATGAGCACATGTATACAATTCTCGGTATCAAACACCAATAGCTGCAGGATCAGCTATCGCCCTCCAACCGGGTCAGGAAACGTACACACTAGTCTAAACTGAAGTACCGATGCCCAGTCTCGATACTCCTACGACTATGGACATTTAAGAATGTGCTTATCGACTATCCAGACCCCACTACTATGATCTACATCACCGTCTTGGTAGTCAAGCACAATCCTAAGGACTTTATCTCATGTCTAAACGATACGTGATGGTAAATAAAACATATCACATGAAAGATAAAGACAAACCAAATAGCATACTATCATCTCGAGTAAGATTGTTCTCTCGTATAAGTTCTCCTTCAATAACAATAATTGTCTTGAGGAGACCTATATCCAACAAGGAGTATAACAAGTCCATCTAAGATGGCATCACTTCGAATTCCCAACTTTTACCCATCTCATCACATCCCTGAGGCCCCTCCAAGCATCTGTAAGATGCTTGGATTTAGTTCTTCTCAGACCTTCTTTGTTTAATATTGTATTAAAAAAATCCATGCCAACTTTTGTGCATTTGTATTCTCTTTTTTCCATGTTTTTTACTTCAGATTAGCCCATTTTGCACATCTCACACCTAATACGCTAAAAGGCATGTTCTCTATGTTCTGCATCCTTTAAATTTTTCAACAATATAGTCGATTTTTAGGAATATCTTGATGGTCTATTATTCTTGTGTGTGTTGCAGGTGGGAGGGGAGGAAAATGCTTATAATGCATCTGAAGCAAAATATACTCATACTTGTTACTTCTTCAATGTTTTGCAAGGACTCATACGGGAATTTTAAAGTCGACGCATTGCCAGGATGTGGGTGGCTGCATTCTCATGTGACCTTGTAGGTGAGATACGTGGCTTAAGGTATCACAATAAAATCCACTGAACATTTGGATGCATATCCAACTTGCATTATATTTATCATGAGCTTGGCTTTGATGTGTTAATGTTTTAGTCACGTTAGCTGGGCTTCCAATTATTTATAGTTTCTTTCTTCTGTCTTTGAGATCTTTACTCTCAGTCACAAGAAACACCATATCCCCTGCATCACCGTTATACCAAATTGAAGTTCAGAGTGATCCCCTGCAAAGGAAACTGTGGGAAACAATGAATGAGAACTTCAAGGGCAGCTAACTCTGCTTATCAGAGTCCAAGCACATGGTTCATAACTGAAATTAAATACAATATAGTACCAAATGAAACGAGTAATTAGTTATAAAAAATTTAAATGCTATGCTCTATTGATTCTTCTGTGCTATTTAGTCTATTTAGATAATCTGCAGAAGGATAATAAGTCTAGACTTATACTGCTGGAATCTATTTAACCTGAAAAATCATTGAGTAATCAGTAATGAATTGATTAATTACCTTACTGCTGAGAAAAAGTAATTGGTCCCCATGATCGTTTTTCCAAGAGGTTACATGTCCTCCAAACAAATACACCTGCGGACCATCAATCAAGTGGATAAATACTATTGTTTTCAAGGTAATCTGTAATAAACGTTAGCTATACAAGGGTCAATAGTGCTACCCTATACTACTAGTTAAGTAATCGACATCTCATCTCCATTAAAATAAGATGCTAAAATTTTCAACATATATATACAAAAAGCAAACAGAAAAGTCTATAATGGAAGGCTAAAACGAAAATGACCATTTAACAAAATCCAAATTCTAGCGCAAAAGTGATTCTTTCATATAAAGAAAAGATCCAATGCCAAGTAGATTGAACATTCATAACTAGATAAAGTTAAGATTGAAATGTAAAATATGAAATAGCAGATGGAGACTGCAAATGAAAATGTTTTTTTTTATCTAGTACTGTGGAGCGGTATGCATGGTGAGTATCCAATTTAACTTGCAGCGAACAACGGCACAACAAAATTTTTAATCCATCTAGAATCAAGCTTTTAACTTTTGCGGGCATTGATTGCGATGGCGAAGTGATCGCAGGCATGATGCGAGTAAAAATCTCCTAAAGGACCCAGATTAAACAGCACAACCATGCCTTTCACCATTTTCTGCGACTTACTAGGGTTTTACAAACAATCCAAATTGTTCACCGTTTCCCGAGGGAAACTCTCCTATTAAACTTGTTGTAACATTTTAGAAAATAAAATATTATTTTTGGAATTTAAATAATAAAATAATATATTTCACGAAAACCATTCGATTTGCGAATTAGGGTTTTTGTAAAATGGTATAATTATATACCGATATTTGGAAAATAATTGGAGATTAATATGGTTTATTTATTAAAAAGGTATTTATTGAATTTGGGCATTTTATAATTAATTATGCAATTAATTATATACAAATTTAAATTAAACTTGATTAGTGCACTACTAATCATGATTAAACCAAATCCGTATTTTAATTAGCCATGGCTAGTGCACTATGGCGTGTTGCATTTTGTTGCATGTTTGTTTGATTTGTATTTGTGTTATTTGGTTTTTATTGATATGAGAGGGGAAAAAAGAGAAAAGAAAAGAAAAGAAAAAGGAGAAGACATGATTGATGAGAGAGGGGTCAACATGGAGGCATGGGCATGTGAGAGTATGGGAGAGAGAGGGTATGGCTCCAACCTTGAATTCTCCATCATTACCTTCCATCATCCTCCACTATTTTCTTCAACTACTTCTCCTTCCCCTCCTCCTTCACCTTCTTCTATCTCCATGAACCATCTTCAAAATCTTGCCGAAATACTGCACTCTCTTCATTAAAAATGATCACCACCTCATCCTTCACCCCATGGCAAGCTCAAGTTTGGATTTTGAGCACTTGGAGCATATAGGGTTTTTTTCAAGTTGCTTCCATGAGATATAACCTTCATTTCTCATCTTGTCTATTTGTTTCTTTACCTTCCAGTGTAGTTAGATTTAGTGTACATTGTGGTCTTAGAAATTTTTAAGTTGATGTTTAGTGGATGTATGGATTTGTAGAGATATAATTGAGGTTTAGTGAGTGTTTTACAAGACCTTAGTGATATTTTTATGGCCAAGACCAGAGACTAGAACCCAATACACGAACTTAGAATTTCCCTGACATCGGTTTTTGGTAAATTGTGACATCTCTGTAGGAACTGCTATGACCTGAGAGACCCATAAAATAAGTTCTCATGACAGAGAGACGAGCATGCAACCTTGATGCAACCCCTGAAACCCGAGACCGAAACCTCTTTGCATGGCCGCAGATTTATTCCTTGTGGCCGCAATTTGCGGCCACATTGGGGAATCTGGTGTTGATTCTTGGTACATGGTTTTGTTATCTGATATCTAGACCAATCATATATACAGAATGTCTTGATTTGACCTGGGGTAGAATCTGGGAGTCATTTCCTCGTTGATTTCGTGTTATCCGATTTCTAAACTTGGGTTTTGGTATTTGATATTGTATTTCATCGTTGGACGTTTGTACGTTAACGACGAGGGTTATTTGGCTATTTTAGCATACGTAGGCTATATGTTCTAACCTATGAGCACTTCGTGTGCTGTATCGGTTTTTCGGACTTGATTTTAATAGTATTACGATGTGTTTTGATTGAAGATAGTTTCGCGTGGACTTTCGAGGCGACAAAGCACATCGACTTCGACTAAGCGAGAAGTTTAGCAGATGAGTAGATTTATATCTATGGTGAAAGTCGGATGGATGACGTATTGCACCCCCGCAACCTTTGATATAGAAAAATCGTCATTTAAGTTATAGTTGGAGAAACCTAGGTATGAATTCATGGATGTGATCAAAGGTTTTAGTGTGAGATGGTATGATAGCTAAGGATGACTCGGTTTGATATATGAGAATATAAGATATATGCAAGACGACTTGATGTGAGATATTAATATGATGAGAAAAGAATATGATGAAATAAGATGACTTGGCTTAATATGTCGATATATGGATACGAGACGATATGAGAATATAAATACTTTTGCCAAGACATGATATGAGATTGATGCAGATATGACTTGAGATATATGTGTACATATAAATATATATATAAGAATAAAGAGTGATATGACGTACGAGACCATAGATCCGTACCATTGTCGATGAATAGGACGATAGAACACCTATTCTGTTTGATGACCCCGTACGATAGATTACCGTACGCGATAAGATATTACCGAATGATTGATCCGCACTCGTAATTTAAGGATGATGATTGAGAATATTGTCATATCGGATATTATGAGGCTGGATCGCCGATATAAAGATTTCACCTGAACCATACTTATTTCCAAAACCGACGAATCATATGCATTTTTAAATGGAAAGCTCAAGGGATGCTACGGATTTTCAAATGGTGTCTTTTCCTCAAAACACCGTAGCCCACACTTTCAAAACTACGATTCGTATTTTTTAAATTGGCCTTATGGTTATGTGTAGATGTATACCTTATTATAGTTCATGTTTATGTTGGATTATTACTCGTGTGATACGTGTTATGTTTCCGGTATTTATCGCTTTATGATATCATCTGCTAGTATACCTGCACAATTACCGATGACGCGCATATTACACTTACACCGATTTGCCGGCTCACACACATTCAACATCGGTAATTGCCATGCCACTTGCACAATAGAACTGCCATATCATGATATTATTCATAACCGTAAAGTACATTCATTGTTCAGTACTATTACCTGATATGCTCATATTACTGTTCTGTATTTGCATACATCGTACTTTATGGTTGTATGTATTGAGATGCTGTTTTCATGAGATTTCTGGATTTAAGAACCGCGGTTATATTTCAAAGAAAATTATGAATTGTTTTAAAAACACGGTTTCTCGTGATGTGATTTCGATGCGTCCACCATGAGTTTTCTCAGTTCTGAGCTTATTTTCGAGACCCGATTCGAGGAGTTGGATGAACCGTCTGCAGGTACATGGTAGACCCGGTATGGTACCCCGGAACAAGAAGCTCGAGATGGAGACGATGAGCTTGGCAGGAGGGAGCACTAACTACCGGTGATAGTTTGGCGCGGCGGATATCCGAAGGATGCCGATCATGGTCAAGAGATCAGATGGATATGGGCCGATCCGGACTGACGGAGCCCATGGACCGATCTGGACTGAAAGAGCCCGAAATATGAGAATTTACGTATCGATACTGAACACGGGTTTCATGATATTTCGAGTGTCGATGTTGGACACCCAGATTCCATGATTTTGATGTGTCGTTGATGGACACACGTTGGTTGATATCCTCATACATACAGGCATATGTTTTCATGATGATTCGAGTGTCGATATTGGACACTCAAGTTGCATGATATTGATTGTGTCGTTGATGGACACACGTGAATGATATCCACATGCGTACAGGCATATGATTTCAGATGTTTATTTGTATATGTCATTTGCATTGACTCTATTGTTGACATATATGCATACATGGTCACCTGGATATTATAGTATTACCTTCATGATATAATATGACCTAGGAGTCGTTTATTCGATTTCTACCTGCTGATATTTTCTACTCACGAGTGGGCAATTCATCCGTTGTGCCACAGTTTCTTGCAGGTTTGACCGTTTTGGATCAGTAGCGACATTGCTGGCACACAGTTCCTTCTAGGTGTTTTCTTTTGGTAGGTGGGACACACGCTGAATCGTGACCACTCTTATACCCTTTATATTCTATTGTATCTAAATAAACTCCATTAATCAGAAACTAGACTTTGTATATTTGTAGACCTAGACAGACTTGTGTTGCGAGACTTGGAGCGATGTGTGTTTGTTCGCTTCTTTTAAGGTTTTTGATGTCTTGCTTTATTTATTTATTCTTTTTGTATTGATTTTCGCCGTTGGGCGTCATATATATATTGCTTGCGTGGTTGTGATTCCGCCGTTTAGCGAAGAGCTAGCTCCCGCTTGGGGATGCCTGTATATATTGCTTGTATGTGGTTTTTGGATCTCAAAATATACAAGGCGGGTGATGCCCAAATTTTTAAAGAACGAAAAATGTTTTCAGCTCGAGTATATAATCCATTGTATTTTTATATAACATTATTTATGCATTTAAAAAAAATACTTGATTTCATTATACCTTTATTTCAAAACTGCATCTCCACTATTTTCCGCAAAAAGGTTTAGCTTACTTCGGCTTACTTGAATTACGTTGCGCGTTTATACGTTGCGTGATTTAAGTGCCGTTTACGAGCTAAATTCCGGGTCATGACACTTGTGCACAAGATCAAAACTTGAAGCATATCTAAACCACTTGTTATCTCGAATTGATTATTGTAACAGGGCAACAACAAGAATCAAGAACCGAAAAACCCTAACAATCCAAAAAAATGACAAATCTATCATCAAAATTATTCACAAACCCACAAAAACTATTGGTAAATCGAGAAAATCCAAGAGTCCAGCACAGACCTCAGCGGAGCTCCCCCTCACTTCTCTGAGGACGACCTTGTCGAGGCCATTGACGCCCTTCACGAGCTCCATCGGAGGCTTCTCCGTCACCATCGCTCAATTCCCATAACCCGAAAACCTAACCCTAACCCTAACCCCTTTTTATCCCCCCTCTCTCTCTCTCGCTCCTCCCTCTTTCTCTCTCTAGCTTCGTTCCAGTGAGGAACACGACGGCTCTTATTCAGTTATTCTATGAAAAGAACCGTAAAGGAAGTAAAATGCAAGGGTGCCGACACTAGAGACCTGCGCACCCGCATATATTTTATATACGGTTTCATCGTCACCCGTTCATTTACGGACGCCTATCCTTTGAACGGCGGATACAGGTTCGCATACAGTGTCTATGCGGATAGATACGTTGGGATGAGCGGACGTTACGACTGGAATGATGCACCCTAAGAAAGACCAGAACAAGGGACCGCCTTTTTTCTAGTGGGCCCCACATGATGGATCTGATCCGTTGATTTTCGGCTGAGATTTGATTCTTGGGCTTTTTTAGGGGGAGATGGAGTGAGATTGCAGGAACTGATTCTTTTGTTATCAGCATCTGTGGATTGGACGGCTGATGTTTAGAGATGGGAATGGGCAGTGGAGATTACTATTTGGTGGGCCTACAAATGTGCCTTTTTGTATGGACATGTACTTATGGGCCTGTTTTGGGGCAAGTCCTCGTACGTGTCAAACCTTCTCTCCTTTGTCAATTGGGTTTTTTTAAATACTGTACTCTCCAAACCATAGCGAATTATCTATCCCTCAAAAAAAAAAAATTTGGTATTTACATTTTACTCCTCAAAACTAATAAGATATTGTTCTCCGCCGAAAGACGCGACCGGGACGTTGGGACGTCCGGGCCTGAATTCCGAGGGCAGATGCTAATTGGTGCTATTCGTCCACTTCTCCGAAAATGCCAAGTTGATTTATGACACCATATATCGAAAGTTTAAACGAATACGGCCGATGTAGCAGATTTCGTCTGATTCTCTCTCGTTTTGAGGGTTTTTTGATTGTGGGGAAGCTCTTCCCTGCGGGCGCAAGCCCCTGCAGTTAATTACGCTACCGCATCGCGGTAACAACTTTCTCCTTCTCCAGATGGTTACTTCGTGTCGTGGGTGTTTGTTTTGTGTTTGGTTGTCCGTAGATTGTATACGGAGACTAATTTATGTTGTCGCGCCGTAGGGCGTGGATCAGTCCAAATCCGTATCTTCTTAGATTTGGGTTTGGGGGTTGAGATTAAGGATACGTTAGCCTCATTTGAGACTAAGATCAACATAAACGTTTGTTAAGAATACGTTAGTCTGATTTTTAGACTAAGATCAACTTAAACGTTTGTTAAGTATACGTTAGTCTATTTTTAGACTAAGATCAACTTAACGGGATCGTTTAGATCCGACAAAAGAGCATTTGGGCTCTATTGTTTAGTTTATGGACATTGCGGTCGATTACCAGTTTAAAGACATGGTGGTCCAATGTTATTTTAAGGACATTACGGTCCATTGTTAGTTTAAAAACATCTCGGTCAAGGTTAAGGACATCATAATCCATGAGTTTAAAGACCTCATAATCAAGGTTAAGGACATCATAGTCCGTGAGTTTAAAGACCTCACAGTCAAGATTAAGGACATCATAGTCCGTAAAATGTGTGGCTGTCGGGACCCGTCGCCTCTCTGAAGACGTTGAAGGATTACAACGACAAATATCAGAGGATTGAAGAGATGCACCCTTGAACCAGAGTTGATTGGGGATCTGTAGTCCAATTTGGAACTAAGATCAATTAATTAGATTATGAGCACATTGGCTCAGTTAAATCTGAATTGAGGACTTATGGCCAATTTGGACCAAGTCCAATTAGATTTGAAGTGTTGGCCCTTCATTGGACCATTAGACATTTGTCTGGGTTCAGCCCCTCATGACTTAGCAATGTTAAACAAGAGTTTGAGGACTCTGATAACATTTTTATCTTTGACTGAGCATTAAACGTTGTAGCTCTGAGTTTTACTCAGTTTTGAGATTTAGTTAAAGGGAAGGTTTTTGCCTCTGCAAACTTAGCCGATTTGGCTAAGATTGGCTTTAAAATAGTGTTAAATACTAGAGGACAACAGTGTTAAACACCGGAAGTGGAATGCGCAAATTAGCGTTAAACACTAGAGAGGAAGGGGTCACGTGAGGGCACCCAAACGTGGGGCCAGATCTCTTTTACTTTGTTCTTAGAACTGTAAATAAGTGTTAAACACTTTTAATTTTCATAGCTATCACGTGTGGGCACATGATGGGTACTCATGCCCTGATTTATTAGAATGTTTATTAGGGGTCACGTGGAGACACGTGAAAGCGCCTAAAGCCAGCATTTCCTTTGCTTTTGTTTTCTTTATTTTGGAAGTCACGTGGGAGCACATGAGGCATTGCCTCATGGCTAATTCCTTCTTATTTTGGAGGATCTTTTCAGGGGTCACGTGACCTTAGTTCTTTACATGCATGGAGATCTTTCAAGTCTCTTTATTTTTAAGAATTAAATTCTCTGTAGGGTTAAACCCTAATTTCGTTTTTAGAGAAATTAAATTCCTATGCATGTGGAAGAATTAAATTCTTATGTAGGGTTAAACCCTAATTTCATTTAGGAGGAATTAAATTCCTGTGAATTCGAGAGAATTAAATTCTCATATAGGGTTAAACCCTAGTTTTACTTTTGGGAGAATTGAATTCTCATATAGGGTTAAACCCTAATTTTATCTTTGGGAGAATTAAATTCTCTAAACTCAATTCTCCCTCTGAGTTTTGGATCTGCATGGCAGAATCTTCCCGATGAGAATTAAATTCTCAACCTGGGCGGAGATTTGCTTCTGCAGATCTTCAACCAGAGGAAGAACTAAGTTCTTTTGAAGAAGAGTTAAACTCTTAGATTGAGAATTAAATTCTCTTTTTGTTTTTTGAAGCTTTGATCCCTTCCCCCTTTCTCGCTTAGGGTTTCTTTCTTGAGAATTAAATTCTCCTTTCTCTTCTCTCTGTCATTTTCTTTCAGAAAATTCCAAGATCCCTAAAATTCCTCCCCTCTCTTCTCTTCTTGGCTCCTATTTATAGGAGAAGGAAAAGAATCAATTTGTTTAGTAAATCTTTCGTTGAAAGTGTAACACCTGAGTTCATTTATACCAATTCCAGTTCTCGTATTTCTTTATTCGTGATATTCTTGATTTAACGTATTGTGGGTGCGAATGGTATTTTACACTTTACATTGCATTCGACCCGGCCCGCTTACTTGAACCTGTTTGATTCTTATTTATAGATTACCTTGACTTGTTGCATGGACACGTGCATCTCATGATTAGTACATACAGGTATTTTACCTGGTATTGCATCTTTTATCATATAACATTTTAGGTCACAGAAAATAATTTAAAAGTGCATTTCATAACCTGCATGATACCCCTAACCCCGTGGTAGCATCGCACATCTTGTTCTCGTCCCGTTCAGTGAAACGGACGTGTTTGGATGGCTACGCGCACGTACGTGCATCCATTATTCGGGGTATGCATTTTCTTTAACTGGGCTTTCATTTTGAAATTTGGAAGTCGCATATATTTTTAATATTTTAAATCTGAATTTTTAGACCCGACCCGGACGTGTTTTGTAGTAGGTTTGTATTTGCCAAAATCTCAAAACGGACTAATATTATATTCTAATATATTCAAACTGTTAACAAACTTTAAAACAAACAAAATATATTTTTAATATAATAAATCTTTATCCTAACTCACCATTCTCTCCCTCTCTCTCCTCTCTCCTGCTCTTTCTCTCTCATAATTCTCTCTCTCTTTATCTCTTTCTTTATATATATATATATATATATATATATATATATATATATATATATATATATATATTCTTTTATATATTATTTTATTAACCCTAAGCTTACACACGTCTCTTTCTCTCTTCTTCTTCCTCCTTTATTTTCTCCCGCCATCGTCTCCCTCCTCGTGGCCGCGCTCGACCCACGCCGTGCGTCTCGCTCGTCCGTCGCCGCCTAACCCACGTCGTCACCTTTCTCTCCTACTCGACCTTACCTCCCTCTCGCTCCTCTCGTCTCCCCGACGCAACCCTGCACTCATCACCGCGACGACACCTATCACCTCCGATCCTCGCCGACGACATCCTCGCCTCCACCTCGTCGTCGTCTCTCTCCCCAACACCACAGCCTCCTCCCTGCACACCCCAAGAACCCTGCAAGAATCGAGCCCTTGAGCCTCTAGCCCGGCCTTACCTGCATCGCCATCGCCGGCGATCCCTCGTCGTCGCCATCCTGACCTTCCCTCCGACCTCCTCGCCTTCATCCCCTCACCCTCAT
This sequence comes from Agapanthus africanus, assembly GCA_030015575.1. Taxonomy (NCBI): domain Eukaryota; kingdom Viridiplantae; phylum Streptophyta; class Magnoliopsida; order Asparagales; family Amaryllidaceae; genus Agapanthus; species Agapanthus africanus. The sequence goes on from CM057351.1 coordinate 401,958,327, forward strand.
CTCCTTCATCACCTCTTTCTTCTCCCCCGACGACGCCCACAACCTCACCGCGGCAAACCCATGCCAAGCCCTAACCCACGCCTGCGCCTCACCTTGTCATCGCCGTCGATCTGACCCCCAGCCTTGTCACCTTCTTCATCTCTTCTCCAGACTTCTTGGTACCACCACCACCATCATCCACTCACAACCCCCGACAGCCGACACCCAACTCCTGCAGAAACCGCAGCCCACACCCATCGCCGGCACCCTTCATCGCCGGAGACCTCGTTGTCACCCCCTCGCACCTTCTCTTCTGACCGTTGAGCCAACACCAGAGAACCATATACTTCTTCTCCTTTCTTCTTCTTCTTCTTCTTCCTCATCTTCTTCTTTCTTCTTTCTTTTCTTGATCTTGTTTCTTTCCGGTGATCGCCGGAGTCGTGCCCATCGCTGTTGATCCGGGTGATCCTGAGGACGTTCCCTGATAGTGTGGTCGTGTTCTTTCCTTACCTGGTTCCGTTCTGTGCTCGCGTGGACACATCGTGACGTTTTCCCGACATCCGACGTGTTGCACATACTGCTTTGAAATCCGTTCAGGCAAGTAAAACTTGCTACATGCTATTTATATTATTTTTCATATTTATTGGTTACATATTAATCATGAAGTTTGAATTTAGTGCCCTATATTACATTTTTACCATTCGATGTCCGTTATATCATTTTAGAGTTAATTATGAAAACATACCTGGTTGCATGTTAGATTACAATATTTTGTGCCCATGTCCATATTTATATCATAGTGATTGGTTGCATAGCCCATAGTACCAAAAAATAGTATAATCTTTCAAACACCCGTGTTCATCCATCTCGTATAGTATACATATTATTGCATCTCTAGATCACTTGAATGTATAACATTGAAGTATTAACATTCCACATTTGATAAATTGTAGTTTGATTAGTATTGGAACTTTAACTTTAACCCTAATCATAACTGTGCATCTATATACCTTAATCTGTATCTGATTGTATATCACATTACAATGTTCCATTTTATTGTTCCATTAGTACCCCATGCTTGTTTTGTATACCCATGCTTATGTTCGTTGATTATGAGCACCCACATGACATTTTGTGTAACCCTGACATGACTTGTTACACCTACTACTTGACACGACATTGTACCGTGCACCTCTCGACATGACATGATACTTATGTACTACCTGACTTGACTTGATGTACCATTGCTTTACCTGTTACCTAATCTTGTTACTAATGCCAACAAACCTGACCTGTTGTCCCTACGGACATTTCCTGTTGTCTGTCCAGACAAACCGGTACCTGCCTGATCCTGTGTTAGCATTAGCTCCAGATTATTTAACACCTGACTTGAACACATATAACTTGAGGGTATGGGGAAATCAATGATGAAACCTGACTTGTAACTCGACAGTTCTATACCTTTTCTGATCAGTCTTACAGGCTAGGCCAGACCCGGGGCGATGATGCTGACATCACTCGTCATTACCTACCACCCTTTACTGCCTTACGGCATGTCTCGGATTCAGCCCGAGAGTCATAGACCGTGATCCCGGGCATGCACGAGATACTATTGAGTTACATCGATGATTCATCAAATTGATTTCAAAGACTTGAGAGTAGTTAACCCAATAGACCAGTTTGGATACTCACTACACATTACCCTCACTGTCCTCATTTATATTACTGTCATACCTGTTTTACTGTTCATACACATACCTGTATGTCTTGCTATCCTGTTTATAGTATTGCTTGATGTTATGACGCACTGACGTCTGGGTTTTGCATGACCCAGATCCTCTACCTTTGTTGCAGACTGATCAGGAGTACCGCCACTGTTAGACCGAGCGGTGAGGACCCTGTTGGTATCCAGATTTACTATTCTAGGTGTTTTATTTATTGGATCTTTTGCTTCCGCATATTATATTATTTCTTGACTCATTTATTCTGGTTCATGGACATGTATTAGATAGTTTAGTTTACTTTCCTGTTCTTGATATCTCTACAGCTGTAATGTGACTGTGGAGGGATTTTTCCTATCCATAGGTAACATGGTTGGCTATGTCGCGTGCCTATCTTAGCATACTCTGGGAAGCGGGGCGTGACATGGTTTGTTTGGTATCAGAACCATAGGATATAGGTTAATCGAGTTTGATTCTTTTGTAGTTGGGTATGGACCCAATACACGAATCAGAATACTCGTGATTAGGAACATGTCCTGCCACCTTGTTATCGTGATTCTTGAATCATATCTTTCTCTTTATCTTTTGCCTTAACGATATGCAAACCACTCTGCATCTCGGCTTGAAACCTTTTTGGTTCACTATTGTTTCTCCATGTTCCTTGATTCTGATACTAGGATTTAGACGACTTGAGTGGAGTTATGTGATTGTAACTATGATCTGCAGCATGGTTACAATGCGGTACTCTATTTAAGTAAGTTGGAGTCCTGGTCTTGATTCACTTTCTTGTTCCATGGTCGTTATATTGCCTTACTTCTCTTGCTTTCCAGTTCACGTTTTATCGCAAGCTTGAATCCTGTTTACCATGCTTATCTTCTTCAGTGTTTGGCTTCAGGTGAAATCGTTTCAGATATCCTACTTGTTCATGTCTTTCCCGTATTAGAATTATTCAATTCTAGTGCATTCCTTGTTTGTTGTCGTCTTGGGAATAGATTTTCTCGGCACTTTCCACGCTCACATTGATTGTAGAGCAAAGAAAAGAGAATTTCCAGATTCCCGGACATCCGGAGTTTGTTTTTGCTGGAGGAAGCAGTTCTGTCGGGCCAGTCGAGTTTAGGGCTAGGCCGACAACTAATGTTCTTTCGTCACTGGAGGTTGGTAAAGATGAAGCGCCAGCTGTAGTTCGAGATTTCATGGACGTGTTCGAGGACATATCAGGTTTACCGCCGAAGCGAGACGTGGAGTTCGCAATTGATCTTGTTCCTGGTGCAGCGCCAATCTCAAAAGCGTACTATCAAATGGTACCAGTGGAGTTGGAAGAAGTCAAGAATCAGGTTACCGAATTGCTTGAGAAGGGTTGGATTTGTAGCAGCAATTTACCTTGGGAAACTCCAGTTCTTCTAGTAAAGAAGAAGATGTCACAAGGAGGATGTGCATCAATTAGCGAGAATTAAACCGGGTGACTATTAAGAACAAGTACCCGATTCCTCGCATTGGCGAAGTATTTGAGTAGCTTAGTGGCGCGAGGGTATTCTCGAAGCTGGATTTGTGATCCAGATATCATCAGGTCCGAGTTAAAACAGAAGATATTTGCAAGACTGCGTTCGGAACTCGGTATGGACATTACGAGTATTTAGTGATGCCATTCGGAGTCACGAATGCACTGGCGATATTTATGGATTTGATGAACCGAATCTTTTCACCATTCTTGGACCAGTTTATAGTAGTGTTTAGTAATGATATTCTGGTTTACTCGAGGAGTATTGAAGAGCATGCAGAACACTTGAAGATCGCACTGCAGACATTGAGGCAAGAAAGATTTTATGCGAAGATGAGCAAGTGCGAGTTTTGGCTTGAAGAAGTGAAGTTTTGGGGCATGACGTGTCTGGAGATGGAATCACCGTTGATCCCGAAAAGATTACAGCAGTTCGAGATTGGCCGATTCCGAAGAACGTTGCAGAGATCAGAAGCTTTCTTGGACTTGCCGGGTATTACAGAAGGTTCGTGGAGAATTTTGCTCGTTTAGTTGAGCCTTTGACCAAGTTTACGCGCAAGGAAGTATCATTTGTGTGGATGGATAAGTGTGCGTCAGCTTTTGAGGCGTTGAAGCAGAGATTGATAACCGCTCCTATTTTGACCGTACCAGGCAGTTCCGGAGGATTGGTGATTTACAGCGACGCATCTGGGAAAAGATTGGGATGTGTTTTGATGCAGCATGGGAAAGTTATAGCTTACGCATTGAGACAGTTGAAGATCCATGAGAAGAATTACCCAACTCATGATTTGGAGCTTGCAGCAGTGATTTTCGCTTTGAAGATTTGGAGACACTACTTATTGGGCGTAAGGGTCGAAATATTCACTGATCACAAAAGCCTAAAGTATGTGTTCACGCAGAAAGAGCTTAACATGAGGCAGCGTAGATGGTTAGAGCTGATGGCTGACTACGATCTTGATCTTAAGTACCATCCGGGGAAATTTATTGTAGTGTCGGAGGCGCTTAGTCGGTTGCCAGCAATTCGGATGTTGGCTGCACAGAAGGAACTTATCGAAGATTTTCGGAGATTCGGGTTGGAGATTGTGCTACCGCATTCTTCGGGACAGTTGATGCAGCTGCAAGTACAGTCGTTGTTGAACGAGAATATTAAAGCAGTGCAATCGCAGGACCTAAGATTGCAGAAGTTTCGAGAACAGGTTGAAGCTGGACTTCAAACGGACTTGTTGATTCATGAATATGGTTTGTTGCGAGATGGTAGCCGTTTATGTGTGCCAAAGGGAAACATTCGAGAAGAAGTTATGAAAGAGGCGCACAGTTCCGCGTATTCCATACATCCTAGAGGCACGAAGATGTACCGTGATGTTCGACAGCATTTCTGGTGGGAAGGCATGAAACGGGAGATTGTCCGCTTTGTGGCGAAGTGCTTGGTGTGTCAGCAAGTTAAGGCTGAACATCAAAAGATTGCTGGTTTATTGCAACCACTTCCGATTCCTTAATGGAAGTGGGAACATATAACCATGGATTTCGTGACAGCTTTACCACGGAGTCTAAAGGGCAACAATACAGTTTGGGTGATTGTTGATCGATTGACCAAGGCAGCTCATTTCATACCATTTCGAGTTGGTCAATCAATGGAAGCGTTGGCGAAACGGTACATACAGGAGATTGTAAGATTGCATGGAGTACCGGTGAGCATCGTGACCGACCGTGACACCCGTTTCTTATCGCACTTCTGGAGGAGCTTACAGGAAAGTTTGGGGACTCGATTGAAGTTTAGCACAGTTTATCATCCTCAGACAGATGGCCAGTCGGAGAGAACGATCCAAACTCTTGAAGACATTTTGAGAGCTTGCATGTTATACTTCAAGGGTTCATGGGAGGATCATCTACACTTGGTGGAGTTTTCTTACAACAACAGTTTTCAGGCGACTAATCAGATGGCTCCATTCGAAACGTTGTATGGTCGCAAGTGTCGCTCACCCATTTGTTGGGATGATGTTGGAGAACGAAGATTCTTGGGATCGGATTTGATCGTTCAAACAGTTGAGAAGGTTAATCCTATCCGGAATCACATGAAAGCAGCACAAGACCGACAAAAGAGTTGGGCAGATATATCGAGAAGACCTCTAGAGTTCGCCATTGGTAATTTGATATGCTTGAAGATATCACCGACTAGTGGGGTGATTCGCTTTCGAAGTCGAGGAAAAGCTTAGTCCTCGATTCGTTGGCCCTTTCGAGATTTTGGAGCGTGTTGGAGAAGTGGCGTAACGATTGGCGTTACCGCAATCCTTGGCGAATGTTCATGACGTGTTTCATGTATCTTAACTCCGTAAATATGTTCGAGATGAAGCACATGTGTTGGATCATTCAGAGATGACTGTACGTGAAGATTTGACCTTTGAGGAACGACCGATGTCGATTGTGGAACGAAGAGAAAAGGTTCTTAAGAACAAAGTTATCCCTCTTGTACTTGTTTCTTGGGGAAATCGCTCGCATGGAGAATCAACTTGGGAACGAGAAGATGAAACCCGACAGAAGTTTCCACATCTATTCTTGTAGCGTGTTGATTGTTTATTCTTTCTTGTTCTTGGAATTTCGAGGACGAAATTCTTTTTGTAGTTGGGTATAATGTAACACCCGAGTTCATTTATACCAATTCTAGTTCTCGTATTTCTTTATTCGTGATATTCTTGATTTAACGTATTGTGGGTGCGAATGGTATTTTACACTTTACATTGCATTCGACCCGACCCGCTTGCTTGAACCTGTTTGATTCTTATTTATACATTACCTTGACTTGTTGTATGGACACGTGCATCTCATGATTAGTACATACAGGCATTTTACCTGATATTGCATCTTTTATCATATAACATTTTAGGTCACAGAAAATAATTTAAAAGTGCATTTCATAACCTGCATGATACCCCTAACCCCGTGGTAGCATCGCACATCTTGTTCTCGTCCCGTTCAGTGAAACGGACGTGTTTGGATGGCTACGCGCACGTACGTGCATCCATTCTTGGGGGTATGCATTTTCTTTAACTGGGCTTTCATTTTGAAATTTGGAAGTCGCATATATTTTTAATATTTTAAATCTGAATTTTTAGACCCGACCCGGGCGTGTTTTGGAGTAGGTTTGTATTTGCCAAAATTTCAAAACGGACTAATATTATATTCTAATATATTCAAACTGTTAACAAACTTTAAAACAAACAAAATATATTTTTAATATAATAAATCTTTATCCTAACTCACCATTCTCTCCCTCTCTCTCAGAATCTCCTGCTCTTTCTCTCTCACAATTCTCTCTCTCTATTTCTTTCTTTATATATATATATTTATATATTCTTTTATATATTTATTTATTAACCCTAAGCTTACACACGTCTCTCTCTCTCTCTTCTTCTTCCTCCTTTATTTTCTCCCGCCTTCGTCTCCCTCCTCGTGGCCGCGCTCGACCCATGGCGTGCGTCTCGCTCGTCCGTCGCCGCCTAACCCACGTCGTCACCTTCCTCTTCTACTCGACCTTACCTCCCTCTCGCCCCTCTCGTCTCCCCGACGCAACCCTGCACCCATCACCGCGACGACACCCATCACCTCCGATCCTCGCCGACGACGTCCTCGCCTCCACCTCGTCGTCGTCTCTCTCCCCAACACCATAGCCTCCTCCCTACACACCCCAAGAACCCTGCAAGAACCAAGCCCTTGAGCCTCTAGCCCGGCCTCACCTGCATCGCCATTGCCGGCGATCCCTCGTCGTCGCCATCCTCACCTTCCCTCCGACCTCCTCAACTTCCTCGCCTTCATCCCTTCACCCTCATCTCCTTCATCACCTCTCTCTTCTCTCCCGACGACGCCCGCAACCTCACCGCAGCAAACCCATGCCAAGCCCTAACCCACGCCTGCGCCTCACCTTGTCGTCGCCGTCGACCTCACCCACAGCCTTGTCACCTTCTTCATCTCTTCTCCAGACTTCTTGGTACCACCACCACCATCATCCACTCACAACCCCCGACAGCCGACACCAACTCCTACAGAAACCGCAGCCCACACCCATCGCCGGCATCCCTCATCGCCGGAGACCTCGTTGTCACCCCCTCGCACCCTCTCTTCTGACCGTTGAGCCAACACCAGAGAACCTTAGACTTCTTCTCCTTTCTTCTTCTTCTTCCTCTTCTTCTTCTTTCTTCTTTCTTTTCTTGATCTTGTTTTTTTCCGGTGATCGCCGGAGCCGTGCCCGTTGCTGTTGATCCGGATGATCCTGAGGACGTTCCCTGATAGTGCGGTCGTGTTCTTGCCTTACCTGGTTCCGTTCTGTGCTCGCGTAGACACATCGTGACGTTTTCCCGACATCCGACGTGTTGCACATACCGCTTTGAAATCCGTTCAGGCAAGTAAAACTTGCTACATGCTATTTATATTATTTTTCATATTTATTGGTTACATATTAATCATGAAGTTTGAATTTAGTGCCCTATATTACATGTTTACCATTCGATGTCTGTTATATCATTTTAGAGTTAATTATGAAAACATACCTGGTTGCATGTTAGATTACAATATTTTGTGCCCATGTCTAAATTTATATCATAGTGATTGGTTGCATAGCCCATAGTACCATAAAATAGTATAATCTTTCAAACACCCGTGTTCATCCATCTCGTCTAGTATACATATTATTGCATCTCTAGATCACTTGAATGTATAACATTGAAGTATTAACATTCCACATTTGATAAATTATAGTTTGATTAGTATTGGAACTTTAACTTTAACCCTAATCATAACTGTGCATCTATATACCTTAATCTGTAGCTGATTGCATATCACATTACAATGTTCTATTTTATTGTTCCATTAGTACCCCATGCTTGTTTTGTATACCCATGCTTATGTTCGTTGATTATGAGCATCCACATGACATTTTGTGCAACCCTGACATGACTTGTTACACCTACTACTTGACACGACATGGTACCGTGCACCTCTTGACATGACATGATACTTATGTACTACCTGACTTGACCTGATGTACCATTGCTTTACCTATTACCTAATCTTGTTATTAATGCCAACAAACCTGACCTGTTGTCCCTACGGATATTTCCTGTTGTCTATCCAGACAAACCTGTACCTTCTTGATCCTGTGTTGGCATTAGCTCCAGATTATTTAACACCTGACTTGAACACATATAACTTGGGGGTATGGGGAAATCAATGATGAAACCTGACTTGTAACTCGACAGTTCTATACCTTTTCTGATCAGTCTTACGGGCTAGGCCAGCCCCGGGGTGATGATGCTGACATCACTCGTCATTACCTACTACCCTTTACTGCCTTGCGGCACGTCTCGGATTCAGCCCGAGAGTCATAGACCGTGATCCCGGGCATGCACGGGATACTATTGAGTTACATCGATGATTCATCAAATTGATTTCAAAGACTTGAGAGTAGTTAACCAAATAGACCAGTTTAGATACTCACTACACATTACCCTCATTGTCGTCATTTATATTACTGTCATACCTATTTTACTGTTCATACACATACCTGTATGTCTTGCTACCCTGTTTATAGTATTGCTTGATGTTATGACGCACTGACGTCTGGGTTTTGCATGGCCCAGATCCTCTACCTTTGTTGTAGACTGATCAGGAGTACTGCCGCTGTTAGACCGAGCGGTGATGACCCTGTTGGTATCCAGATTTACTATTCCAGGTGTTTTATTTATTGGATCTTTTGCTTCCGCATATTATATTATTTCTTGACTCATTTATTCTGACTCATGGACATGTATTAGATAGTTTAGTTTACTTTCCTGTTCTTGATATCTCTACAGCCGTAATGTGACTGTGGATGGATTTTTCCTATCCATAGGTAGCATAGTTGGCTATGTCGCGTGTCTATCTTAGCGTACTCTAGGAATCGGGGCGTGACAGAAAGATTTTGTTTTTTTTCGTAACTAATATGATCTTTTAGATCACTCAGTGAATTTTATTCACCATTGGATTTTTAATCCAAAAGATGTTCTGTTTGTTATTTTTGGTGAATTTTAGGGTAATCTTTCCTTGTATAAAATTTTTCCATAAATTGGTGATTTTTAATCACCATTGGATTTTTAATCCAACGGTGCTCCATTTTACAGAGCACCATCTTTTTTTGTTTGGAAAGATTTAGAGAAAGATTTCCCTTAATTAGAATTTAATTCTATCAATTCAGAAGGCTTTTAAAGCTCTATCAATAAAAGAGTCCCCTGTCACGTATTGGCACGTGACCCTCTTTCATTCAGAATTCAATTTTGTCTCTTAACAGGGCTAAAGGACCATCACGTGACCTTTGGTCACGTGTGCTGTTCATAACAGAATACTGCATTTTATACCGCCCATTCTTATGCTCGTGGGTTTATAGGTAGGTGCTTTTAATTCGTGTTTGTTACATATTTACAGATTACAGGTTTCCAGTACAAATATTGCAAATCAAGACAAAATCTCCACAGTTACACCAAATACAGAACATCTGTTGACAACAGATAAAAGCCGGGTTCCGGTCATCCATATCCGTCCAGTGCTGCATACCGGTTCCAGAGACAAGACATATGACAGCGGTCATTCGTGTCTCGGACAAGCACAGAGCACGAGAGGGGCAGCACAAGAATCAATGGGTGTGCGGAGCTCGAGGGAGAAAATGTCAAAAGTATTATTTTTGTTGCCACTTTGGACCATTGCAAATCTGATGCAACTGTGGAAGCATACTGCAATTTGGTATATGTACAATAACATAGGACAGAGAACCAGGGGATACGACAAAAGTTGATAGCCTAACACCCCTAAAGGGCCGCGGATCCGCGGCCTAAGCATGCTTAGGCCGCGGAACCGCGGCCGTATGGTGTCAGAAGATGGTGTGTTTTTAGGGGCAGTTTGGTACTTTTATATGGAGCCATATTCTTGCCCTAGGTTTTCATTTCCCTGCCTATAAATACTCCAGAACTGAGCTAAGCCAAGGGTCCAATTTCGTGTTCATTCTTTGTTCTTCTTTTTGTTAGGATTTAGTCTTTTTCTTCTTCTTCTTCATCTTTTCTCCATGAAAATTGTAGTGAGAGCTTTTTGAGTGGAAGATCAATGAAGATGAGGGCTTTTGTATCATTCTCTTTTGTTTAACTTCCCCTTGAGATCCTTGCTTTCTCTTGATCTTTCAACCTCTTCATTGAGCTTGAAAGGTTAAGGGTTTGTTATTGATCTCAAGGGTCGTATTTTCTTATGGAATAAGTTCTTCATTTCACATGCGTTCTTTACCCTTCTCTTGATCTTGCAACCTCTTGATTGAGCTTGCAAGTTTAAGGGTTGGCTATTGATCCCATGCTTGTCTTGAGTTCTATGTTCTTGTAATTACTTTTTATTGCTTATTTATTACTTGCTTTTTATTCTTTCTTGCATTTTTCATTCTTGTCTTTTATTACTTGCAATTTTATTCATGCACTTAATTACTTGTAATCTTTTCTTTTCTTTGTTCTTTTCTTTCTCTCTTTTTTGTTCATATTGTGAATGGTTGTAATTGTTGTTGTTGTTAAGAATCAATACGATATTGTAAGTTAAGTCTTTCTTTGCTCATTTCCTTTTCCCGTTATTTTCCATTGAACTCCGCCCAAACGTTACGCAAGCGCTCCGTTAGGCACCCTACCCTAACAAGGTAACGGTGATTCCTAACCGCGACCGGTTGCGTTCGGTTTGGCCGGAGGCGAAAGCAAGAGACAAGAACGGAAGGACAAGGGTAAATAAGCCGGATTCCACGAATACCGCGCTTAAATCCCCTAATCCACGTTGTTGCCGATTGCTCTAGCTTCAATTGGTCAAGACTCGGCTCAAAGGTTTTGAGTACGGATTTCTTTAGCTTACATTATCGTATCTTTTCTTAACAACTTTATACTTGCAAATAATACACATAGGTTAGAATCGAACAAACATATACTCATTCTTTATTGACTCGTCTAAAAGAAGAAAGGACATACAACCATCTCCCTGTGGATCGACCCGTGCTCAACCGGCTAGCTGCATAGCGACACCGTCTTGATTGCGGTTAACTTTAATTCTTTCAATCAAATGGCGCCGTTGCCGGGGAGACGGTAGCGTATTTTCTTTCTTGTTATTCGGGTTAATATTCTTTTTGTATATATTTATAAAAAAAAAATCTTTTTGTTTTTTTTGATCATTTTTGTGGGCAAGAGTGCAGATTTTTGCGGATTTGCAAACTGCGATTGTGGGAAGCAAAGTGTGCATTCAAGGCTAAGGTGATTGCAAGGTACAGTGCCAAAGATCCGGGTAGTTTGACCCGCGCAAGCGAACTTTTCAAGCTTACCGGATTCAATTCAACGGGGGTTTCCTAACCCAAAAACTTAACGGTACGTACTTTACTAACACCTTCTTCTCAAATCCGACGCATCCAATATACTATTCTTTGCAGGATTCTTTGCAAGTTCGCTAGCAAACGCAAAAAAATTGACTAACCCGTATTTGTTGCAGTGCCGCGCTTAAACTAAAAAACGATTGTTTGATTCTTTATAGAATTTTTATTGAATTGCGCATTGCATACATTAATACGGACTTAAGGGCAAGCGAACCCCACAACATACGGTAAAGGATTTCATCACCTTTTCCGTGGCCCACAAATCACGAACTTGAGCATAACGTTTACCCGCACAAAAATTTAAAAGAAACTAGACTTTAAGCCTTAAGGACTACGCGCTCACTAGGAGAAGTTAACTGTGTTTAGAACCTCGCTTAACGGTATATTGTTTACGGGGTGTCTAGGAAAGTGTTAACGGCGAAACCGCCAAAAGAGAAAGGGTTATTTAATTAAGGAACTTCGCGAAAGCGTTGGAAAACCTCCCCTTATCTCTGCACTTACCTGGCCTCGTGATCAGTGTATCTTGAGCCCGTTTCTCGACACAGTTTTACTTCGACAATCAAGTTCTGGAGCAGGTCTAGTTGACCTAGGTGAACCCTAGAACGATTAGGTGTGTGGTATTTTTGTGTCGTGATTGTTTTTGTCCATATTTTTTTTTTGTGTGTATATTTCATTCTTTTGTTAATAACTAACTAAAAAAAAAAATTATTAAAAAAAAAATCAACATTCTTTTTCCCTCCTTTTCTCTTCCTTTCTTTCCTTTTCTCATCATATCATGGGTACCCCACCTCGCAAAACTCTTGCCGAACTTTGGTACCCACAACCAGACATTACTTCTTACGGTTCTTGCTTTGGCCGAACGTCAAACGATCCTTCCATGCCCAAAATCTCTTTGAAAGATCGGATAGACGCGTCTAGGACAAACACTTGCCCTTCGCAATCCACTCTGTATCAACCTTTTCAACCTCCCCCACCCGCTTATGTTGATACCCCTTTTGCAAGTCGTCCTTTGTCCATCGCTGAACGTATTGAACAATCCCGTAGCCGATCTTTCACTCCTTTCACCACTTCAAATTCTTGGGATCAACAATTCCATTCACCTTCCTATCCAAATATTGATCCTGCTCCTATCCAGCCATTCAATTCCTACCAATCCTACCCTACTTTTTCACCTTCCCTAGACATTGCTTCAGAACCGCCATTTGGGAGTTTTCAGTATCCAAACAACATTGAATCTTTTACTGAAACCCCTTCCCAACCCATGTCTAGTCTGGAACAGTCTTTGGAAGACTTTAGGGCAGCGTCGTACCAACAGATGATGGATTTGGATGCGTCCATGGCCGCCCTCATACAACCTAGTGACCCGGTAGCTAGTTTTCAACTAGCTCCAAATTTTCCAATGTATGAAGAGGCGGTCGGACAGGCTGTGAATTTGAGTGGAGAGAGTGAGCTGTACCCCCTTCCAAATCAAACCTACCCGTTTCAAATTGAATCCCACAACTCCTGTGTTGAAAGTCTATCAAGTGTCCCAACTGAATTATCAATTGAAGATAGAATGTTTAATGAGTTGTGCGACTTCGTAGTGTTTGATTTACCTGATTGTGAAGGGTCCCTTCCAAGTGAAACCAATCCAGATCCTTTTGACCTCTACACCTCCATCTTAGAACCAAAATCGATTGAAATCCATGCTTTTGATGAGGTGTCTGAGAATATTGATTTTCACTTGATTGAGGATATTGACGCTGGGGATATTTTGGATGATGAACCCGTAGATTTGGCTGAGTTTGTCTCTTCAAATCATCATCCCGAGTCATTAATTGTTTTTCCCGAACTTCATATGCATCTTGATATTGATGATAAAGGCATGGATGAGATAAATTTTGAGGAGAATTTTGAGGATAGCTTTGAGGATGAACCAGTTTTAATTGATGAGTCGGATTTTCTAATTCATCCTGTTCCTTTCATTGACTGTGTGCACCCTCCCGAAATCTTAACCGATACCCCTCCTCGATCACTTTCCTCCATCCTTTCCATCGTTCCGACCTTACAAGAACCCGTCTCACTTAAATTTCATATGTCTGGTTTACCGAGTTCGGCGTACCCATGGTTTCTCACGAATCTTGAGGGATTTGACCCCATTTCTCGACGGGTAAATATATTGGCACAATCGCTTTTCACACATCGGTCATCACAAATTGTGCTAATCTATTTGCTCCATTTGCACCCTCAAGTTCGTACTCCACTTCTTTTTCCCTTCCACCATTCTTCTTCCTCTCATATACCGAGACCGTATACCACTTCTATCTCCATACGGTCTCGCGTATTCTCCATCTCTTTTCTTTACGCCTTCTTTCACCAACCAGCACATTATAGAGATAAAATCTTTGAATGGTTGGTACTAACTTTTGGCCTGTGTAAGGCCTTGTATAGCTTGATACTGTTCTCTTCCCCCCTAATCCTGAACTTCAACGCTTAACAGTGGAAACACTGTTTTACTTAAGTTTGGGGGGGACTCTTTTTTTGTATATATTTTTTGTTTTCCTTTTTTGTTTGTATATAATTTGTTTCTAGGGAGCGCCGACAATTTTGACCCTCTTGGTATAGCCTGACAGTGAGGGCACTGTCAAGTTTAAGTTTGGGGGTGTGCTCGGTAAGCTTTCTTCCTTCGCATTCATTTGTATATTTTGCATTTGCATACCTTATTAAAAACCCACAAAAATCGAAAATTTTCCAAAAATATAAAAACTTTGTCGTCAAGTTAGATAATAGGGTAACTTAGATTTTTATTCTGAAAGTTTAGTTGATATGTTAGAAATAACTAAATTCTAGGCTTAGGAATTGAAAATCCTAAAAATAACCCTCATTCTGTCTAACTTTGGTAAGTATACGTCCTTACAGTTTTTTTGAGAAATAGGTAATCTTGAGTTCAGTTCTTTAGTTAAGTCAAGATGAAGGGAAAGTATTGATGCTTTACTGAAGGATAAGTCTGAAAAATAGTTTCTTTTCTTGAGTTCAAATTTAGAAAATATATACCCTACAAACTGCACATACACGCACCTTGAAACTTGGGATAGTAGATGATACCTAGAAATACTCTTTCCTGAAAGCCTAGTATGAAAGAAAAAACGGTATTTAAAGCTAAACACCAAAAGAGCATATTGAAAAATATATCCGGTCTTGAAAAAGAAAAAGAAAAAGAAAAAGAAAAAGAAAAAAATAGAATAAAGTCAAGACCTGAAAATTGCTATTTACGCTTTAAAGTTCACACATTCAGTAATCGGTCGCTAGTGCCTCAAGAAGCATTAATAATCGCATGAAAGGTGTGTGAGCAAATCCGTCCATCCTTAATGAAAAGAAGTAGTATTAGGTATTAGGGCAAGGGTATTATAGCTTGAATTGAATTCTCAAGTGTAGGGGTGCAAAGATACACACACGTAGGGGTATACAATCGATGTTTGGATAAAAGATAAAAATAAAGAATAAGACTTGTGTTTTCTGTAAAGTTGATAAAAATCCCTGATTTGAGGCCGCACTTTAGAAGGAAAACTCAGGAGAACCAACATCTTTCTAAACTTTTTTGGAACGTATAGGACCCAAGGTTAAATAGATAGGAGGTGTGAAAAATAAGGGTTGGATATTTCTAACTTAGGATGATAGAATTTCTAATGTAAATACTAAACTATAGGAGTAGAATCATTGTTAACTTATGACACTAATTTGACGGGATTTTGTGGGTGTAATCCGCTGAAAACCCTCAGGAGACAACACTCCTCCTACTAGAGACACCTAGAGGTTTAACGGCTTGTTGCACACGCTCAGTGCAATCGCGTTTCCTGCGAAAGTGCGGTTAGGATTTTATTTTTGTGAATAATTGGTTTTGCTCGGGACGAGCAAAAGTTAAGTTTGGGGGTATTTGTTCATAACAGAATACTGCATTTTATACCGCCCATTCTTATGCTCGTGGGTTTATAGGTAGGTGCTTTTAATTCGTGTTTGTTACATATTTACAGATTACAGGTTTCCAGTACAAATATTGCAAATCAAAACAAAATCTCCACAGTTACACCAAATACAGAACATCTGTTGACAACAGATAAAAGCCGGGTTTCGGTCATCCATATCCGTCCAGTGCTGCATACCGGTTCCAGAGACAAGACATATGACAGCGGTCATTCGTGTCTCGGACAAGCACAGAGCACGAGAGGGGCAGCACAAGAATCAATGGGTGCGCGGAGCTCGAGGGAGAAAAGGTCAAAAGTATTATTTTTGTTGCCACTTTGGACCATTGCAAATCTGATGCAACTGTAGAAGCATACTGCAATTTGGTATATGTACAATAACATAGGACAGAGAACCAGGGGATACGACAAAAGTTGATAGCCTAATACCCCTAAAGGGCCGCGGATCCGCGGCCTAAGCATGCTTAGGCCGCGGAACCGCGGCCGTATGGTGTCAGAAGATGGTGTGTTTTTAGGGGTAGTTTGGTACTTTTATATGGAGCCATATTCTTGCCCTAGGTTTTCATTTCCCTGCCTATAAATACTCCAGAACTGAGCTAAGCCAAGGGTCCAATTTCATGTTCATTCTTTGTTCTTCTTTTTGTTAGGATTTAGTCTTTTTCTTCTTCTTCTTTATCTTTTCTCCATGAAAATTGTAGTGGGAGCTTTTTGAGTGGAAGATCAATGAAGATGAGGGCTTTTGTATCATTCTCTTTTGTTTAACTTCCCCTTGAGATCCTTGCTTTCTCTTGATCTTTCAACCTCTTCATTGAGCTTGAAAGGTTAAGGGTTTGTTATTGATCTCAAGGGTCGTATTTTCTTATGGAATAAGTTCTTCATTTCACATGCGTTCTTTACCCTTCTCTTGATCTTGCAACCTCTTGATTGAGCTTGCAAGTTTAAGGGTTGGCTATTGATCCCATGCTTGTCTTGAGTTCTATGTTCTTGTAATTACTTTTTATTGCTTATTTATTACTTGCTTTTTATTCTTTCTTGCATTTTTCATTCTTGTCTTTTATTACTTGCAATTTTATTCATGCACTTAATTACTTGTAATCTTTTCTTTTCTTTGTTCTTTTCTTTCTCTCTTTTTTGTTCATATTGTGAATGGTTGTAATTGTTGTTGTTGTTAAGAATCAATACGATATTGTAAGTTAAGTCTTTCTTTGCTCATTTCCTTTTCCCGTTATTTTCCATTGAACTCCGCCCAAACGTTACGCAAGCGCTCCGTTAGGCACCCTACCCTAACAAGGTAACGGTGATTCCTAACCGCGACCGGTTGCGTTCGGTTTAGCCGGAGGCGAAAGCAAGAGACAAGAACGGAAGGACAAGGGTAAATAAGCCGGATTCCACGAATACCGCGCTTAAATCCCCTAATCTACGTTGTTGCCGATTGCTCTAGCTTCAATTGGTCAAGACTCGGCTCAAAGGTTTTGAGTACGGATTTCTTTAGCTTACATTATCGTATCTTTTCTTAACAACTTTATACTTGCAAATAATACACATAGGTTAGAATCGAACAAACATATACTCATTCTTTATTGACTCGTCTAAAAGAAGAAAGGACATACAACCATCTCCCTGTGGATCGACCCGTGCTCAACCGGCTAGCTGCATAGCGACACCGTCTTGATTGCGGTTAACTTTAATTCTTTCAATCATGTGCGCACATGATGCCCCATTGAGGTCTTTTCTTAGTCGTTTTGTTTACACTTTTGTTAGATTCAGAATTTAATTCTGTAAAGTAGAGATTTTTAGGAAACTATCACGTGTGAGCACGTGATACCTCATTGAGGTATTTCCTTAGCTGTTTTGTTATATTTTTGTTTGATTTAGAATTTTAATTCTATAAAGTGGAGTTCATAGGAAACTATCACGTGTCAACACATGACCCTTGGTCACGTGTGAGCACGTGATACCTCATTGAGGTATTTCCTGATTTTTATCAGGGAACAAATACCCCCACAGTGTTGTTCTCACGTGTCTGCACGTGAGTGCAACGCTGTCACCTTTGTGACCGTTGGATCTGTCTAGAGAATAGGGGAGATGAAGAGTTTCCCATCACATCCTATAAATGCCAGCGTCCCTTCAGAAGCGCCTCCACTTTGCTCATCTTCTTTCTTGCTTACTTTTTCCCTTTGAGAATTTAATTCTCTTTTCTGAGAGCTTAGTTCTCTGTCTTGAAAATTTTTCAGAGTTTAACTCTGTTGAAAGATTCCCATTTCTCAGGCAATGATCTTGAACGACTGAAGAACTTTTGCAGAAACCTTCATTGGATTTTAAATCTACACCAAGGGTTTTTTCCTTTTAACAAGAACCTATTTTTTCTACTTAAGTTCTTTAAAAAGAAAACCATTCAATCTTTAAACAATAGACCTTTTAGGGTTTCTCTGATCTTCAGGGATCGATGGCGATGCTTGCCTTTTCTCTGGAATTTAATTCCATCTCAAAGAGCTTTGGCTCTGAAAAAATGTTTTCTGGGAATTTAATTCTCCTTTTAAAAAGGAATTTAATTCCTATGAAGAACTTAGTTCTTCCCAGAGAACTTCTTGGGGTTTTCTTGCCCTGAGTTGTTTCTTTGCAACCAAGAAGAAGAGATTTATAGTGGTGTTTTCTGGGAATTTAATTCCCTTGCTCTGCTCGATTTGTTGCAGAGTCCAAGATGGATTTCTTTTTGGGAAATATGTAGGGTCATTTGAAATCCACTGTTGATTTATTGAGAATCTTCTTTTTGTCTCATAGTAATTGCTTTGCCTCATCATTAGCAAGCCGCCATCTTGATTTTGTGAGACCCATGTGTTTTGTAACCAATGGTCCCATAAAATAAGCCCTCTGTCGCTTTCTTCCACTGTCTTTTTATATATGCATTTACAAACATATATATATATACACACGTGTTGGCTTCGCTTAACAGTTTCCCTTTTTTTTCAGGCACAATGACTTCTGTTCCATACTTCCCTCGGTCGGAGTCTGCTTTTCCTCAGTCACTGTCTGACGAGGAAGTGATGGCGATGATCAGGGCTCATGACCCGAGTCGCACCAACTTGCTATTATGGGGGACCTGGTACGGTCACATCATCTGCGGTTGCCGCAGTTTTCTTTGCGAGATACCGATGGAGCCTACCTATCTGTTCCTGCCAATGGATCCTCCACGGACTGCCTTTGCTGTGGAGATGCCGAATTGGACCCCTATAGGACGGCTTGAGCCTTCAACAACTGGTATTCCAAATCATCCGGTGCCGGCTATAGACATTTTGGGGCGCCGCATTTGCCAGGGCGAAGCCCAGCCATGGGAACAGATTTACAAGATAGGGCTTACCCCTCGACATCCCACGGGCTACCTTCTCTGGGCTCGTTACATCTTATCCGCCCATCGCGCGCGACTGCAGAGGGCTGGACTTTATCAGGCGATATATGCATCCCTTTTCCACTACCAATCTCCCCATGTCTGGTGAGTTAAGGCCTTCTTGAACTAATGGAATCTTCCCACCAACACCTTCCTTCTAGGGGACCGCGAAGTTTCAATTTCTCCGGAAGAATTTCGCGAGATCTCAGGGCTGCCGGTCAGGGGGACACTTTATGAAGAATTGCTGCCTCCCGATGAGTATGTCTTCAAAACCGAGCCTGCAATACTTGACGGCCTGTCTACCGAGAACGTTGTCCGCCACAAGCGCCCGAGTTTGATCAAGACCCTGAGTATTTTTGACAAACTGTTCACAGAGTCAGAGGAGCAGGGCGTCACTTTTAAAAGTTTCATCGCTTGCTTCCTTCGCGAGGGTGTCCTATCAAAGACGGCTCCGAAGTTCGCGAACATTAACGACCCCTTTGGGTTTGGTTTAAACAGGCGACCGACTAAGGAAGAGGACTTGCCGCAGTATTACATTCCTATCATGTCGGCGGTATCTTTCGAGTCGATTGCAGCTCCTGGTATGGATGAGGAGACTTTCTTTGTGGGCTTCATCAGCGTTTGGCTTAGCTGGTTCGTCATTCCCATGCATCTCCGTTTCATGAGAGCCTTGGTTATTTACCCTGCTCATCGAATTGCTGAGGGAACGCGACTAGCTGTGGGCATTCCGGGGCTAGCGCATCTATATCATGGGTTAAGCGCCGCGGCTAATATCTCAACGCCAGGTGTAGATGTGGTAAACTTCTCTCTTCATTACTTCACGTCCTGGATTGAGATGTATGTGTTGGGGGCCTTTGCTGCACACCAAAGACCCAAATTTTATGATGCCTACACTTTTCCACGACTCATGCGGCTGGTGGACGATTCTGCTCCTGACCCGACTCAATTTGGGGCTATTCGTGTGCTGATCGCTCCCTATGCTAATACGGGCGGAATGGTATTCATCGATCGAGCCTTATCTGCTCCCTCAGGACCGATTCAACAGCTCCACGACTTGTCGAAAGAGGGGGTACCTTCTCTGAAGCCCAGGGAAGCCATGCACATGTACGCGATCAGACCAGGTTATCTGGTATTTCGTCAGAACGGTGCGGCCCTCTTTATGCGGTACAACCCACACCGCTTTGCCCGGCAACTTGGATATGATCAGGGCGTCCCCTTCGAGGCATTTACAGTGGCGCCTAGCCCATCGCCTGAAGATGTTCGTGACGCCGCTCATCACTTTATGTGGCTGAGCACTGGTTCTTGCTTCATGATCCCTGAAGCTGATCATATTCCTCGATGTGTGGGGTCTTTCACGGGCTGGTACCTCCACCGGGTCAGTCCAATTATTGCTGAGGAGAAGAGGGTGCTTCTTGGATACAACGCTCCCATTCTGATTCGAGCCACGGGAGTTCCGCCGCAACCGCGTGCAACAGTTCGTCCTCCCTTGAGGGATACCAGTGTCGTGCTTATTCCGAGGGCGGCGGAAGTAGACTTAACTCCGACAGCTGGTATGACACTGCGTACTCGGCCTCAATCAAGGGCTAATAGGGTGCCGGTAGCAGTATCATCGTCCGCGGCGTCGACAATGGTCGTGTCGTCCTCGATAGTGCCGCCAAGCAAGGACATCGAAGGTGAAATGGGTCAGCGCCGTGCCAAAGCTCCACGGGGGAGGAAACGATCGTTTTCGGCGGTTAGTTCTGGGTCCAAGAGGCGGAGGAAGACGGACACCAATCCGCTCGACTCTTTAATAGAGTCCGAGCCTATTCTTCAGGATGAACCGCTAGCTATGCAAGAATCGGATGGTGGCCTACTTTTCCCGAGTTCATCTGCCGAGGAAGCCACACAATTGGCTGAGGCTATAAGACGTTCGCAAGATGAATCCGAGAACGTAAGGATTCCGAAGAAGCCCTACCCTGCCGTCATCTTTTACGAAGATCCTCCGTGGATACGGCGGCGATTTATAGGCCTTTTGGAAGAATGGGGCGAAAGGGCCCTTAAACAGTCTGTTTCGGCCGATTCATTGTTAGTCTCGACCGCGATTAGAGATTAGATTAATGATTGTTTTGGTAAAGGCTAGATATGAACGGGGTTCCGCGTCGAGATAGGGGTTAAGAGTAGGATTCATTTTCCCTCCAGAAACCCTAATCTACATGTATCACTGTCGTTCTAGTTTTAAATCTATTAAAGGATAGAATGAGTAATTTTTAATTAATCATCCATAACTACTAAATCCCAATGAACCCTACAAGCCCTCTTCTTATATAAACTTACATCCGTAGTTAATCTAGATCTATATTTTTCATCAGTGTTTAACATAGATCTAGATCCTACAACCATTCTTCAATATTCTTTATTCTTCCTCCTCTCTTTTTCAACATGCCTAAAGTAAGAATAAAAGGTTCCACGTTTTCCTGAGGACGACCCGTACTCATCTCGGTCTACCTACGTGCGACACCGTTCTGATTGCGGTTATTCTACAAACACTTTTTCGAATCAATCACTTAGCCTTTTCGTATATGGCTGTTTCGCATTGTTGATCAGTTTTGCTTTTTCGAAAGGCTTCGTTAACAGCCTATCGATCGGGTCTTCTGGCGGTTCCGGGGGTTTTAGCGCCGATCCTTCCCCCGTTCCTCTGCGTTGTTTTCTGACGACGATTGGGAGACCATGTAGCAACTTGCTACATAGTCTTCGGTTTCTTCGTCATTTAACAATGAATGGGAGACTATGTGGAAACTTGCTACATAGTCTTCGATTTCTTCTGATGAGTTATTTTCCTCATCGTTGTCACCATCTTTGTTCTCAAGAATATGCTTGAGGAACTCTTCGAGCGTGACCGGTTTCCGCGCCTTTTGGTTATACTCCTTCAGTGCGTCAATGTACTTTTGTAGGTCTGTGTGCTTGTTGTCATACTCGGCAGTCTGCATATGCTTCTTGGTCTTCTTCTTTTTCTTTGAAGACTTCGGAGGCTTGACTTGGGGATTTTGCCCTTTGTCAACAACTTTCAGTACTGGATGCGGTTTCAGCATCCTTTCGATGATTTCGGGTTCAAGTGGGCTTTTCTACCTGACTGCTGAACATGCTTATAGGTCCTTCAGCATTCTTTTAGTTTTAGCTGAAAGAACAACTTCCTATGGAGTTTCTTCCACGAGCGAGCATGATGCCCCCGGCGCATCCACCTTTTTGGGAGTGTGCTTCTGTGGTTGGTTTACCCTTCAGTTGTCAAACAGTGCAAATTTCCCCTGCTGATACTGGTCCTTGACCCAGTTCTTGAAGACGTAGCAATCCTCAATTGGGTGGCTCACCATTATATGATAGAAGCAGTAGTTAGGGTGGTTAACGCTGTCGAGTTGCAGGGGACGCCGTTGGTCTGGCAATATGATGAGTTTGTTACACACTTCTAATTCAAATAGTTTCATCGTCTTATCGTGGGGAAACAAATAAGCGCGTCCCAGTCTTTCCTCCAAGGATGGGCGCGGACGTGCATTGTTTTGGTGAGCAGCTGGTTTTGGCCACTCGGTTGTTGTTACTGTTCCCCTCCGAAAGACGGCGCACAAGACTGCGATGTCCTGACGCTGAGATTCGGGGCAGATGCTATTTGGTTTTATCCGTCCACCTCTCCGAAGATGCCAAGTTGATTTATGGCATCGTGTATCGGAGGTTTAGACGGATGCGGCCGATGTAGCAGACTTCGTCAGATTCCCCCTCGCTTGAGGGGTTTTTGATTGTGGGGACGCTCTTACCTGCAGGCGCAAGCCCCTGCAGTTAATTACGCTACCGCATCGCGGTAACAACTTTCTCCTTCTCCAGAATTTCACTTCGTGTCGTGTGTGTTTGTTTTGTTTGTGGTTGCCCGTGGATTGTATACGGAGACTGAGTAATGCCGTCGCCCGTAGGATGTGGATTAGTCCAAATCCGTATTTACTTAGATTTGGGTTTGGTGTTTTTAGTTTAAGGATGCATTAGTCGCGTTGCGGCTAAGATCAACTTAAACGTTCGTTAAGGATACGATAGTCCTGTTTGAGACTAAGATCAACTTAACGTGATAATTCATTTAATATCTGGCCATCGGGACTCGTCACCTCTCTAACGTCGTTGAAGGATTACAACGGCAGATGTCAGAGGAGTTCAGAGATGTACCCTTGAACCAAGGTTGATTTGGAGTTTTATAGTCCGTTTGAATGTTTAAGGATACGTTAGCCGTGTTTGGGGGCTAAGATCAACTTAAACGGGATCGTTTAGATCCGGCAAAAGAGCATTTGGAGGCTCTATTGTTCCAGTTTAGGGACGTAGTGGTCCATATTCCAGTTTAGGGACGTAATGGTCCATTATTAGTTTAAGGACGTTACGGTCCATCGCCAGTTTAAGGACGTAGTGGTCCATATTCCAGTTTAGGGACATGGTGGTCCATGTTCTAGTTTAGGGACGTAGTGGTCCGACATTAGTTTAAGGACGTTTCGGTTCAACATTAGTTTAAGGACGTTCCGGTCCACGAGTTTAAGGACCCCGCAGTCCGTATTGATGTGTGGTCGTCGGGACCCGTCACCTCTCTGACGTCGTTGAAGGATTACAACGATGGGTGTCAGAGGAGTTCAGAGATGTACCCTCGAACCGGATATAAATTAATTTAAGAGAACAGCTGTGCTCAGTTAATTTAATTTGAGGACTTACGGCCAAAGTTGGGCTAAGTCCAGTTGAAAATGTTCAACACCCTTATTTATTTTTGGTCTATTAGACCTGTGCTAGGGCTTTGCTCACACTTAAATAATGCATTGCATTACTTCTATCTTTTGTTTGGGCTCTGCCCATAAAAGATGCAGAGCATCAATTTCGCTTGGGCTCTGCCCCCCCTTTTTATTGCTTTGCAATTTATTTTGGCCTACTAGACCCCTCTGACTTGGGCCTGGCCCTTTAGTAAAAGAAATGCATTGTATTTGTCAGGCGCTTTGCGCCAATCACTGAGCGCAAGCGCTTGTGGTGAGGACACGTGTCATGCTCTGGTGAGCGCAAGCGCAACAGCGCAGTGCGCTGCGCTGTTACGCTGCTGACACGTGGCGCGCTCTGGTGAGTTGCGCCAATTACAGAGAGCAAAGCTCTATTCCAAAAGCACGTAGCGCAAGTTGTTCTGTAGCTGACACGTGGCGCTCTCCTAAGAGCGCAACAGCTCAGTTTGCAAGTGCAAAACACTAAGAATTTTTTTTAGATTCCAGAACCAATGGTTCATAAGTGCAAAGCACTATTTGGTTTTTTTGATCTAATTAAATCAAAGAAAACAAGTGTTTCTTATTTTTCTTGATCTTAGAGAACCAATGGTTCATAAGTGCAAAGCGCTGTTTTTGTTTTGTTTTTTATTAAAGATCATTGATCTTGTTCTTAGATCAATGATCTATCAGAAGAAATTCTTCTATCTAAAAGGTCTTTTACCTTTCTTCTTGAGATTTCTTCAGAGTTCTCTTCTTTTTTTTTTTTTTAGAAAAATGTTCATGCCTTTGAATTGAGGCTTGGGGTCCTTTTTTATAGTGCCCATAAATTAGTTAAAGAGATCTTTCTCTGAGTGATTTGGGGAATTTTCCCCACCGTTGGATCTTTAATCCATGGGCTTCTGTTTTACAGAAGAGAATCTTCTTGTTTTAACAAGAACAGAAAGATTTCATTAAAATCTTTATTCTGTTTTAGCGCAAATGCTCCAGCGCGTGACACGTGTCGCGCAGCGCAGTGCCTGCGCAACTGAAGCGTTGCTTCCTTTAAATAGAGCTTTGCTCTGATTGGGCGCGCCTTCTTGGGCGCTGCGCTGACGTATCAGCGCCTGACATGTGGCGCGTTGCGCCCGAGATTTGAAGCGTTGCTTCAAAATTTTGAATTTTGAATTTCAACAGAGTTTTGCTCTGATTGGGCGAAACAAATGCCCCCCCACCGTTGCGCTCACGTGGCGCACACGTGAGTGCAGCGGTGACAAACTCCTGATCGTTGGATCAATGGGTGAGCTCAAGGGGCGCAAGCGTCTTATAAATAGGACCTCTGGCCCTTAGAAAAATCTTACCGTTTTAAGATTTTTGATTTCAACAGAGCTTTGCTCTTGCTTAAGAACTTCAGAGCTTTGCTCATTCCCAAAGTTAGAAACTTTAGGTAAAAAATAATTTAAATCAAATTAATTTAAATTAATCTTAACTAAAGAGCTTTGCTCTCAAAACTTATAGATCTACAGGGATCTTGTTCATGGGTTTTAACCCATGAACAGAGCTTTGCTCATAGATCTAAAAATAGCTCTTTTAGATTTGAAAAATGAAGAGTCTTTTTATAAATTTTTCATGAATCTTTCAAGATTCCAAAAATTTTAATTCTTTTAAGTGTAAAAAAAAGTTTTCTGATGGACCTTTTCCATTATTGCCACAGAGCCATGCTTCTTTAAGGAATCTTATTTCCCTGAGACCAGAGTTTGACAAGTGTCACTCTGTGACAGAGCTTTGTTCTGAAAGAGAAGATTTTCTCCTTGTCTCTAGGGATTCTCCCCCCTTTTTTTTAAATGGGAATATTTTCCTGGGGACCAACTGACAATCTCATCCAATGATGAGGTTGTCTTATTAATTGACGTATTGTCATCCAGATTTTGTGGGTCCCCCTTTGGTCTCCTACTCACTGCGCTGCTGTGTGGTGTAATTAATTAATTTTAATTTAATTAATGCATTTTCTTTTTTAGACGCCAAACGTTGGAATTACAACACTAACGGCTAAATTGTTCTTTTTGCAGCGATCATGTCTCTAGACATTTCATTCCCGTTCGTCCGCTCGAAGGAGGGATTTCCCGAAGCGCCCTCGGACCGTAAAGTCCTGACCATGATTAGAGAATACGACCCGGAGTACAAGAATCTTCACCTTTGGGGGTTCTGGTATAACCAGATCATTATGGGTCGACGCAGCTTCACATGCGCAGTGCCATCTGAGCCCATCACGGCGATTCATTATGCTACCCCACCCTCGGTGCAGTATGCCGTGGAGTTGGTGGATTGAACATCGAAGGGCTTTCTACATCCCGCCATAGATTCGATACCGGTTCAGCGTCCTATGGTTTTGGACATCCTAGGACGCCGTATCTGTCAGGGTGAAGCACGACCTTGGGGGCAATCGTATAACCTTGGTCTGATCCCCTGCCACCCGATTGGCTATCTGCCGTGGGCCCGGTACATCCTGTCGACGAAGAAGTCGCAGTTGATAAGATTAGGACTGTACACCGCGGTCTACGTCTCTCTTTTCCAGTATCCCACGCTCCCCACCTGGTGGTTCAAAGCTTTCTTGGAGCAATGGAATATTCCTACCCACACTTTCCTTGCCATGGATCGGGAAGTGTCAATCTCCTTGGAGGAGTTCGCGGAGGTATCCGGTTTACCAGTGATGGGGGAACATTATGAGGAGCTGCTCCTGACAGATGTGTACGTCTTTGGTGCTAGGCCGATGGTAAGGGGGGGTCACACCGGAGAATGCCGTTCAACATCAATTCCCAAGCTTAATTAAAGTGTTGAACATATATGAGTCCCTCTTCGTCGAACATGGGAGTCGGGGAGTTAACTTTGAGGACTTCATTGCTCGTTTCCTTCGTCCAAGCGTCATCTCATCAGAAGCTGCCAAGTTTGCCACCCTGGATGACCCTTTCGGTCTAGGTGTGGACAACCTACCGGAGAAGGATATAGATCAAAAGGGTTTTTTTCTTCCGGACTTCCCTACTATGTCATTTGCAGAAATTGCGGCCCCTGGAATGGATGAGGAGGCATTTTTCTTAGGATTTCTTGGATTGTGGCTGAGCTGGTTTGTGATCCCAATGCACTCTCATCGGATGCGACCCTCTGTCTTTTACCCAGCCTACCGGATGGTCATCGGGGTAAAGGTAGCTGTTGGGATCGCTGGCTTGGCGCACTTATACCATGGCCTCAGTCGAGCAGCGGATGCTAATGAGCCCGGGGTACTGCATGTGGTCTTCCCGATGCATTACTTTGTATCGTGGCTTGAGCTACACACAGCGGGTGTCTTCGGCATGCATAAAAGGCCCTCGTTCTTTGACAAGTGCGGTTTTCCTCGCATTATACAGCTGATCGGCGCATCAATTGTAACCCCATCACCGCGGAACGCCAGGGGCTTACTCCTTCGCCCTCATACCGTTGGAGCCGGTATGTCCTTTGTCGATAAGGTATTGACCATTGGAAAGGTGTCTACCACTATGACGCGGCCATTACAAGATGTCTTTAAGGATGGAGCCTCAGTTTTGACGGCTCGGGAGACCCTTCACTTATATTCCATTAGACCGGGTTTCTTAGTTTTTAGGCAGAATGGTGTGGCAATTTTTATGAGGTACAACCCGCATCGTTTTGCTCAACAATTGGGCTACGATCAAGGGGTCCCCTTGGAAGCCTTCTTGCTGGAACCCACTGCCACTGAAGAAGGGATGGAGAACGCACTGCACCATTTCATGCGCCTGAATACGAGCTCTCATTTTTTTATCAATGCGCCGGCTTACGCTCCGAGACTCCTCAATGTGTACAAAGACTGGTACAATCATGCAACAGGAGCAGTTATAAAGGAGGAAAGGCGACTGTTGGTCGATCGTAAGGGTGTGCCTCCAGGTACCGATCGCAACGCTCCTTTGGTCCCGAGGACTCCAGTAATTGCCCCTCTAAAAGAGGTCAGAACTGGACCATCGCGTGCGCAGAGTCCTCCGCACGGATTGCCGCTCCCTGATATTGCGGATGCACCACCAGTGCCTTGTGCTCCAGTGGAGACAGTGGTTACAGCCTCACCGGAGTCTGGCATGGGTGCGGACATCGGGACCCGCCGCCCCAAGGAGGCTGCTAAGCGGAAGTCGATCCCACGTGAGCCTAGGGGCGGAGGGCAGAAGAAAAAGAAATCGCTTTTCGCTGCCGATGTCGTGTTCGGTCAGGAACCCCATGCTCCCTATGCCGAGGTCCTGATCGAATACGGGACTAACGAAGGATTACTGATGCCGCCGCCGGACGATACAGACTTGGAGGCTGCTCCTGAAGCTTCAGCGTGGTTGGCGAGGCGTGACGCGTGGCTAGCTAAGCTTGCGCAATCAGGTAACTACTAGTCGCCTTTTCTTTATTGCAACATATCCTCTTCATTGCTTTTGACTAACGCTTTTCTTTCTTTTCTTTCGACAGGCATCACTGATGAAGAAGCCATTGCCGCTTCTCTGAAGACTTTCCAGGAGGAGGAACGTCTTAGAGCATCCATGGGCCTTAGTAAGTTTCGATTCATCAAGTTTTCATTTCCCTTGTGTTATGGTCAATCTAACCTCTCCCTTTTTATTGTAGAAACCTCAATGCCGTTCCCACGAAGCGACGCAAATGTTCCGCCAGCCGCCGATGTTCCCGCTTCCTCTGGGCCACCGCAGGAGGTTCATCTTGAAGAGCCGATGAAAGATGCCCTAAAGGCTCTGGAGGCATCCCTGAACGAGGATGACGATGCCTTGAAAGAAGCGTCACGAAGGTCCATCGTGACAGCCCGGGAGGAAAGGAAGCGGTTGAGGCGTGAGGCGAAGGCGCGCAGGGCTGCCTTGGCTATGGGAGCGGGCCCCAGCACCGTCCCTCGCGCTGACACTCCATCTGAAGAGCCCCCTGTCGTCCTATCCACTGCCCGCAGAGAGGTGGCGCGCGCAGTTCGGAGCGCAAACGGTAAATCCGCTTCAGGTAGTATTTCTCTCAGAGTTTTTTCTATAAGGATTTTAAAGCCATTGGTCCTTATATTTCTTATCTTGCAGGGCCAAGTCCGATCGAGGGGGAGGCGGAAACCGTTGATCCCAAGGAGACAGAGGAGGCAGCTCCTACCGAGCCTGAGCCGACGGTGGGCAACGTCGCCGAGGCTTCGGGGCCCGAGATGGAGGTTGATGGGTCTGCAGCTGAGAGGGTCATTGATGCCCAGCCTGAAGTGGCGGCAGATGAAATGATCATTACAACTGAACCGAGGGTGTTGGCGGACGAGGCGCTTGAGGCTGGCGACCTCGTGGTGACGGTGGATGAGCCGATGGAGATGGCGGAGCCTGAAGAAGTAGCGGGTGAGATGGGTACGACTCTTGGGGAAGAGTCAGCCGCTTCCTTCCAAGAATCTGGCAACGCTCCAATCATTGCCCTCCCTGCTTACGATCTCCTGCCGTCTCCTGGTCACGCTAGCATGACGACGGCCCCCATTGAGTCAGGCGATGAGGCCACGGGCGGTGGTCTCATGTCGATAGAGGAGGGAATCGCCTCCGCTTCAGCTGGGAGCTCCTCAGGTAAACCCCAAGTTGCTGTTTTTCGTTACTTTGCTTTACAATCTTTCTGACAAATTTACCTTTTTTTGTAACGCAGGTGCAGCCAGCGCCGATGCCCCACTGCTCGAGGGAGCGCCTTCAACGACTGCCTTGGCGGTGGTCACCTCTCAACCCTCTCTCATACCCTTGAAGATGTTGGAAGGTATGGGTTTGCAATTTATTAATCTTATCTTCCAGACGCATAATTTGTGTACTAAAGTCATACTATTGTGTCTTTCAGGAGTGCTTTTTGAACATCTTTACCAGATGTTGCTTCCACACTTCTCCTTCCCATCCGAACTCGCTTCTTCCTCTGGTGGCTTTGGTGAGTATGACTTCCATTGATATCCTTCTTTCTTCATTGATGGAATTACTTCTAAACCCTTTTTTCTCATTTCGACTGCAGTGTTACAAATCGAAGGAGGGGATGAAAGATCGGCTGCGCTGCCGACCCTTCCGGCCCTGCCACCTGCCTCAGCTGGTACAACGACTATCACATTGATAAATCTCCCCTTTTTTATTTTTTGAGCTGTTATCTGATCACATCTTATTTCTTTTCAGCTGTCGTTCCGGTCTCGGCGCCCTTTGAGCCTCGTATTACAATGCCGGCGGGTCCTTATCTGAGAAGTCCGTCTTCAAAAGGCGCCGCGAATAGTCTGCGCATGTTGAGTGACTACGTCGAGGAACTCGACGTTGAAACTCCTACATCTACCGCAGACTTCGCTACGGTGGTTAACCCGATGCTGGCAATACTCGTGAACTTTCATGATGAGGGCATCATCGCATCTTGGGTTAACCATTGCAGGGAGATCGAGGCCCGCCTGTATCAGTTGGAATCGCTGCGTCCCACTCCCGAGACTTTGGCTGCCAGCAATCAAAGAACAACGTGGATTGAGCAGAGCGCTTCTTACTTCCGCCACCTCGAACAAGAAGTCATTTCAAGGCGTAAGGAGCGCGGTGAGACTTCAAGCAAGTCTGCCCAACTGCACGCTCGGGTGGAGGCCAATGCCGCACGGCTGAAGGTTATCTTTGAGGGCCTTCTGCAATGTCTTTCCGAAGGGTTATCATTGAGGCAACAGCTTGACGTCGTCGAGCGAGATGCGCCTAGCCAGGAAGCAGCCCAAAAGGCGGCGGAGGAGCAACTTTCATCCTTTTTACAGCAGCGGACTGATTGTCACGATCTAACTGTGTCGTGTTTAAAAAGAGTTCTGAAATTACCGCAATCAAAACGGTGTCGCTTGTAGCGATCCGCGATGAATACGGGTCGTCCGCAGGGAGATGGTAAGTTTTTATATCTTGTTTTAACGAGTTAATACCGTGTTTTGATTTGTTGGTTAACTAATTGTCGTAACAAAGATATGAATAAAAAGGACTTGTTAAGGGTAGTAATAAGTTAGATTGTATGAAGGTGATGTTTGCCAATTCCTTATAGCCCCAACTTGGTATTGACACTAAAACAATAGGTAACAACGCGGATTAGGGAACTTGAAATACGGTATTTGCGGCATTTCGCTAAATCCGTTTTCCTTGTCCCTTATCCTTCCGTTGTTATCTCTTGATTTTAGCTTTCGGCAAACCACGGGCAATCCGGTCATGATTAGGAATCATCACTATCGTGGTAGGATAGGATGCCTAGTGAGCGGAGTTGCGGGTGATTTGCACGAAGTTTCAATAGGCAAGTTTTGGTTTTAAAGTTTAGACAAAGAAAATCTTCGAATACAATCTAACATGTTACACCCTTAACAAGTGAAAAGATTACTCACACATATTTACAAATTAACAAGAAAGAAAAGAGAAGATACATAAAAACATGCAATGAAATAAAAAGGAAAAGAGAACCGATGAGTTCAAGCTTTTTATCTCCAAGTGTTCGATCCCCGGCAACGTGTGAAATCCGAATACCAAGCTTTAAGGTTGCAAGCTCACTTAAGAGGTTGCAAGATCAAAGCAAAGCATGAATTTCACAATTGAAATTATGTAAAGTGGAACAGAACATGTAAGAAAAATATGAACTTTTATTGAAGAACAAACTTGTTACAAGAGATCTTGAAGTCAAGAACCTAAGCCTTAAGCTTGCAAGTTCTAAATGAGAAGTTGCAAGGTCAAGACAAAGGGGCAAGAGCTCAAAAATGAAAAGAAAAATTACAAGAATTCTAAGATAGAACTAAAGAAAAAGCTACCCTTTCCTCTTCCCTCTGGTCTCTATTTATAGGCTCAGAAAGAAATATTCATATCTGCCCCATTATGGCTCATGCTGATTTGTTTGATTGCCTTTGATTTGAACACATGCTTTTTAGTCTTGAATGCATATAACATCATATGCATATAAAATCATATCCTTGATTTCATATAAAATCATATCCTTGATGATTGCATATAAAATCATATCCTTGATTGCATATAGAATCATATCCTTGATGATTGCATATAAAATCATATCCTTGATTGCATATAAAATCATATCCTTGATTGCATATAGAATCATATCCTTGATTGCATATAAAATCATATCCTTGATTGCATATAAAATCATATCCACATGTGCTTAAAAGTCTTGTGTACACACTTGTTGTGTTGGACCATTTAGAAAAAAATGTGTACACAACTTGTTGCATAAAGGAACTCCTGAAGTATCGGTCGGTTAGCGTTTCTGGTCGCAGTGTCGTCCCTCAAATGATATATCCGCGTTGTTGGATGCATTTCCAGTATTTTGTCATGGATACCTGTAATCTGTAATACTGAGCAGACACTGGTCAATAATACCGATAAATACAACAATTAGATAATGAATGAACGGTATTAGAATGCAATTTTCTGATATGAACAAATACCCCCAAACTTATCTATTGCTCGTCCCGAGCAAAACCAATTTATTCACAAAAAATTTCCTAACCTCACTTTCGCAGGGAACGCGATTGCACTGAGCAAGTGCAACAAGCCGTTAAACCTCTAGGTGTCCCTAGTAGGAGGAGTGTTGTCTCCTGAGGGTTTTCAGCGGATACTACCCACAAAATCCGGTCAAGCTAGTTTTGTAAAATAACTAAGATTCAAACCCTAAAGTTTTGTTTCAGAAAATAACAATTCTATTATCCTAGGTCTAGACTATCGACCCTTTATTTTTCACACCTCGCTTCTTGTTTAATTACAGCTTTTATATGTCTTCACGTGCAGTGCAAATAGTGTCGTTAAGTTCCCGAAAGGTCGAATAAAGTCATCATATCACACAATTAAGCCCGGATAAAATTTTTAAAAGGATCACATAAGTTTTATAAAGAGTTAAGCAATTTTTTTTATCAAGCTTCGTTTTCCAGTAAAAAGTTTCAACTTCAGAATTTCTATCTTCCTTAACAGGAAACTAGGTCTTATTTTTCACTCCACCCTTTCCTTGTTTTCATTTCATACACACCTCTGTGAATCGTGCAATAGTCTTTATCATAGAATAAAACCTTCATATCTCCGCTAAATTTTTTTTAAAAAAGCCTGTCTTTTATCAAGATTATTCTCACACAAAGAACCGTTAGGAATTTTAACTCGGAGAGAACACTTGCTTGACTTTGTTTTAATCTGGACTTTCTAGGCTTCTTAGCGAGCTTTGGGCCAATGCACCCACACCAGTTGGTTTTAGGGCATTAGGTGTAGAAACACCCCGGCGGACTTAATTACTCAAGTTACCCAGGTCCAAAAACAAATGACAGTTTGGCGTGAAAATCAGATGATTTAATACGAACGGAGATATAACCGGAAGTTCAATTATTTTTTGGATAAAAGACGTGTTTAGTGGGTTTGGTGTGTAATCATTCCAATCAAGTTTCAGATGGGTTATTTTTCAGACTTAGTTCCAATTACGGCATCAATAACATTCCTTCATATTCGCTTTACTTCATAAACTATTCTTGACACTACTTATTTCAGAACAAACCTATTTGATCCTCAGAAAATCATTGATCCATTTAAAAGATTTTCGACATAAAAGACTTATCATCTAATTCCCAAAAACTCACGACACGTGTAGTGTGATGTAAAGACGTATATCAGCTATAGTTAACTTCAAAGGAGAGTTATTTTTCAGGTTTTCAAAATCTAAACACAAGATTTAGTTATTCTTATTTTATCAAACAAAACCGTCGAAATGTTGAATCAGAGTCCTCCCACTAGCTAACTTGACAGAAAAGTTTTTATGTTTTTAGAAAATTTTCAGATTTTTATGGATTTTATGGATTTTAATATGCAGATGCAAAATATACATATGAATGCGAAGGTAAGAAATGCGTACCGAGCGTACCCCCAAACTTAAACTGAACAGTGTCCTCACTGTCATTGCATGAAGAGATCATTTAAAGGGTCAAAAATTGTCGGTTAGCGATACACAATTTTTATTTGTTTTTGTTTGTAAAGAAAAGAAAAAGAAAAAGAATGGAAAAGAATATTCACAAATATATACAAAAGGCTTTATACATACCCCCAAACTTATTTGGAACAGTGTCCACTGTTCTTGGCTGGATAACCGAAGTTTGGAGGTGGGCAGCGGAAGATCAGGCAGGGTAAACCGGCTCCTGTAAGAATAGGAGCTCCTCTGTTGGTTCGGCGCTAAGGTACGGTTTTAGTCGGTGTCCGTTCACTTTGAAAAATGAACCGTCCTTTGGATTTTCCAAATCCACAGCGCCCTGCGGATACACATTCCGCACAAAATACGGCCCTTTCCAGCGAGATCGGAGCTTTCCTGGATGGAAATGAAGTCTGGTGTCGTAAAGCAGTACCTGCTGACCAGGTACGAAGGTTTTTCGCAAAAGGTGTTTATCGTGAAACACCTTCGTTCTATTCTTAACGACAACCGCGTTATCGTAAGCCTCATCCCTAAGCTCGCTCAGTTCGTTCAGTTGCAGCTTCCGATGGCTGCCCGCATCTTCGAGAGATAGATTCAGCTCTTTTATCGCCCAAAATGCGCGATGCTCTATTTCGACAGGGAGGTGGCAAGATTTTCCGTATACAAGCCGATAGGGAGACATGCCAAGGTCGGTCTTATAAGCAGTGCGAAAAGCCCAAAGGGCATCAGTTAGTTTCAGCGACCAATCCTTACGGTTCTTGGAAACCGTCTTCTCCAGTATCTGCTTGATCTGCCGATTTGAGACTTCGGCTTGACCACAGGTTTGGGGGTGATAGGGCGTGGATAGCTTATGATTAATGGAATACTTCCGCATTAAGGCCTCGAAAGTCTTATTGCAGAAATGACTTCCATTGTCGCTAATGATCGCTCGGGGGTGCCCAAAACGGGAGAAAATGTTTTCTTTAAGGAACCTAACGACAACCTTGTTGTCGTTAGTCCGGCTGGGCACAGCCTCGACCCACTTAGAGACGTAATCAACAGCTAGAAGGATGTACAAGTTCCCGAAAGAGCTGGGAAACGGCCCCATGAAATCTATCCCCCACACGTCGAAAATCTCCACAACCAAGATTGGTTGGAGCGGCATCTCGTTTCTCCGGGATATCCGGCCCATATGTTGGCACCGGGAGCAAGTCTTGCAATAGTCATGAGCGTCTTTGAAGAGTTGTGGCCAGTAGAAACCACATTGCAAGATCTTCTCAGCTGTCTTTCTGGGGCCAAAATGCCCGCCACACGCTTGATCGTGGCAAAATGACAGCACACTCTTGAATTCCTCATCAGGGACACACCTACGAATAATCTGGTCAGGACAGTACTTGAACAGATAAGGTTCGTCCCAGTAAAAATGTTTTACTTGGGATAAAAAGCGAAGTCTGTCCTGACTTGACCATTCGGTTGGTAGTAACCCTGTGGCCAAATAGTTCACAATATCTGCGAACCAAGGTTCGCGAGATATTGTCAAGAGTTGGTCATCCGGGAAAACGTCATTGATCGGGATTTGAAGCGACGGTGAAGAAGGAAGTCGTGAGAGATGGTCGGCAACGACGTTTTCACATCCTCGTTTGTCCTTAATGACAAGGTCAAACTCTTGAAGCAAGAGGATCCAACGTATAAGCCGAGATTTGGCATCTTTCTTCGCAAAAAGATGGCGCAGAGCAGAATGATCAGTGTAAACAATGACTGGAGAGCCGATGAGGTAGGGCCTGAACTTCTCTAAAGCAAATACAACAGCCAAGAATTCCTTCTCAGTTGTTGTATAATTGAGTTGGGCGTCGTTTAGGGTTCGGCTAGCGTAATAGATTACGTGCGGCATCTTGTTGATGTGTTGTCCAAGGACAGCACCGATGGCAGAGTCGGATGCATCGCACATAATCTCGAATGGGTGCGTCCAGTCAGGGGAAGAGAGAACGGGAGCAGAAGTGAGTGAGTGTTTCAATGATTCAAAAGCAGCCACACAGCTCGGGCTGAAGTCGAATGGCGTGTCCTTGGCCAGTAGAAGAGTCAAGGGCCTAGCAATCTTGCTAAAGTCCTTGATAAACCGTCTATAGAAACCGGCGTAGCCAAGGAAGGCTCGGATATCTCGGACGCATCGGGGAGGAGGAAGATTGGAAATGACCTCAATCTTTGCTTTGTCTACCTCAATGCCTTTCCGCGAGATGATATGTCCTAAGACAATATCTTCGCGCACCATGAAGTGGCATTTCTCCCAGTTCAAAGTGAGATTCTTGTCCTTACATCTGGTAAGGACAGCGTCGAGATGCAGCAGACACTCGTCAAAGGAATCGCCAAAGATGGAGAAGTCGTCCATGAAGATCTCCAAGAATTTCTCCACCATGTCTGAGAATATTCCCATCATACACCGCTGGAAGGTAGCGGGCGCATTGCATAACCCAAAGGGCATGCGACGATATGCAAACGTGCCGAAAGGACAAGTGAAAGTAGTCTTGTCCTGGTCTTTTTCGGCGATGGGAATTTGATTATAGCCAGAGTAGCCATCAAGAAAGCAATAGTACTCATGTCCGGCCAATCGTTCGAGCATCTGGTCAATAAAAGGTAGCGGAAAGTGGTCTTTCCGCGTTGCGGCGTTGAGTTTTCGGTAATCAATGCATACTCGCCACCCAGTTTGGGTGCGAGTAGGGATTAACTCGTTCGCCTCGTTGGTTATGACCGTGATGCCCGACTTCTTGGGGACAACATGAATGGGGCTAACCCACTGGCTATCGGAGATAGGGTAAATGATACCACTATCCAGACATTTGACGATCTCCTTCTTCACAGCCTCCTTCATGACTGGATTGAGACGTCTTTGTGGATCCCGGGCTGGTTTGGCATCATCCATCAGATGAATATGATGCTCAACGATCAGGGGACTAATCCCCTTGATGTCCGCCATGGACCAGCCAAAAGCTTGCCTATTGCCGTGTAAGACCGAAAGAAGGGCTTTCTCTTGCTCGGGAGCAAGAGAAGCCGAAATGATAACCGGGAGGGTCTTGTTTTCACCTAAGTAAGCGTACTTAAGGTGAGACGGCAAAGGCTTGAGTTCGAGAATTGGAGGTGAAATGATTGAAGGCTGGATTGGAGAAAAGGTCTCGAACTCAAAGGATTCCATCAAAGGTTCAAAACGAGCGTAAGCTACCGAGTTGGATGGTTCAGGTAACTCATCCGGAAAGTCAAAAGATTCAAACTCGGGTTGTGAGCGGCTAAGATCGTGTGAGAACGTAAAACACTCGTAGTCGTAGTCGGGCGCGGAAGCAGCAGCAGGTTCGAAGAGAAACGCACTAGTGGCGTCAAGGTTATCGCGTTCAAACAGAAACTCCTCGAATTCACACTCTTCCGGGGTGATCTCCTGGATCGAGCAGACGTCCAGTATATGAGCATTAGGTTCGGCGGGCTGATTCCCCAACCTAAAAATGTTGAGTTCAATCGTCATATTTCCAAAAGAGAGGTTCATCGAACCATTGCGACAATTGATCACAGCATTTGAGGTTGCGAGAAATGGGCGACCGAGTATCACCGGAATTTGATTCCGGGGGTTAGCTACAGGCTGTGTATCTAATACAATGAAGTCAACGGGGAATATGAAGTCCCCGACTCTTATCAACACATCCTCTAGCTCACCCCTAGGATGGGTGATCGATCGGTCGGCCATTTGGAGAGTGCAGTGCGTGGGTTTCAGCTCTCCGACGCCTAATTGCTCGTATACTGAATACGGAAGCAAGTTAACACTGGCACCAAGATCTAATAGTGCGCGGTTGATGTTCTTATCCCCAATGGTAATTGAAATCATAGGACAGCCAGGGTCCTTCCGTTTTTGTGGTAAAGATTGGGTAAGGGCATCACTCACAGCACTAGCCAAGAAAACTTTCTTGGGTACCTGAGATTTCCTCTTTTTCGTGCACAAGTCCTTTAAGATTTTCGCGTAAGACGGGACTTGTTGGACAGCATCTAAAAGAGGAATGTTAATGTTAACTTGCTTAAATAACTCCAGAATCTTCTCCATTTGAGGATTTTGTTTATTAGATCTCAACCGGTTTGGAAATGGAACATTTTGAAAATTGGTTGAGTCTAATGCTGGAGGAGGAGATTGTGGAGTTGGACCGGATCCCAGAATAGGTGTTTTCGTGGAGTGAGAAGTGGGTCCGTTCATAGAAGAAGAGGAAGGAGAGCCTTGTGAAGAACGGAGAATAGGCTCAGAAGATGAAGAAGAAGAAGGAGAAGAAGAAGAAGAAGAAGAAGCGGCCGGGGTGTCATCGTTGATCCGTGTGCCAATGTTGTTTTGCAGCATCCTCCCCGATCTCAGTGTAGTCACGGCACTCACATTATGGTTTTGTTGTTCAAGAGCAACATGTGCATTATGTGGGTGACCGGGATTTGGAAGTGGCTGGGACGGGAGCTTCCCCTTCTCTCGCTCGCTTAAGGCCGCGTTCAGCTGTGCAATCTGGGCCTCGATGGTCTTGATGCTTTGCCCGTGTGCGGCAGTGTGTTGCACTAAAGATTGAATCGAAGACTGGATGTTGGCGGTGGATTGAGTCGATTGTTTAACAAACGCCTCCAGACTTCGCTCGAGCGAGGAAACCTTATCGTTGTTTGACGGAACAAAGTTGTTTGGTGGAAAAGAGTTGTTGGGTGCAAAGTTGTTCGTCTGGTTTTGGAAAGGCTGGGGTTGGAAGGGCTGCTGATATTGATGTTGAGTTTGTTGTTGCGCTTGTTGTTGCGGTGGAGGGGGCCTTTGGAAGTGGTTGCCTTGGAATTGATTCTGATTCTGATTTCAGGCGAAATTGGGGTGGTTCCTCCAACCGGGATTGTACGTGGAAGAGTACGGATCATTCCTTGGTTTTTGCTGAAATGCAGCATTAACCTGATCCTGTCCTTGAGATGGAGAATTGTAAGGACACTCTTCGGTTAAATGAGAGGGATCGGAACAACAAGCGCAGATGGTACGAAGTGGAAGAACAGGGCTAGGAGCAGGAGAAGAAAATTTGCTCTCTATCGCTTCAAGCTTTCTAGTTATTGCAGCCATTTCAGCTTTCATTGCAATAGAGACGTCAAGTTGATGAATTCCTACCCTAGACTGACCGGTAGAAGTGGAGGTAGAAGAAGAAGAAGTCGTCGGTCTCGTGCTCTCCCACTGTAGCGTTTGCTCCGCAAGGTCGTCAAAGAATTGCCATGCTTCCTCGTCAGATTTGGATAGGAAGTGGCCCTGACAGATGGTTTCCAACAACTGCTTCGTTGCTGGGTTCAGGCCCTCGTATAAGGTTTGGCAAAGTTGCCATTTCTCTATACCGTGGTGAGGACACTGAACAAGAAGGTCTTTGTACCGGTCAAAGCACTTCCAGAAGGGTTCAGAAGGAAGCTGGGATAATTGATTGATTTCATTGCGAATCCTTGCAGTTTTGTGATTTGGATAAAACTTTTTGAGAAACGCTTTAACAAACTCATCCCAACTGGTTATGGAATGGGAAGCGGTGCTATACAGCCATTTTTCAGCGAGATCGCATAGAGTGAACGGAATGACCCGTAGACGTATAGCATCGTCCGACAGCTGGGTGGTTTTCATCATGGCACAGACGTTTTGAAATTTGTTGATGAAGATATAGGCATCTTCAGATTCAAGCCCATGAAAACGTGGAAGCATGTTGATGAAATGGGGCTTAATTTCAAAGTTGTCCCCATTGGCCGGAGGAAGAGAAAGGCAGGTGGGAAGTGCAGAACGGGTGGGATAGAAATGATCCTGGAGCGCGATTCGCTGCGGCGCTACAACAGGCGGAGGTGGTGGGATATTGGTCTTCGTAGGAGGTGGAGCCAATCCAGGGGTGGTCAAAGAGATGTTCGGATTGAATCCCGACATCGCGGAAGAAGAGGTTGGTGAAAGCGAAGGTGAAGGTGAAGAAGTATGAACAGAATTCCGGTCAACGTCGGAGTTGGCCGGCAAAGGTAGGGGTGAAAGAGGAGTGGAAAGAGTATCGACTTCGGAGTCGATCGCGTAGTCGGTAGCGACTAACGTGACGCGGACTAGACGGGCGCTAGTGTCCCGAGTCCAAGCGGACATACACTAAACGAGTTTAGTATAGTCAAAGCGTAGAAGGTGAGGGTAAGAAAACGTCAATGGAGAAAGGCGATGGGTGATGGGTGAAAAATGGATTTGGCGACAAAGGGCAAGTTTTTTTTTATAAAAGTTTTTGATTTTTCCTTTTTTTTTTTAGAAGGAGATTTACAGAAATATGTACGGATATACGGCTTAAGCAATCACAAACAAGATATGCACAATCACACCTAGATCTAGGGTAACCTAGGTCTACTAGACCTGCTCCTGAACTTGATTGTCGAAGTTAAACAGTGTCGAGAAACGGGCTTAAAAATACACTGATCACAAGGCCAGGTAAGTGCAGAGATAAGGGGAGGTTGTCCAACGCTTTCGCGAAGTTCCTTAATTAAGTAACCCTTTCTCTTTCGGCGGTTGCGCCTTTAACACTTTCCTAGACACCCCGTAAACAATATACCGTTAAGCGAGGTTCTAAACACGGTTTATCTTCTCCTAATGAGCGCGAAGTCCTTAGGGCTGAAGTCTGGTATTTTTTAATTTACAATGGACAATGCATATGCTTTAGTGATTTTTGGGGTCCTGGGAAGGGTGATGAAATCCCCACCCAATCTGGATTGGTGTTAGAGCCCCTTAAGTCCGTATTAAATGATGCAATGCGCAAAATTCAACCAAGTTTTGTTTTCAAGCAATCAGTTATCGTTTTTTACTTTTAATGCGGCGCTGCAACAAATACGGTTAGTTTTTTTTTTTTTGGCTTTTTGCGACGATTTTTGCTAAGAATCCTGCAAAGACAAGAATATTGGAGCGTCGGGTTTGAGAGGGGAAGTTTAGAAAAATACGTACCAAAAAGCACGAGTTTCAGAAACTCGTGTTGATATTGCCTCCGAGTGGTTGAATGGTTCGCTTGCGCGGGTCTAACTACCTGGATCTTTGGCACTGAGTGTTCACCCTCCTTTGCACTTGAAAATGCCCCTTTGTTCCGTATGACCGCTGCTCAAAATCCGTCAAATCTGCATATGTTGGAAAAATACGGATATTTGAGCCAAAAAGCAATATTAACAACCACAATTCTGAACACAAATAATTAAGAAAATCAGAGTGTTAGCAGAATTCAAATCCAGAGAAGAAAAGAATTTTATTTGTGTTTGTGGTTGGTTTCAAAAAGAATGGTTATTTGTTTGAATGTGTTAGAAGTTAGTTTTATACAGAATATGCACAAATTTAACCCGAAACTACAAGTATAAAAAGCGTTACCGTCTCCCCGGCAACGGCGCCATTTGATTGTCACGATCTAACTGTGTCGTGTTTAAAAAGAGTTCTGAAATTACCGCAATCAAAACGGTGTCGCTTGTAGCGATCCGCGATGAATACGGGTCGTCCGCAGGGAGATGGTAAGTTTTTATATCTTGTTTTAACGAGTTAATACCGTGTTTTGATTTGTTGGTTAACTAATTGTCGTAACAAAGATATGAATAAAAAGGACTTGTTAAGGGTAGTAATAAGTTAGATTGTATGAAGGTGATGTTTGCCAATTCCTTATAGCCCCAACTTGGTATTGACACTAAAACAATAGGTAACAACGCGGATTAGGGAACTTGAAATACGGTATTTGCGGCATTTCGCTAAATCCGTTTTCCTTGTCCCTTATCCTTCCGTTGTTATCTCTTGATTTTAGCTTTCGGCAAACCACGGGCAATCCGGTCATGATTAGGAATCATCACTATCGTGGTAGGATAGGATGCCTAGTGAGCGGAGTTGCGGGTGATTTGCACGAAGTTTCAATAGGCAAGTTTTAGGTTTTAAAGTTTAGACAAAGAAAATCTTCGAATACAATCTAACATGTTACACCCGTAACAAGTGAAAAGATTACTCACACATATTTACAAATTAACAAGAAAGAAAAGAGAAGATACATAAAAACATGCAATGAAATAAAAAGGAAAAGAGAACCGATGAGTTCAAGCTTTTTATCTCCAAGTGTTCGATCCCCGGCAACGTGTGAAATCCGAATACCAAGCTTTAAGGTTGCAAGCTCACTTAAGAGGTTGCAAGATCAAAGCAAAGCATGAATTTCACAATTGAAATTATGTAAAGTGGAACAGAACATGTAAGAAAAATATGAACTTTTATTGAAGAACAAACTTGTTACAAGAGATCTTGAAGTCAAGAACCTAAGCCTTAAGCATGCAAGTTCTAAATGAGAAGTTGCAAGGTCAAGACAAAGGGGCAAGAGCTCAAGAATGAAAAGAAAAATTACAAGAATTCTAAGATAGAACTAAAGAAAAAGCTACCCTTTCCTCTTCCCTCTGGTCTCTATTTATAGGCTCAGAAAGAAATATTCATATCTGCCCCATTATGGCTCATGCTGATTGGTTTGATTGCCTTTGATTTGAACACATGCTTTTTAGTCTTGAATGCATATAATATCATATGCATATAAAATCATATCCTTGATGATTGCATATAAAATCATATCCTTGATTGCATATAGAATCATATCCTTGATGATTGCATATAGAATCATATCCTTGATTGCATATAGAATCATATCCACATGTGCTTAAAAGTCTTGTGTACACACTTGTTGTGTTGGACCATTTAGAAAAAAATGTGTATACAACTTGTTGCATAAAGGAACTCCTGAAGTATCGGTCGGTTAGCGTTTCTGGTCGCAGTGTCGTCCCTCAAGTGATATATCCGCGCTGTTGGATGCATTTCCAGTATTTTGTCATGGATACCTGTAATCTGTAATACTGAGCAGACACTGGTCAATAATACCGATAAATACAACAATTAGATAATGAATGAACGGTATTAGAATGCAATTTTCTGATATGAACACGGACCCAGGTGGAAGCGGAGGTGGCCGCGGCAACCGCTCAGGAGGAGGCTCTGAAGGAAGTGCGAGAGCAACTTGTGGATTTACTAAAGACACTTCTTCCTCAGTAGCTATCCTTCTTTGTATCGTTTGTAATTGTAAATAAAAAAAAGTATATATATATTTTTCATTCTTTAGCACAATGTATCCTGTACTCAACCAAGTTTGTGAATAAAAGATACACATTTTTTTGGTAATGTCTTGTGTCATTCCTCTGCCTTTTCTTTCTTTTATTATCAGCATACCATCTCAGCAAACATAGTTGACGGATGATTAGAACGAGTATTCTGACTTTCTTAAGAAGTAGCGATGGCTTAGGCCGCAGGTTCAGATCTGCTGCCTAAGACTTTTCAACTCTATAAGCCGTGAGGGTCTCATAGAGACTTTTCTCCCTACGGATCGAGAGGATCTCGTAGAGGGGTTTTTCTCCTTAGGAATCGTGAGAATTCCTAAGTGTGGTTTTCTCTTATAAGTCGTAAGGATCCTATAAGAGAATTTTTCCCTCTTACGGGTCGAGAGGACTCGTAAGCGGTTGTTTCCCTCCTTGTCGAAACTCGACTTTGGAGAGTGAGACCCGTGAATAGTATGCAAGAGACCATTTTAGATCGACTTGCAGGATCCCATTGTTCAGGAAGCAAGTTTTTTCGTCCCTGCTGCCTGAGGCTTCATCTTGCAAGTTGAGACGAATCGGGCATTTTTTCCGCGGAGACACTGGTATCTCTGCGAGCCGACGCGAATCAGGAGGCTCTCATCAAGGAGTGTTTGTATCCGTGAGTCGAGAAATTTGCTAGGGATTATTTGTTTCCCAAGCGCCAAGGATTATTTGTTTCCTTGGGGTCTGAAACGAGTCAAGAATTTCCCACGGAGGCACTGGTGGCTCTGCGAGTCGACGCGGATCAGGAGGCTCTCATCAAGGAGTGTTTGTATCCGTGAGTCGAGGAGTTTGCTAGGGATTATTTGTTTCCCAAGCGCCAAGGATTATTTGTTTTCTTGGGGTTTGAAACGAGTCGAGAATTTCCCACGGAGGCACTGGTGGCTCTGCGAGTCGACGCGGATCAGGAGGCTCTCGTCAAGGAGTGTTTGTATCCGTGAGTCGAGGAATTTGCTAGGGATTATTTGTTTCCCAAGCGCCAAGGATTATTTGTTTCCTTGGGGTTTGAAACGAGTCGAGAATTTCCCACGGAGGCACTGGTGGCTCTGCGAGTCGACGCGGATCAGGAGGCTCTCGTCAAGGAGTGTTTGTATTCGTGAGTCGAGGAGTTTGCTAGGGATTATTTATTTCCCAAGCGCCAAGGATTATTTGTTTCCTTGGGGTTTGAAACGAGTCGAGAATTTCCCACGGAGGCACTGGTGGCTCTGCGAGTCGACGCGGATCAGGAGGCTCTCGTCAAGGAGTGTTTGTATCCGTGAGTCGAGGAGTTTGCTAGGGATTATTTGTTTCCCAAGCGCCAAGGATTATTTGTTTCCTTGTGGTTTGAAACGAGTCGAGAATTTCCCACGGAGGCACTGGTGGCTCTGTGAGTCGACGCGGATCAGGAGGCTCTCGTCAAGGAGTGTTTGTATCCGTGAGTCGAGGAATTTGCTGAAGACACTGGTTTCTTCGGAGTTGGACTGAATCGTCGAGATTTGGCTTCG
The DNA here is from genome assembly GCA_030015575.1 of Agapanthus africanus. Classification (NCBI taxonomy): domain Eukaryota; kingdom Viridiplantae; phylum Streptophyta; class Magnoliopsida; order Asparagales; family Amaryllidaceae; genus Agapanthus; species Agapanthus africanus. Next base: position 402,002,540 of record CM057351.1, read on the forward strand.
TCTTCTGGCGGAGCCTGTTGGGAAAGTATGGTTCCCTCTTGTTTGTTTACGCCCTTGGATTGTATACAGGGATCGATGTGATCTTAACTGTAGGGCCAAAGTTTTATCATCATTTTTTTTTGTTTTATCTCCGCGATGCTCTATCATTTCAGCTTTTATATCGTGAAGGTCGCGATTGCCCAATCATTTCGGCTATTTTTCGCGGTGCCCAATCATTTCGGCTATTTTGCATGCATACATTTTTACTTGCTGCTTTTTATTGCAAGTTGCCCTATCATTTCGGCTATTTCGTATGCATGTGCGACCTATTGGCTTTTTGTTGTAAACCAATTTCGGCATCAGCACCGCTACAACTGGGATATTGCCAGGAGCGAATCATCATTTGCCTCTGTCGATGTCGAACAAAGGTGGCTTAGCGACCAGGGTTAGGGTCCTGTCGGCTAAGGCTTTTGACTTCATGAGCCGTAAGGGTTTCACGAAGTTATTTCTCCCTACAAGTCGTGAGGATCTTGTAGGTGTATTTTCTCCTTAGGACTCGTGAGGATTCCTAAGTGTTCGTTTCCTCTGTAGGTCGTAAGGATCCTACAGGAGGGTTTTCTCCTCATAAATCGAGAGGATTTACAAGGGTTGTTTACCATGCGAACATATCCCCAGTCACGGATGAGACTTGGTTAGGGAAATGTTTATTCGCGCCCGTGGATTGTATACAAAGGTCAGTATTGAGCCACTTGTAGGGCAATATCGGAAGTTGTGGGGGTTGCTTAAGCACAGGTTTAGGTCTCTGTAACTTAAGACTTTCAATTCTTATGAGCCGTGAGGGTCCCATAAGAGAGTTCTCCTTACGAGTCGTGAGGATCTCGCAAGTGTATTTTCTCCTTAGGAATCGTGGGGATCCCTAAGTGTGCTGCTCCCTTATGAGTCGTAAGGATCTCACGTGGGTGGTTTATCCTTACAAGGTCGAGAGGACCCTATAAGTGTCTTTTAACGAGGTTGTACCCTTTCAGGTTTTCACAAACACTCGCCGGTAGTCCTGCTGTTTTTACTCACGGAGCCCTTTCGGGTTTTCATCCGTGCCCATTTTGCTTATGGACATACCGTTTTTTTTATTCTTTTTATTTTATTTTTCTCTTTTTTTTTACGAGGTCGTGCCCTTTCGGGTTTTCACGAACACTCGCCGGTAGCCCTGCTGTTTTTACTCACGGAGCTCTTTTGGGTTTTCATCCGTGCCCTTTTTGCTTATGGACATACCGTTTTTATTTATTATATTTTTTCTTTATTTATATATATTTTTTTATATCAGCCTATGGATGGTGCGGTATTAGTTTAAAGATGTTTCGGTCTGTTATTAGTTTAAGGACATTTCGGTCCGTCATGGAGAAGGCCGGCTACTGCTTATAAAGCTTGAGCTTAGGAAGATAGCGAGCGGACATAGTCATCGTCATCTATCATTGACCTAGGCCGTGGATCATTAAGCGTAGTATCTCTTTAGGAAGCGACCGTTTATTGGCCTAAAAGGCCTTTCACCGTGCATGTCCATGAGTAGATAGGCCCCACCCTGGTAGACCTTATCTATGATGTACGGGCCTTCATAGTTTGGCTCGAATTTTCCTCGCTTGGCGCGATTGGGAATCATAGGCCTTTTGACCACTAGCACAAGTTCGCCTTGGCGGAATGTCCTCAGTCGGGTCAATCTTTCATATGAGCGCGTCATCTTTGCTTTATAAGCTTCCAGATTTTGCTGTGCTATGAGCCGGGTTTCATCAAGGGCGTCAAGCTCCTCAAGCCGAAGGTGAGCATTTTCTTCGTCCGTTAGCTCGTAGTGGACTGCCACTCGTAGAGAGTGTAATTCTATCTCGAGAGGGAGTACTGCTTCTGTACCGAATTCCAACGCATATGGCGTTGCGTTCGTGGCCGTTTTAAACGTAGTTCGATACGCCCAGAGAGCTTCTTGCAGTCTTTCATGCCAGTCTTTCTTATTTCGCGACACCGTTTTCTTTATGATCTTCGTCAAGGTCTTGTTGAAGGCTTCAGCTAGACCGTTAGCTCGCGGATTATAAACTGAGGAATATCTCCAGTCTATATTATGCTGTTGCGCGAAGCGACTGATTTTGTGGCTTCTGTAGGCTGGCCCGTTATCGGAGATGATTCGTCTTGGCGTTCCAAACCGATATATGACGTGCGTCTTGAAGAAGTGGAGGATATTTTCCGTCTTCACTTCTCTTAACGGTACTGCTTCTGCCCATTTAGAGAAGTAGTCAGTCGTCGCCAGGATGAAACGATGTCCCCTAGATGATGCTGGTTCGATAGGGCCGACTATGTCAGTCCCCCACATTTCGAATGGCCAGCTAGCCACCGTTGGATGTAGTGGATTTGGATGCTGTTGGATGAAGTCCCCATGGATTTAGCATGAGTGGCATTGCTTCGCATATTCAAGGCAGTCCTGGATCATTGTGGGCCAATAGTAGCCCATCCGTTTGATCTTCAACTTCATCTTTGGGCCCGCTTGGTGAGAACCGCAGAGCCCGTCGTGAACTTCCTGGATGACTTTTTTCGCTTCGTCAGGTCCTAAACATCTCAGCCACAGAGAATCAAACGACCTCTTGTACAGAGTATCATTGACAAAGGCGAAAGACATAGCTCGTTTCATAAGCTGATGTCTTGTGGACACTTCTTCAGGCATTCGGTGGGACCTAAAGTAGTGTATGAAGACTTCTCTCCAATCCTCAGCCTTTTCCCGGTCTTTTATTTGCAGGGTCGTTTGCTCAGTCGCTCCCTTCCCTTCGGATGATTCCGGAGATATTTCTGCTGGGGCAAGCACTTGACGGTTTTGTACCACGATTCTAACGTCATCGAGATTCTCGTCATCCAGTTCTTTAGCAAGTTTGGCCAATGCGTCTGCTTTGCTGTTTTCCGCGCGCGGTATGTTCTCCAAAGTATAAGAGGGAATTTGGGTCAACAATTGTTGCACTTTTTCGCCGTACTTCACCAACTCTGGTTTGCACGTTTGGTAGTCACCGTTTACTTGACTAACGACCGGCTGGGAGTCTCCGTATATGAGGAGGTTTTCAATTCCCATGTCGATGGCGATCTCGAGGCCTGCTATCAGAGCTTCGTATTCGGCTTCATTGTTTGTCCTCGGCTCTGTTAGGGAGAAAGCAAAGCGCATTATCCCTCCTTGTGGAGTTATAAAGATGAGCCCTACGCCCGATTTGATTATAGGGGTGCTTTGTTTGCGCTTCTTCATGGAAGATGCGCCATCGAAATAAAGCTCCCATCGAGTCTCATCACCGTTGACCGCATCAAACGCATGTTCGTCTGGAAGATCGCAGTTTAAAGGGGAGTCGGCCGGTATCGGGTGCTCAGCGAGGAAATCAGCGATGGCCTGGCCTTTCACAGCCTTGAGAGGTTGATACGTTATCGAGAACTCCATCAAGAGCAGAGACCATTTAGCGAGTCGACCTGTCAGTATGGCCTTTGACATTAAATACTTAAGAGGGTCCACCTTCGAAATGAGACGGACCTCATGCGCCAACGCATAGTGCCTGAGCTTTGTTATTGCGAAGATCAATGCCAGGCAGTGTTTTTCAATGGGAGAGTAGTTGCTTTCTGCCCCCAGCAGAACTCGACTTAAGTAGTAGAGTGCTCTTTCTTTTCCTTGATCGTTCTCTTGTGCCCATAATGCGCCTAAGGAACCTTCGATGGCGGTTGTATAAAGAATGAGGGGTTTTCCCTTGACCGGAGCAGCCAACACCGGTGGGTTCTGCAGGTACCGTTTAATTTCGTCCAGCGCGCGCTGGCATTTTTGATCCCAGACGAATGGAGTTCCCTTCTTCATCAGGTGACTGTAAGGGCGGCACTTGCCAGAGAGGTTGGCTATAAATCGCCGAATATATGCGAGCTTTCCTTGGAGAGACCGTAACTGTTTGAGAGTCCTTGGCGGAGGCATTTCCATGATCGCCTTGATCTTAGACGGATCTATTTCGATGCCTCGGTGTCGGACGATGAATCCCAGGAATTTACCAGAAGAAACTCCGAATGCACACTTGAGAGGGTTCATCTTCAAGTTGTATTGTCGAAGGCGCTGAAATACGGTCTTCAGATGCTCGAGATGTTCCTCGTATGATTTGCTTTTAACCACGAGATCGTCGATATAACATTCGACGATTTCGTGTATGAGGTCATCGAAGATCTTTGTCATGGCCCTTTGATAAGTGGCACCGGCGTTCTTTAATCCGAAGGGCATCACTTTATAGCAGAATATTCCCAAAGGGGTCCTGAAGGCTGTGTGCTTCTGGTCTTTGGGATGCATTTTTATCTGATTATAACCTGACGAGCCGTCCATGAAGGAGAAAACCTCATGAGTGGACGTATTGTCTATCATCAGTTCGGTGATTGGCACTGGAAAATCATCCTTCGGGCAAGCTTTATTAAGATCCTGGAAGTCTACGCATATGCGCACTGTCCCATTTTTCTTCATCACCGGGACGATGTTGGCGATCCATTCCGGATATTGAACCTCCTGGATAAAGCCAAAGTCGATCAGCTTCTTGACCTCAGCGTTGATACTCATCTCGAGCTCAAGCCGCATTCTCCTCGGCGCCTGTTTGACTTGCTTGATGTCCGGGGATATCGCCAATTTGTGTACAGCAATTTCTGGATCTAGTCCCGGCATTTCGGAATAGTTCCACGCGAAGCAATCTCTATGCCGCAGAAGCACATCCTTTAACGCAGCTACCCTTTCTTCAGATAGTAACTCGCTGATGAATGTCGGTCGTGGATCGTCTGCCGTCCCTAACTCAATCTTCTTGAGGTTATCTGCAGTGGTATGGATTCCATCTTCCAGCTCTTTTGGCGCTGGTGGGAATTCTGAGATTATCTCGTCGCTGCTGTTTTCGAAGCACCAAGGGAGCTCATCTATGTCCTCGGGCTCTTCTTTTAATATTGTAATCATGTGACAGGTGCGAATTCGCTTCCAATCCCAATGTGGAACTGGTTCTTCTTTCGTGGCCTTGGGCTCGTGCTTCTGTGGCGGCGCTACCCTCCAGTTGTCAGACAGAGTGAATTTGCCAAGCTGATACTGATCTTCGACCCAATTCTTGAAGGTGAAGCAATCTTCAAGAGGATGACCTATTACTCGATGGTAAGAGCAATAGTCCGGGTGTGAGACTTCGCCCACTTGTTCGGGATGTTTAGACTCCGGCAGTGTAAGCATCTGATGTTTTAGAGCGAGGTCAAGTATCTTCTTCGTCTTGTCCCGAGGAAACGAGTACGCTCGACCCATTTTCTTCATGAGGGATAGATTAATAACGCTCAACTCCCGTTTGCGTGGCTTTTTAGCCCTGCTTTGTTGTTGTTGAGCGACTTTTTGGCCTTTCGACTTATTTCTGTTTTTGCGCCGAGCCTTTTTTATAACAGGTTGGCAAGGGGCGGCACTTTCATATTTGACGGCCTGTTGAAGGAGGCGTTGCGTTTTGGCCCTCTCGTAGATGGTCATCTCGCGGTTGTGATCATCTCGGACTTTTTGACCAGCTTCCCTTATAAGCCTGTCCATTTGTTCTTCAAACGACGGACCGAGCACTTTTGCATCTGGAACTTTTACTAGTTCAGGATTGGCGTCCTCCCATTGAGCACCCGCTTCTTCATTGAAGTTGTGCACGACGTAACAGTTGCGGGGCAGCTCTCGTTTCTTGGAGCGAATGTATCCGAGTCCGATTGTCCCTATTCTCCCATTAGGCAGCTTGTGCTGAGTTCCAGGGACGTTCCAGACCCTGTCATAGAATTTGGCCTTTCTAACGATCTGTTCGAAGGGTATCCCTTGGCGCTTCAACAGCCTCTTCAAGCCTTCTGTATAATATCTGGGTAGACGGATGGGTTGAAGCCTGTCCAACGTAGGATCCGCCCCGTGCCAGATTTCTTTCTCCACTTTGTTTTCTTCAGAGCGGTAGAATAGAATTGCTTTTTCGCCTTCTCACCTGGGAGGGATATAGAATGTCCGCAGCTCTTCTACACTGTAGATATTAAGTGCATCCAGTTCTTTATGATGTTTAGGCGGCACCATGGCGACTTGTAGACTTTGCTCTTCGTCAGCGGACATTTGTATTGAAGGTCGAGCAGAGAATACAGCATGGACTTCATCTTCCGAATCGCTACCAAAGATCAATGTAGGAGCCGATGGTCCCGGCTTGGTGTATTGGGGCGGACCCGAATAAACTCTCTCCTCTTCCTCCTCAGTATCACTGCCGAAGACAGGGATGGTAGCGTTAGTTTTATCCTCTGGCTTGTGACACTTCTCTGTGTCTTCGAAATCCGGTAAGAAGTATTTGGCATCCTCGTATTTGCGGACCTCGTTCATAGAGAACGGGTTCAGTTCTCCCGTCACGGTATACTCGAAACCATCCTTAAAATATTTCATACACTGATGTTGTGTAGAAGGGATGATGTTGTACTCGTGTAACCATGGTCGGCCGAGCAAAGCGTTGTAGCATGTCTTGGCGTCTATGACGTGGAACTTAATGTCCGTGACGAGTAGCCCGAAGCGTAGTGTCAGTATCACAGACCCAAGAGTTTTTGACGATTGGGAGTCAAACCCGGAGATGGTGATCTTGTCCCGAGCAAGGTGCTGGACGCTCATGCAGATTTCCTTCAATACCCGCACGTTGAGTAGGTTAACAGACGACCCATTATCGATCAGGATTTTGCCTATCTTTATATCATGGCAGTATCCCGAGACATAGAGAGGGCGATTGTGTTCGCACGTCCCAAGGAGAAGGTCTTCGTCGCCGAAAGTGACATCGGCCGTGTGTACTTCCTCCAATTCATCCTTCATCTTTTCCTCGGCCAGGAATGCTTGGAATTGTTCCGGGTCTTGGAGCGCCTTAATCAACGAATATCTCGCCTCTTTTGATAGAAAAAGGGCGTCAAGAATGCTGAGCTGTGAGGGCGGCTTCCTCAGATGAGCTAAGACGTTGTAATCCACCTTATTCTTCTTTGGTGGGTCTTTGGCAGCTAGCTTTTCCACCACTTGGTCATTTAAGACGATATCTTCAGTGGCATTTTCATTCCCTTTATCTTTTTTGTTCGAGGGTCCGAGGTTCTTTTCGGGCAGCGTGCGATTACGTAGCCGGATATTTTCGCAAACCTTCGGTTCTTCTTCTTTTCTTGAGGCGGACTCTTTAAAGAGGGGGGCAAGTTCTAGTTCTTCATCAGAATCACTCCCGAATGTAGGCACTTGTGATCTACCGGTGTTAACCATGCAACAATCGCCAGCAGTTCTTTTAATCCCTTCGGTCATATTTCTTTGCTCTCGACGAGTTTTACGCTTTTCCCGCTTAAAGTGTTGTCGATGAGCAACATATCCTTGCCACCATCTATCGAAAGCTTTGCACTCTTGAGTGGGGTGCGAAATCTTTTGATGATATAAGCAATAGGAGGGGTGCGTTTCCATTTCACCAGTGATGTTTCCTTCAGAGAATGGTAGCTTCATGCCCATTGATATGGCCTTAGCAAACTTTTTCCTCATCTTGAATTGGCTTTTGTCGGTAGCGGAAGTGTTTAGCTCCAGCGGGATCGTCTCAGCTCTTTCATCAAGTCGCTGGCGCTTGGCCCTTTCCAATATAGCCGTCTCGCGTTCTCGATCAGCTTTACTTTTCAATCGAGCTTCGTTGAGGAATGCGTCAATTTCCTCATCTGATGGCCCCAGAACTTTTGGTTCAGGATCTGCCCCCAGCTTTTCAGTGCAAGGAGTCTCCTCCTCGTTTGTGACCGAATGGGAAATCATATGACAGCTCGCCACATGTTCCTCGGATTCATCCGATGAACTTCCTTCCTCATCTTTTTCTTGAAAAACGTGATTGAGGAATTCTTGGAGCGTAATGGGAGTCCGTGCCTTTTGGTTGTATTCCTCCAGCGCGTCAATTTGTTTTTGCAGGTCCGTGCGCTTGTCGCCAGGTTTCACGGGCTTCTTAGATTTCTTCTTCTTATTTTTTCGAAGATTTTGACGGCTGGCTGCAAGTGCTTGAACCACCACCATCGGTCTTTGGAGTTGGACGTGGCTTCAGCATCCCTTCAATGACCTGCGGTTCCAACGGATTCTTCCACTTGATCGCTGGACATGTCTGGAGGTCGTTTAGCATGCTCTTTGTCTTGGTTGGTAATACAACCTCCCAAGGAGCTTCTTCAACGACGGAGCATGTTGCCCCTGGCGTATTCGTCCCTTTAAAGGTATGGGGCTGCGGGGGATTTACCTTCCATTTGTCAGATAACGCGAACTTGCCCTGTCGGTACTGGTTTTCAAGCCAATTCTTGAAAACGTAGCAATCTTCGATCGGATGGCCTAGTACTCGATGATAAGGACAGTAGTTGGGTTCGTTGACGTCACTTGGTTGCAACGGACGTTTTGGATCCGGCAGATTTATGAGTCTGTTGCGCAACGCCAGCTCGAATAACCTCCTCGTTTTATCGCGGGGAAAGGAATAAGGACGTCCCATCCTATCCTCAAGGGGTACGTACGGGCGCATATTATTTTGACGAGTAACCGGCTTCGAGTCGCTCGGCTGTTGTTGAGCATTAGCGACGGCGATCGCTTTTCCCTTCCCTTTGTCATTTCGGAAGTCCGGCCTTGGAAGAGGGGGTTTATGGCCCATTTGATCCATTTGCGCTAGTTTGTCAATCAAGGCCTGGAAGGTAGTTGGCTTGAAAAACATCATAAATTGTGAGATGGTTGCTTGCGGATCAAGGGTTCCCACAAACATACCTACCACGGGAGCTTCTTCAATGCGCTGCTCACACTTTGACCATAAGTTCCGCCATCGTATAGCGTACTGAACCCACGTCTCGCCGGGTTTTACCCTGGCGTTAATCAGTGCCGTCATCGGGGTACGTTCACCGGCGCTTGCAAAACGCTGAGTAAACAGCAGCTCCATCTCTACGAAGGTTTTAATAGAGTCGTTCGGTAGCTCAGAGTACCGCTTGAACGCCGTATCTGATAAACTTCCAACAAACTGGCGAAGCAACAGCTTATCATCACCGCCGGTGTTGCCGCAGAGTGCCCTGAACTGGGCAACATGCTGATGAGGATTGCCCGTCCCTTTGTAGACATGGAACTTGGGAATTGTGTAACCGGGTGGGTACTTGATTTGATCGTACCAACATGGATATGGCCGCCCCGTTTTTACGACCTGACCGGCCACTTCGGTCGCATGATGAACCTGTATTTGCTGGGCGATGTACTCATCCAAATCAGCTTTGGAGATTGTATCCTCCTTAGCCATCGACAGAGCTGGTGGAGGATTTGATGTTTCTCCCCTATCGTCTCCAAGGACGATCAGGGGCTCTTCAGCCGGAGGATCTTGTTGTATCATCATCCCTATCATGTCTTGGAAGAGGAGGCCCATACGCTGTATGTTGGCTGCTTGTTCAGCAGCCTCTTTGTCCTTCTTCTCCAATATCCGACGAAGGAATTCGGCGTCGGTTTCTTCCTCTTGGCGTTCATCCGAGGCCGTTTCAAGGTTTTCTTTTGCCCCTGTAAGTGCGGCCATAGCGTTCATCATTTCTTGGAGCTTCTGCTGCTGCTCCTGAGCCTTGGTCATTGACCTCGTGTGCGGTCTATGACCTGTTGATATGCGGCTATCCTCCTTTCCCGATGCCACATAAACTGTATGAATTATCATGCCCCCTGACTTAGGGTATTTAGGCTCACCACCTTTGACATTTGTCGCCGGCACGAGGGTTTTCTCCGGCCTTCTTCTTTTGTGGGCCATTGAAGTTGAAGGGGCTGTTGCAGTGGGCATCTTGGTGATCGTTGTCCTCTGCTGTTTAATAGGACGGTCCTTTTCTTTTTGCACCTTCATCTTCTTTCGTTGACGGAAGTGATCCGTGTCGATCACGGAGTCTTGAACCCTCCTCCAAACCTTATAAATTCTTGAGGACAGCCGTTGAGGGGGCTGTTCTTGCTTTGTTTCTGGGACTCTCTCCGCAGGTGGAGGAGATCTCTTCAGTGTAGCGGTTGGAGAATTCTTCCGTACCCTCCTCAGCAGTTCAAAGCTGTTCCCAGTTGGAATAGCAGCGTTGACTTCCACCACTGGAGCCGGTGGAGTTAGCCCTGAGGGGGAGTTGCCCCCTGCCTTTCTCACTCGTTGCCAATGGCGATGTCGAGCACGACGAGCCGTTGGGACTGGCTCGGAGATAGAGGTAGCTTCTTTTTGCCCCTTGTCTGAATGAGGCGCCGCCGGTGTTAACCTCTTAAAGACTGAGGTTGTCTTTTAGGGGGTGATATTTAACCTGTCGAAGACAGATCCTCGGGCAAGGGCAGGAGCAGGAATCGTCAGTCTTGAAAAGACTGACTCTTTGACAGGGGAAGCCGCCTTGACGACTTCTGGAGCAGCAGTTATTGCTTTCCTTGAGACAGCCAATTTAGAGTTCTGATTTATCCTGGTGAAAACAGAGGCTGTCGGTTTGGTAGTGGGCGACCCGTTGACAGGGGTCGTCGTAACAGTAAGCCAGTCGAAGACCGACTTCTTGTTCACTTCCGGTGCAGGTGTTGGCTCAGAGAAGCTTGTAGGTGGGATCATGGTCCCGAAGAACAGACAGTGGTGGCCTGGGTCACCTGGTCTACTGGCAGAGTGAGGAAGGAAGCCGCTTGGGGTCCATATACTACACCTCCTGATAAGGTGGAGCGTTTGTTGCAGTGGCACTTCGAGCAGTTGGTGCAATTAGAGGCCATTGAATCTTGAGTTCTGCGCTAGGCAAAAGACCAAATCTTAGTAACTTGAAATCCGAAGGCAACCATTTAACAAACCGTGATTGGTTCGCGAGGACGACACACGAAGTGTGGAGTGGAAAGAGGAAAAGGTCCCACCGGGCGTGCCAAAATCTGTTCCCCTCCGAAAGACGGCGCATAAGACTGCGATGTCCTGACGCTAAGATTCGGGGCAGATGCTATTTGGTTTTATCCGTCCACCTCTCCGAAGATGCCAAGTTGATTTATGGCATCGTGTATCGGAGGTTTAGACGGATGCAGCCGATGTAGCAGACTTCGTCAGATTCCCCGCTTGAGGGGTTTTTGATTGTGGGGACGCTCTTCCCTGCAGGCGCAAGCCCCTGCAGTTAATTACGCTACTGCATCGCGGTAACAACTTTCTCCTTCTCCAGAATTTCACTTCGTGTCGTATGTGTTTGTTTTGTTTGTGGTTGCCCGTGGATTGTATACGGAGACTGAGTAATGCCGTCGCCCGTAGGACGTGGATTAGTCCAAATCCGTATTTACTTAGATTTGGGTTTGGTGTTTTTAGTTTAAAGATGCATTAGTCGCGTTGCGGCTAAGATCAACTTAAACGTTCGTTAAGGATACGATAGTCCTGTTTGAGACTAAGATCAACTTAACGTGATAATTCATTTAATATCTGGCCATCGGGACTCGTCACCTCTCTAACGTCGTTGAAGGATTACAACGGCAGATGTCAGAGGAGTTCAGAGATGTACCCTTGAACCAAGGTTGATTTGGAGTTTTATAGTCCGTTTGAATGTTTAAGGATACGTTAGCCGTGTTTGGAGGCTAAGATCAACTTAAACGGGATCGTTTAGATCCGGCAAAAGAGCATTTGGAGGCTCTATTGTTCCAGTTTAGGGACGTAGTGGTCCATATTCCAGTTTAGGGACGTGATGGTCCATTATTAGTTTAAGGACGTTACGGTCCATCGCCAGTTTAAGGACATAGTGGTCCATATTCCAGTTTAGGGACATGGTGGTCCATGTTCCAGTTTAGGGACGTAGTGGTCCGACATTAGTTTAAGGACGTTTCGGTCCAACATTAGTTTAAGGACGTTCCGGTCCACGAGTTTAAGGACCCCGCAGTCCGTATTGATGTGTGGTCGTCGGGACCCGTCACCTCTCTGACGTCGTTGAAGGATTACAACGATGGGTGTCAGAGGAGTTCAGAGATGTACCCTCGAACCGGATATAAATTAATTTAAGAGAACAGCTGTGCTCAGTTAATTTAATTTGAGGACTTACAGCCAAAGTTGGGCTAAGTCCAGTTGAAAATGTTCAACATCCTTATTTATTTTTGGTCTATTAGACTTGTGCTAGGGCTTTGCCCACACTTAAATAATGCATTGCATTACTTCTATCTTTTGTTTGGGCTCTGCCCATAAAAGATGCAGAGCATCAATTTCGCTTGGGCTCTGCCCCCCTTTTTATTGCTTTGCAATTTATTTTGGCCTACTAGGCCCCTCTGACTTGGGCCTGGCCCTTTAGTAAAAGAAATACATTGCATTTGTCAGGCGCTTTGCGCCAATCACTGAGCGCAAGCGCTTGTGGTGAGGACACGTGTCATGCTCTGGTGAGGCAAGCGCAACAGCGCAGTGCGCTGCGCTAGTGCGCTGCGCTGTTACGCTGCTAACACGTGGCGCGCTCTGGTGAGTTGCGCCAATTACAGAGAGAAAAGCTCTATTCCAAAAGCTCGTAGCGCAAGTTGTTCTGTAGCTGACACGTGGTGCTCTCCTAAGAGTGCAACAGCGCAGTTTGCAAGTGCAAAGCACTAAGAATTTTTTTTAGATTCCAGAACCAATGGTTCATAAGTGCAAAGCACTATTTGGTTTTTTTGATCTAATTTAGATCAAAGAAAACAAGTGTTTCTTATTTTTCTTGATCTTAGAGAACCAATGGTTCATAAGTGCAAAGCACTATTTTTGTTTTGTTTTTTATTAAAGATCATTGATCTTGTTCTTAGATCAATGATCTATCAGAAGAAATTTTTCTATCTAAAAGGTCTTTTATCTTTCTTCTTGAGATTTCTTCAGAGTTCTTTTCTTTTTTTTTTAGAAAAATGTTTATGCCTTTGAATTGAGGCTTGGGGTCCTTTTTTATAGTGCCCATAAATTAGTTAAAGAGATCTTTCTCTGAGTGATTTAGGGAATTTTCCCCACCGTTGGATTTTTAATCCATGGGCTTCTGTTTTACAGAAGAGAATCTTCTTGTTTTAACAAGAACAGAAAGATTTCATTAAAATCTTTATTCTGTTTTGGCGCAAATGCTCCAGCGCGTGACACGTGTCGCGCAGCGCACAGCACAGCGCAACTGCGCTAGCGCATCTGCTCTGACACGTGTCGCGCAGCGCAACTGCGCTAGCGCATGATACGTGTCGCGCAGCGCAAAGCGCAGCGCCACTGCGCTAGCGCATCTGCGCTGATACGTGTCGCGCAGCGCAGTGCCTGCGCAACTGCGCTAGCGTATCTGCGCTGACACGTGTCGCGCAGCGCAGTGCCTGCGCAACTGAAGCGTTGCTTCCTTTAAATAGAGTTTTGCTCTGATTGGGCGCGCCTTCTTGGACGCTGCGCTGACGTATCAGCGCCTGACATGTGGCGCGTTGCGCCCGAGATTTGAAGCGTTGCTTCAAAATTTTGAATTTCAACATAGCTTTGCTCTGATTGGGCGAAACAGTTACGTGTTGGAAACGAAGGCCGCTTTCCCCTTACCCTTGTTATTTCGAGAGTCCTTATTTGAGGAGGAATGCCCGTGGCCCATCTGGTCTATTTGGGCCAGCTTATCGATCAGAGCCTAGAAGGTCGTTGGTTTGAAGAATGTCACGAACTGAGACACAGTCGTTTGCGGATCAAGGGTCCCAATGAACATGCCCATGGTGGGAGATTCTTCAATGCGCTGTTCGTACTTAGAACATAGGTTCCGCCACCGGATCTCTTATTGGACCCAAGTTTTTCCTGGCCTTACCCTAGCATTGATTAATGTCGTGATCGGGATGCGCTCGCTTGCGCTGGCGAACCGCTGTGTGAATATCAATTCCATCTCTGTGAATGTCTTTACGGAGTCATTTAGGATCTCCGCGTACCATTCCAAGGCTGTTTCTAGCAGGCTGCCAACGAACTGGCGAAGCAATAGTTTGTCGTCGCTTCCGGTGTTGCCGCACAGATCTCTGAACTGCGCGACATGCTGATGAGGGTTGCATGTCCTTTTGTATATATGGAACTTGGGGATCGTATATCTCGGCGGGTACTTGATTTGATCATACCAGGCAGGATACGATCACCCAATTCTGACGATTTGGCCAGCCGCTTCATTTGTTTGATGAGCTCTTATTTGTTGAGCTATAATCATCAAGAGCAGCTTTAGAAATTGTTTCCTCTTTGGTTGTTGGTAAAGCCGGAAGTGGGTTTGATGTTTTCCCTCTATCATCCTCGATAATTATTGGCGGATTCTCGGCTGGGGGTTCTGGTTGGATCATCATACCAACCATATCCTGGAACAAGAGAGCCATTTGCTTTATATTAGCAGCCTGCTCAGCAGCTTCCTTGTCCTTTCTATCAAGCACCCTGTCACGCCCCGCTTCCCGGTGTACGGATAAGGAGACACGACGAGGCACGCGACGTATTTACTTAGAAGTAAACACGTTAAGCGTAAATAAGCAATATAATATAAACATACACAAGAATGACATGAGATGTAAATGAACATCAACATTTTATTTATTAAACATTCTTTACAATACAACTGGAAAGTAAATTCAATGCGGAAAGCAATGCCTAACTAATGGCATGAACAGAAAGTAAAGGTATATACAAGTGACTAAGGTTCTGGGTCTTCTGCGAACTGCTCCAAGTCTTCTGAGCTGGGTTCGATCTCCAAAGAGTCGGGTCCTCCTGACAACATTCCAAAAAAAGAATAGAAAAGGAATGTCTGTTTCCCGCCGCCCCCCAATTAGAGAGAAAGGCTCTGTTAAAAATTTGAAATTTGAACTAAGGCAACGCCTCACGTGCAAAGAACGGGAGCGCCCACGCCAAGAGGGCCCGCGCCAAGAGTCAAAGATTCTGAGGCGGAGCCTCACGTGCAAAGCACGATAGCGCTCGTGCCAAGAGCGCCAGCGGCAAGAGTCAAAGACTGTGAGGCAACGCCTCACGTGCAAAGCACGAGAGCGCCAACGCCAGAACTAAAAGTTCTCCACCATTGGATCAAAGATCAAACGAAGATGATAAATTATCAGAGTGCAGAATTAAATTTTGATTAAGAAAATATTCCTCAAATCTTTTTAAACAAGAAAGATTGTGCTCTGTAAATCAGAGCACCGTTGGATCAAAGATCCAATGATAATTAAAAAATCACCAAGATACAGAATTAAATTCTGATTGAGGAAATACTCCTCAAATTTTTCTAAACAAGAAAGATTGTGCTCTGTAAATCAGAGCACCGTTGGATTAAAAATCCAATACTGATTAAAAAATCACCAAGATACAGAATTAAATTCTGACTGAGGAAATACTCCTCAGATCTTTCTAAACAAGAAATATTGTGCTCTGTAAATCAGAGCACCGTTGGATCAAAAATCTAACGGTGATTAAAAAATCACCAAGATACAGAATGAGTTCTGTATGGGAAAATATTTTCCCAATCTTGTTAAAAACAAGAAAAATGTCTTCTGTAAAACAGAAGTTCTTTGATCAAAGATCCAACGGTGGATAAATTTCCCAAATCAATTAGAGATCTCTCAATGAGAGATTTCCTTAACTGATTCAACAAATCAGCCTCCCCTATATAAAGGACCCAAGACTTCAAGTCTTATAGAGAGAGGAACCTCCCCATAAGTTTCAAATTGAAAGAAGAAGAAGAGAGGAACCCCCCATAAACTTCGATCTCAAAGAGAAGAGCTAGCTTTAAAAAGAAGAATTTTCTTCAAGGTAAAAAAGATCAGAACATCTTATCTGCAAGGGTTTAACCCTCATAAAAAGAACGTAGTTCTTTCCTCGGATCTGAGATCCATGAGACAAGTATCCCATAAATGAGAATTTAATTCTTACGGGGATGAATTTGTTCTTAGGGATCGAACATCCGGGGAAGAACAAAGAATTGAACTTTGCAGATCATAACATAGAAAGAAAGAAAAAATCTAGCGCCAAGCGCTGCAAAATAAAGAGTACTTAGCACTCGGTGGTTGGCTCTCAGTGCCAAGCGCCTCACGTGCGCGCTATTTTATAAAAAGCACTTAGCACTCCAAGTCTGGCACCGAGCACTCCACGTGCTCCTCACGAGAGCGCTAGTTTATAAATGTGCTTAGCACTCAGTGGCTAGCGCCAAGCGCCAAGCACTCCACGTGCTCCTCACGTGGGCACTGATAAAATAAATAGCGCTCTGTAAGAAGAGCCTAGTGCCATAAAGAGTGTTCAACAATCATAATAAAAAAAACAAAAACAAAAAAAACAAAAGAAAGTGGGAAAAGCAAAGCAAAGTGTGAGTGTCAGTATTCACATAAATGTTTAGTATTATGTGCACAGAGAAAAGATTGTGTCCTAGTAACCGTCTAACACTTTATTGAAATAGGAAATGACAGAGACTCTGTGGGCTGAGCCTAAGTTAGCCAATTTCCTAATCAACCGAGCCCATGTGCTCTTTATTCTTCCAAACTGGTCTTAGTCCTAAACAAGACCACCGATCTTTTGACGAATATCCATTGGTTCGAGGGTACATCTCTTCATACCTCTGATATATGTCGTCATAATTTTTCAACGTCTTCAGAGAGATGGAGGGCCCCAATAACCAATAACTTTTGGTGCATCCCCAAACTGTTAAACCAAAACCCTATAGACTATGATGTCTTTAAACCCTATGGACTATGATGTCCTTAAACTCCATGGACTATGATGTCCTTAAACCCAATGGACCGTGATGTCCCTAAACTAAAACGATAGAGCCTGAATGCTTTTTCATTGGATCTAAATGATCCTAAAACCTTGTTAAGTAGATCTTAGTATAAAATTAGACTAACATATCCTTAACAAATATTTAAGTTGATCTTAATCTCAAACGAGATTGACGATCCTTAAATCAAACCAAACCCAAATCTAAGAAAATACGGATTTGGACTAATCCCCGCCCTACGAGCAACAACATAAATTATTCTTCGTATACAATCCACGGGCAACGAAAAATAAAACAAACACACACGACACGAAGTGAACATCTGGAGCACGAGAAAGTTGTTACCGCGATGCGGTAACGTAATTAACTGCAGGGGCTTGCGCCTGCAGGGAAGAGTGTCCCCATAATAAAAAAACCCTCGCAAACGAGAGGGAATCTGACGAAATCTGCTACAACGACCGCATCCATCCAAACCTCCGATACACGGTGCTATAAATCAACTTGGTATCTTCGGAGAGGTGGACGGATAAATCCAAATAGCATCTTCCCCTAAAATTCAGGCCAAACGTCCTAAACGTCCCGGTCATGTATTTCGGCGGTAAACAGATTCTGGCACGCCCGGTAGGACCTTCTCCTCTTTCCACTCCACACTTCGTGTGTTGTGTTTCACGAACAAATCGCGGTCTGCTATGGTTGCCTGTGGATTCGAGGCACTAAGATTTGGTGTCTTGCTCCCGTGCAGAGAAAAGAAGATCAATGGCTTCCAACTGCACCAACTGCGACAACTCCCGCTCCGTCCCGTCTGGAGGAATAACTTACAGGCCCCAAGCAGCCTCCATCTTCGCAATGCCGATGGAACAGGTGACACAGGCCACTACTGGGTTGTTCTTCGAGACTATGCTCCCGCCAATGAGCTTCAACGCACCAGTGCCGTCACAGGAAGCTCCAAAGAAGTCGGCCTTTGATCGACTTACTACTACCATGGACCCTTTCAACGGGTCGTCCAAGTCCAACGCCTCGGTCTTTAACAGACTAGGCCAAAACTCAAGTGGGCCCGCGAAGAAGCCTGCAATACCCGAAGAAGTTATCCCGAAGCGGATAGCTATCCCAGCTCCGATAAACGAAGTCGTCAGAGGGGCTTCTCCTGCTAAGGGATCGGTCTTTGCATGACTGGCCATCCCAATTCCTGCTTCGGGTGAGATCGTTACAAGTGCTTCCCCTGCCCAAAAGTCGGCCCTCACAAGATTGACTATTCCCTCTCAGTGGACGTCTGTCTTTGATAGGCTGACACCGACAACAAATTCTCATCAGATCAGGGGACATGACGAAGCTACCCAGACAACATAGGTGATCCCGGCTACACAACATGCTCGACGTCGTCACTGGCGCCGAGTGAGAAAAGCTGGAGGCAGCTCTCCTTCTGGACCTACACCACCAGCTCCAATGGTGGAATTTGATGCTATTGTTCCAACTGGGAACATCTTTGAGCCGCTCAGGAGGGTGCACAAGAACTCTCCAACTGCTGTGTTGAAAAGGTCTCCTCCATATGTGGAGAACATTACAAAGGCAAACCCGGAACAGCCCTCTCAGCGTCTGTCCTCCAAAATCTACAGGGTCTGGAGAAGAGTCCAAGACTCTGTAATTGACAAAGACTACTCCCGCCGATCAAAGAAAATGAAGGTCCGGCAAGAGGAGAATCATCCCGCCGTCGTACCATAGAAAGTATCGTCTGCGATAGCCCCCTCAACTTCGACCACCCATAAAAGGAGAAGGCCGGAGAAGATCCCCGTGTCTACGACAAATCTCAAGGGCACTGAACCTGAACGCCCCAAGTCTGGAGGCATGGTAGTGCCCACCGTCTACATGGCTTCCGGAAAAGAGGAAAACCGTACTTCTGGGGGTCATCGATGTAGGGTTCCTAGGCACTCTAACAAGGTCCTACAAGGCATCAACCATGCCCAATTCAAAAATTTAGCCGTGCCGAACAACCCTAACCAAGATCGTATACTAGAGATTATGCGAAAAATAGCAAGTTAAACACTTTAACTACAATGAAAGGGATTACAACTTTTGTAGATCCGGTCCTTCACTTCTAAAGCTCCGTGTTGACGTCCTTTCGCTGCGATCATCGGGATCCCGGACTCTAGCGATGGTTTCTTCGGAGAAATGAGCGGGCTAGGTCGTTGACTTCGAGGCCGAAGATGATCTATATCTAGGAGACACAAACTCAAGCTCCATCTTCACTAGGTCAAGAACTTTATGAAGAGAACACTCTAAACTAAATGGCAAGTAGTAGAGGATGATGAAATAGAAAATGGGTTCACTTTAGATTTGGATTTCTCACTCTAAATCTTCACTTGAAAAATTCTAGAAAGTCTTTCTTCACTTGAAGAAGAGGAGGAGGAAGAAAAGAATAAGAATGAATCATATAAAATGAATAATCAAGTGAAGTCTATCATAATGCAACCATGGGTGAGCTAACCTTTGTAGAGACTAAACCATAGTTAATTATAATGGTTTGGTTAATGAATATCTTAATCAAGACAAAATGAGTGGACTTTGTCAAAGTTGATTCGAGCTTCATGAAGCTTCAAGCCATGACAAAAGAAGCCACCATTTTGAATAATTAAGATAAATAAAAAGCTAAATTATAATTAACATGGTGTATGTCACACACCCACCCATGTTTGCATGTATCATCAATCATGATACAAACTAGTGCACAAACATATATCACATATACAACTTGTGCACATCAAGTGAGAAAATCAATCTTAAGTGAAGCAATACAAGTTAATGTAAAGTAATATATCAAATATATAATTATACATTAAATCATTAAATCATTAAATCAACACTTGATTTAACGATCCGGTCATATCGCATATAACCGACTAATATCTAGTGTATCAATGTATCGAATCAACACTTGATTCGGTAACCCGGCTATATCTCATATAACCGTCCGATGATACAAATCGCGAGAATAGAATACAGTATCACATACTGGTATTATTCTCGGTCTCGTACATATCTCGTATGCGCTCCTATTTCGTTTCGCTTGAGCCAGGAAACCTCTGTGTAGGACTCTAAAGACTCGTTAATACGCCGGCAGTAGGTGGTGATCATATCAATCACCCACAAGCCGCAAGCGGTCTGCTAAACGTAACGGCAACCCGGATATTGAGCGATCAGAAGATCAACGAGCAAGCCTGCTCACACTCCTGCGAATCCAATCAGTAACACTTACCGCACAGTCCGGTCTGTTCGTCTGATATGTCGCATATCTCGCCTAGGGGTGGTAAACGTCAGACCCCAGCAGCTTGATAAGTCATGCTGATGTAAGGTCCATAACAAGCATGAAACTACTGATAACACTTACCAGTAAATCAGTGCAACCCTGGCCAGGGATTTCCAGTTATGGCCAGTCGAGCATAGCGCAACATCAACCCCCAATTCCGGGAGAGACGAACCCCCTCCTATCGCTCATTTCCTACATGTGAATCGGGACTGTACCCAAAAACCACCTGTTTGCATGACTCAGTAGAGCCGTGGTAGGGTGGAAATCAAAGCACAGTGGGAGACACACAATACTCTATAACGATCTCGGGTCAACAGACTAAGCTATACCAGTGTCACCAGAGAACTGCCATCTGACGTGAGGTATAATACCATCTGGGAGTTCTCGGCGAGTCCGTTCAGTGTACTCAGTCTCCACTGAGCACCCGCATACCGTCTCTGATGTCAAACACCAATAGATATGGGATCATCCATCGCCCATCATATGGGTCGAGAAAATATACGCTAGTCTACTCTGGAATATCGATGCCCCGTCTCGATATTCCCACGACTAGGAACATTGAAGGATGTACTCATGGACTACCCAGGCCCCACTAGTATGATCTACATCATAGTCCTGGAAGTCGAGTACTCATTCTAAGGGCTTTATCAACATGTAACAGAGAGACAATAAGTATACATGTTAAGATAAAGAGCAACCAGATAGCGTACTATCATGTCGAGCAAGAAAGTCCTCCCTATATATGTCCCAGCATCCACTACATTATACATCTCATGTACAGTAATGGCCTATAGGGCATACATATAACTAACAATCAACCACTTGCACTAGGGCCATCTGTAGCAGTGGTTGTAGTATCTCATACTCAACCATCCCATAATAGTCTCTCTCTGGGAAAAGGCCTTTGTGAGTGGATCCGCCGTGTTGTCCTCTGAGTCTAATCTCCTAACCTCGATCTCCCTGGAGATCAACTATCTCCATGATCAGGTGATACTGCCTAGGAATATGTCTGGGTCACTGATGGGACTGTGGTTCCTGGGTCAAAAACCACACTTCCATTGTCACACAATGGTAAGAACCTAGTTCATCTCATGAACTAATATACACCCAAACTGCCTCTTTGGTAGTATCTTTAATAGCGATGTCACCAGCCTTTATCGTCTAGTTTGCCACGGTATCTAGCTTGGAACTCTTCCAACATACCGTCCCTCCAATGAGGGTAAAGACAATGCCTGTGACTGACATTCAGTCAACCTTATCACCCTGGAACTTTTCCAGTGATTCTCCCCAGGATCAACTGATACCATCTCACAACAACTAGTGAGAATCCTAACATCCAATTAGATCTATCTTATAGATCCAAAATCTAGGATTTAGGAGGTATCACTTTGATCCTATATGGAGAATCCATGTGATAAGAGGAGATTGACCGAGCGTAGCATAGGAAACTCTTTTCCTATCAAGAGTATGTTGTCCACGTACAATACGAGGATGACCACCTTACTCTCTACTACCTTTTTGTATATACAAGGTTCATCTACTATTTTGATGAAGTCAAACTCTTTGACTACCACATCAAAACAGATGTTCCAACTCCGCGATGCCTGCTTTATCCTGTAAAGCAACTTGCACACGTTTTCGCTGCTCCCACTGTCTACGAAGCCCTCTGGCTGTGTACTTATAGACGCTCTCTTCTAAATCAATATTTAGAAAAGCAGTCATGACACCCAACCACCAGATATCGTAATCATGGTATGTAGCAATGGCAAGTAGGATCCGGATGGACTTAAGCACAGCCACTGGAAAAGGTTTCATCATTATCCACGCCTGGTCGATGACGAAAACCTTTAACAAGTCTAGCTTTGAAAGTCTCAACTTTTATATCTACACCAAGTAATCTTCTCAAGATATACTTGCTCCTGATGGGGATTTAACCCTTCAGATATAGCAGCCAAAGTCCATACTTTGTTGGTGTACATGGATTCCATCTCAGATCGCTAAGCATCCAGCCATTCTTACAGAGTCCCCACTCTTGATGGCCTGCTCGAAACTAGTTGGGTCATCATCTCGTGATGCAATCCTCGCTCCCACTGTCATCGAGAAACCGAAGTATCTCTCAGGAGGATGAGGAACCCTGTTAGATCGGCGGAGAGGCTGAGGTTCGTCGGAATCTATTGAATCCTTTAGTTCCACCAAAATTATCTGCTGTAGTTTGTATAGCTGGAACTCCTTCCAGTTCTACCTCATGACCACTAGTATCTTCATAAGAAATTTCCTTTCACAAAGGTGGTATGTTGAGAAACAAAACATATTTTGTTTCTCTGTTAGGTAGAAGATATTCCCTTGCGAATGCTTGGGATATCCAACAAACTTCTACAGAACTGACTTTTCCTCGAGCTTGTCCGGATTTTGCTTTTAGACATAGGCCGGACAAGCCCAAATCTTAACAAACTTAAGATATGGGCTCTTCCCATTCCATATCACATATGAAGTGGTAGGCAATGGATTTGATTGGAACCCTATTCAATAGGTATACAGCTTCTCAAGTGCATAACTCCCAAAAGGAAATAGGAAAGTTAGTAGTACTCATCATAGAGCGCACCATATCACATAGGGTGTGATTGCTCCGCCCGGATACACCGACGTACTGTGGTGTATACGGAGGAGTAATGCTGAGAGAGAATCTCATTCTCTTTTAGAATAGTCCAGGAATCCCGTGCTCAAGTATTCTCCTTCCTGATCACATCAAATGACATAATACTTATACCCGTTTTTGGTTCTCTACTTATAACTTATATTCGGTGATTATCTCAAAAGTTTCGGACTTGTGTTTCAACAGGAACATATGTCTGAATCTAGAGAGATCATCAGTGAATGTAATGAAGTACAAAGAACCAATTCTGGCATATGTAGACATGGGACCTTCATACATCACTATGTATCAGTCCCAAGAGTTCACTAACTCTTTCTCTGTTTCCAATAAACGGAGCTGTGGTCATCTTATCTCTGTGACATGACCGGCAAGTTTCACAAGATGTAAATTCAAACTAATTTAAATATGCATCTAAATGTAACTTTAGCTAGTCGGATCACATTGATATGACCTAGTCTACAAAACCTCAAGAAGGATTCGTTCATTTCTAAACTCTTTCTATCGTGTGTGTTCTGTATACTAAGAACTGTAGTTTGATTTAGAATGTTAATGCTTTTAGATAACGTGCCTGAACCGATCAACTCTTGATATAGGAAATGTTCAAAACATTATACAACAATACAAAATTATATCCTTTCTTTACTAATAAAGAGACTAATATGATGTTGTATATCAGGTTCGGTATCTAATAACATTCGTTCAGAATCAATGTATTCTGGTAATACAGGATGATAGTGACCAACAGACTTGGCTGCAACACTTGCACCGTTTTCTGTCTCATGAAACTTATCACCCGTTCTCAGTTCTCTACCTTTCTGTAGCCCATGTAACAGATTACATATTCGGGATCCTGATC
The DNA here is from genome assembly GCA_030015575.1 of Agapanthus africanus. NCBI lineage: Eukaryota > Viridiplantae > Streptophyta > Magnoliopsida > Asparagales > Amaryllidaceae > Agapanthus > Agapanthus africanus. Next base: position 402,025,991 of record CM057351.1, read on the forward strand.
TGGTATCTAATACCCAGGACGTAAAGGATACCGAGAAACAGTTCTATGTAATAAACATACCCGAAAAAGATGCATCATCATGCACTTTCTTCGTTTGGGCGGCATGGGAAATCTGGTATTCCCCAATTTCCTGCTCGGTCTTATAACAATTATAAGTTGGAGAGGGACCAACGTTCCCCAGCTCAGTATAACAAGCGGGTTCGGTCAATACATCCATATTATTATCTTGATTAAGGCGTGACATGGTCGCTACCTGGAGAGAGAGAGAAGAAAACACTCTGCGTGCGCTCTTGCAAGATTAGATTGGTTATATATTTTATCTAATCAGGATGGTTCCCACTGTTTTTATCAAATCTTCCTTCAAACTTTAAAATGAAAGACTAGCCGGGATTAATTACACTCTACAAGTTCGCCAATCTTTCGGCCAGGCCAGTGCCGGTATTTTGAGAGAGGTTCCCCGTGCTTTCGCACGGACCTAATTAAAATAAACCTCGTTTTTCCAGGGGCGTAACCCCGTTGACACCTTTCTAGACACCTACTTGATCGTCTAATTGTAATGTGCAAAACTCTCCCAGGAGTAACAATTACTCGCAGTGGGTATCGGGATCCAACTATCTCATAGAAGGTATGCAATCTCATTGCAAATTTCAACACTTGAAACTCTCGATAATGGTTTTTACCCCTAGCACCTATGACCTTGGCTATGGTCAACAAATCATAAGCACTAGTCAAGTTCTACTCGTCATTTCGTGATTAATTAGACCCACCCACATGACCCTTGGCTAAGGTCAACAAAGTCACATGACTGTCCTAACTAATCACATCATATGCTGTGTAGGAAGACATCACTTAGCTACCGTACACTACGCCTTGGCTATGGTCGACAAACGCAGCACGAATACTAAGTACTCTACTTCCTAAAATGACGGAGTGTTGCGGATGGTTTTTAATAAAACCTTTAACGCTTTGAACTTGATCTCGCTGCAGAATCAAATGGTTTTTAAATGGAGTGTTTTTGAGGCTTTTGCTAGTTTCGCTAAAGAGGTCATTCCCGGTGAAGGGATCTCGGCTCTTTCCTCGTCGAATGAGGTGCAGGATATTCACAATACCACTATGCAAAGCAAGAACTAGAAAAGCAGTCAAAAGACAAACCGAAGGTTGTAGCATCTGCTAGTTATTGCTAAAGAGGTCACTCCCGGTGAAGGGATCTCGGCTCTTTCCTTATCGAATAAGGTGCTGGATGTTCTACAAGGAACACTGCTATGCAAAGCAACAACTAGAGCTACCTGATTTTTGAAATTCGATTCCGCAACATCTTTTAGGTTTATTTTCTTTCATTAATCTCATTAATGAATGTCCCATCATTTAAGTCCACCTAAACATCACAGATAAATACAACATACACTTATGCCATCCGCATTCGCCTCGATGTCCCGTCTGCACCGTTAGGTTAGGTAACTAACAGCAGAATGGGGCAGGGCTAGCGCGGGTGTAAAACATAAGCAACATCTATATAATATATCATATATACTATATACAGTATCTATCTGATCATATCACATGATCACATCACAGATAACGCAGCAGAAAATATCATATGAAAATATTGGATATACTAGGACGTCCGTGTTTTATTTTGAGCCTATATAAAACACGGATTCCACGGTCGTGATGAATAGCCAATCCCACATCCCTAGACCCCTATGAGAGCGGCAAGCAACCCTACCAATTCTAGAGTTAGGAGACCCGGACTCGACTCCTCGAGATGGTCTCCCACTGGACCCTAGAACCCGGTTACTTGTGCTTCCCTCCTTGGGTCTATCCTAATGCGGAAAAGTAAATAATATACAATGGTGACATCATCCTCAGCCCGAAAGTGCCTCAATAAAAGAATATTACATACAATGAATTTTACATGAATGAAAAAGAAAAACTCTCATCTCACATAAAAAAAACCCGGTTATTCAAACACGACGATCCAATATAACATATCCAGCAACACATAACATCACATGTCATCAACGTAAGTAAATATGCCCATCCTAATTTTCGTTGACATATAGCAACGAAACCGGCGATATCACATATTACACTTACGGTCGCAGAAAAGAAAGTGTAAAACTACAATAGTTGGAATCCGCAACCTTCATAGACATCGCATGCCTAAGCAAATGAATTCCTTAGACATCGCATGCCTAACAATTATAAACCCCGCATTTCAGTCTCAAAATCGAAAACACTTTTCAATACCAAGTCGAGCAATTCAACAAGATTCCCGACATCCTGATCGAATGCTCGTCGCAAACTTTAGTAGACGGCCGCACCCCCGGATGCCGTCGACGAAGTGCACTAAGGCGGAACACCGCTACCGCGAGCACCCGAACGGATGCTTTTGGCTACGGGGTTCTCCTACAGTCACTTGGTCGGGGCTATGGGGCGTGGCTATCTATTAAGTTTACCCGGCGAGTATCCGCGTACGCTACGTGATTGCGACGGACTTTTGATCACATCAAAATTCCGTGGCAACCGATCAAATGAGACCGAACTGCTAGATTTATAACATTCAAATTAGTTATCTCATGACTACTTGTGGATTCCAAATATTGTATCACATTCCAGATAAATAGACAATGTTAAACTTTCCGATCGAATAATCAAACATCCAAGTTTTCCCAAATAGCTCAACACTTGAAATAAGTTTTAAAACATCCATTTCATGCCACAGTACCAACGGTCCAGCTGTAGAAGGGTCAAGCCAACGCCTCACATGTGGCACGCCGTACTACCCCAAACCCTAAGGTTCAAAAGGCAGTTCAAGACGGTCACATGATCGAGTTAAGGTTTGTTGTCTTCTAGAGGGTCCATCGCGTTACTTACACGATTTAGAATGTTCTTAAACTACGGAAAGATCCAACACTTGGAAATTTTCCGGCAGGGGAAAAAATGAGTTATTGATATCCGGTCGAACTTTTTAACACGTTCTAAAATTACCCGGAAAAACAAAAACAATGTCAAATTATCCGATCGAATCAACGAGTCCCCAATACACCCCAGAAAACTCAACACTTGAGTAAATAAAAAAATATCTAGAAGAATCAGGAATTACAGACGGACATTACTGTACAAAAAAGAAACCCTAACTCTACTGTTGAGCCGCGGAACCGCCGCTAATAGCATGTCATTGCCGTGGTTCCGCAGCCGTTTAAGTGAGTTAGTGTCTCATTTTTCACATATGTCCATAGAATTCCCTGTTGATTTTTTTGAGTATTTTTAATTTGGAAAAAAACACATTTTCAGAAAATGTCCAGAGAGGGGTAAAATCGGGGGATTCCAGGTTCGATCGGACTTTAATCTTCGTCTAGACTTCGCGTAAAGCTCTAGCTTGGCTCTGATACCACTGTATGGTTCCTAGGCACTCTAACAAGGTCCTACAAGGCATCAACCATGCCCAATTCAAAAATTTAGCCATGCCGAACAACCCTAACCAAGATTGTATAGAGATTATGCGAAAACTAGCAAGTTAAACACTTTAACTACAAGTGAAAGGGATTACAACCTTTGTAGATCCGGTCCTTCACTTCTAAAGCTCCGTGTTGATGTCCCTTCGCTGCGATCATTGGGATCCCGGACTCTAGCGATGGTTTTTTCGGAGAAATGAGGGGGCTAGGTCGTTGACTTCGAGGCCGAAGATGATCTACGTCGAGAAGACTCAAACTCAAGCTCCATCTTCACTAGTCAAGAACTCTGTGAAGAGAACACCCTAAAATAAATGGCAAGTAGTAGAGGATGATAAAATAGGAAATGAGTTCACTTTAGATTTGGATTTCTCACTCTAAATCTTCACTTGAAAAATTCTAGAAAGTTTTTCTTCACTTGAAGAAGAGGAAGAAGAAGAAAAGAATAAGAATGAATCATATAAAATGAATAATCAAGTGAAGTCTATCATAATGCAACCATAGGTAAGCTAACCTTTGTAGAGACTAAAGCATAGTTAATTATAATGGTTTGGTTAATGAATATCTTAATCAAGACAAAATGAGTGGACTTTGTCAAAGTTGATTCAAGCTTCATGAAGCTTCAAGCCATGACAAAAGAAGCCACCATTTTGAATAATTAAGATAAATAAAAACCTAAATTATAATTAAAATGGTGTATGTCACACACCCACCCATATTTGCATGTATCATCAATCATGATACAAACTAGTGCACAAACATATATCACATATACAACCTGTGCACATCAAGTGAGAAAATCAATCTTAAGTGAACCAATACTAGTTAATGTAAAGTAATATATCAAATATATAATTATACATTAAATCATTAAATCAACACTTGATTTAACGATCCGGTCATATCGCATATAACCGACTAATATCTAGTGTATCAATGTATCGAATCAACACTTGATTCGGTAACCCGGCTATATCTCATATAACCGTCCGATGATACAAATCGCGAGAATAGAATACAGTATCACATACTGGTATTATTCTCGGTCCCGCACATATCTCATATGCGCTCCTATTTCATTTCTCTTAAGCCAGGAAACCTCTGTGTAGGACTCTGAAGACTCGTCAATACGCCGGCAGTAGGTGGTGATCATATCAATCACCTACAAGCCGCAAGCGGTCTGCTAAACGTAACGGCCATCCGGGTATTGAGCGATCAGAAGATCAACGAGCAAGCCTGCTCACACTCCTGCGAATCCAATCAGTAACACTTACCGCACAGTCCGGTCTGTTCGTCTGATATGTCGCATATCTCGCCTAGGAGTGGTAAACGTCAGACCCCAGCAGCTTGATAATTCATGCCGATGTAAGGTCCATAACAAGTATGAAACTACTGATAACACTTATCAGTAAATCAGTGCAACCCTGGCCAGAGATTTCCAGTTATGGCCAGTCGAGCATAGCGCAACATCAACCCCCAATTCCGGGAGAGACGAATCCCCTCCTATCGCTCTTTGCCTCCATGTGAATCGGGACTGCACCCAAAAACCACCTGTTTGCATGACTCAGTAGAGCCGTGGTAGGGTGGAAATCAAAGCACAGTGGGAGACACACAAGACTCTATGACGATCTCGGGTCAACAGACTAAGCTGTACCAGTGTCACCAGAGAACTGCCATCTGACGTGAGGTATAATACCATCTGGGAGTTCTCGGCGAGTCCGTTCAGTGTACTCAGTCTCCACTGAGCACCCGCATACCGTCTCTGATGTCAAACACCAATGGATATGAGATCATCCATCGCCCATCACATGGGTCGAGAAGATATACGCTAGTCTACTCTGGAATATCGATGCCCCGTCTCGATATTCCCATGACTAGGAACATTGAATGATGTACTCATGGACTACCCAGGCCCCACTAGTATGATCTAAATCATAGTTCTGGAAGTCGAGTACTCATCCTAAGGGCTTTATCAACATGTAACAGAGAGACAATAAGTATACATGTTAAGATAAAGAGCAACCAGATAGCGTACTATCATGTCGAGCAAGAAATTCCTCCCTATATATATCCCAGCATCCACTACATTATACATCTCATGTACAATAATGGCCTCTAGGGCATACATATAACTAACAATCGACCACTTACGCGGTCCGTAACTAAGGCTCAAGAGCAACAACAGAAACTTCAGGAGATACTGACGAAGATGGCCGCACTTACTGGGTAGAAAGAAAGCTCTGAAGTATCGTCGGATCAACGCCAGGAGAAGGAAACCGATGCCGAGTTTCTACGAAGGATGCTCGAGAAAAAAGATAAAGAGACCGCGGAACAAGTGGCTAATATAAAACAAATGGCGCTCCTATTCCAAGATATGGTGGGGATGATTATCCAGCCGGACCCTCCAGCCGAAGATCCCTCAATAATCATTGAAGACGACAGAGGGAAGACATAAAACTTTCTTCCGGCTTTATCAACAGCCAGAGAGGAGACGATCTCGAAATCTGCGCTTGATGACTATATAGCTCAACAAATACGAGCTCATCAGGCAAGTGAAGCCACTGGCCAAGTCGTCAGAACTGGGCGACCATATTCAGGCTGGTATGATCAAATTAAGTACCCGCGGGGATATATGATCCCTAAATTTCACGTGTACAAGGGGACAGGAAACCCCCATCAGTATGTCGCTCAGTTCAGGGCTCTCTGCGGCAATACCAAAAGTGATGACAAATTGCTACTTCGCCAGTTCATCGACAGTTTAGCAGAGACAGCTTCCGAATAGTACTCAGAGCTTCCGAATGACTCCATTAAAACATTCATAGAAATGGAGTTGTTATTCACCCAGCGTTTCGCAAGTGCCAGCGAACGCACCCCGATCACAGTGCCAAGGTGAAGCCAGGAGAGACTTGGGTTTAGTATGCAATTCGGTGGCGTAACATGTGGTCGAGATGCGAACAACGCATAGAAGAAGCTCCTGCCGTGGGCATGTTCGTGGGGACCCTGGATCTGCAGGCAACTATATCCCAATTCATGATGTTCTTCAAGCCGACCACTTTCCAAGCCTTGATCGACAAGCTGGCCCAAATGGACCAGATAGGTCATAGACCGCCCTCCTCGAAAATGGAGCTTCGGAACGAAAAGGGTAAACGGAAGGCGACCTTTATCACTAACGCTCAACAACAGCCGAGTGATCTGAAACCGGTTGCTCACCAAGGCAACAAACCATGATTCTTCGACGAGAAGTTGAGACGTCCTTACTCGTTTCCCCCGGATAAAACAAGGAGACTGTTCGAACTAGCGGTGCGCAACAGGCTCATCACCTTGCCACATCCGAAATGCCCACTGCAGCCCGGCGATTTCAACAATCTCAATTACTGCCCCTATCACCGAATATTAGGCCATCTAATCGAAAATTGCTTCATCTTCAAAAACTAGATTGAGGACCAGTACCAACAAGGCAAATTCGCACTGTCTGAAAACTGGAGGGTAAACCCACCACAACCGCACGCTCCTAAAAAGGTGGACACGCCGGGGGCATCATGCTCATTTATAAAGGAAGCTCCATGGGAAGTTTTTCTTTCAGAAAAAACTAAGAGAATACTTAAAGATCTTCAAACATGTCCGGCAATCAGTTGGAAAAGCCCGCTGGAGCCAGAGATCATTGAGGGAATGCTGAAACCGCGCCCAACACCAAGAGTTGGTAGCAATGGGCAAAATACCCAGGCCCAGCCGTCAAAATCTTCAAAGAAAAAGAAGAAGACCAAGGAGCCCACGCATCCTGATGACAAGCGCACGGACCGGCAAAAGCATATTGACGCTCTAGAAGAATATAACCAGAAGGCGCGAACCCCGGTCACACTCCAAGAGTTTCTCAACTATATCCTTGAGAGCGGAGATAATGACAATGACGATGGAAATGGCTTGTCAGAAAAACCCGAGGATTATGTGACGAGTTGTCACATGATCTCTCATTCACCAATAAATGACGAAGAAGCTCACTCGGCATCAAAAGATAATGTAAAGGAGCTGGGGGCAGGATCGGTGCCAAAATTCTTAGAACCGTCAAACGAGATGATTGACATGTTGCTGAGCGAAGCCCGTCAAAAGAGCAAAGCCGATCAAGAGCGTGAAATGGCCATATTTGAAAGGTCCAGGCATCGGCGCCAAGTTGAAGAAGTCATGGTGGGGATGAGTCGCAAAGCGCTCCAACCAGATCGAAGTACGCCTGCTGCAGACAAAAACAGGCTTAAGACAAGGAAACGGTTCACTGAAGCCCTGTCAATGGGAATGAAGCTGCCTCCTTTCAAAGGAGATACTTCTGGCGGTATATACCTTGACGAAGCGGGCATTCATCCAAGCTACTGCTTGTACCATCGGAAGGTTACACATCCCACTGAAGAATGCAATACCTTCAAGAAATGGTGGCAGGGATACGTTACTCACCGACAACGTTTCAAGCGGATGAAGCGCAAAACTCGTCGGGAGCAGAGAAATACGACAGATGAGCGCAAAAGAACTGCCGGCAACTGTCACATGGTTGATACCAATAGATCTCAAGTTCTCACCTTCGGAAGCGATTCTGACGAAGAAATAGCCCTTGGCCCTCTCTTCAAAGAATCCACCTTAGGAAAAGAAGAAGAAATGAAGAACTGTGAGAATATTCAGCTGCTCAATCGTACGCTGCCCGAAAAGAATCTCGGACCTACAAACAAGGGATCGAACAAAAAAGATAAGGGGAAGGAAAAATTCTCTGAGGATATCGCCCTCGATGATCGAGTCGTCAAAGAATTTGCAGCCAAGGACCCACCTAAGAAAGACAGAGTGGATTACAATGTCCTGGCGCACCTGAGGAAAATACCCTCGCAGCTAAGTGTGTTGGATGCCTTTCTCCTGTCTAAAGAGGCACGAGGTTCCCTGATCAGAGCATTACAAGAGCCCAAGCAGTTTCAAGCTTTCCTTGCCAAAGAAAAGATGAAGGACGAGCTGGAAGAAGTGCATACAGCTGACATCGCTTTCGGTGATGAAGATCTCCTCCTCAGAATGTGCGAGCATAACCGTCCCCTGTATGTCACCGGGTACTGCCATGATATCAAGATAGGGAAGATCTTAGTTGAAAATGTATCTTCTGTCAACCTCCTAAATGTGAGGGTGCTAATGGAAATCTGCATGAACGTTCAGCACCTCGTTCGGGATAAAATCACCATCTCCAGATTCGACTCCCAGTCATCGCGGATGCTTGGGTCTGTAATACCGACGTTACGCTTTGGGCTGCTCGTCACTGACATCAAGTTTCATGTCATTGACGCCGGGTCCTGCTACAACGCATTGCTCGGCAAGCCTTGGTTACACAAGTACTACATTATCCCTTCTACACAACATCAGTGTATGAAGTATTTCAAAGATGGTCTCGAGTATAACGTGATGGGGGAACTGAACCCGTTCTCCGTAAATGAAGTCCGAAAGTACGAAGATGCAAAGTATTTCCTACCAGACTTTGAAGATACGGAAAAATGCCATAAACCAGAGAATAAGCAAAAATCTATCACCACTATTCCGGTCTTCGGGAGCGATACCGAGGAGGAGGAAGAGATAGTCTATTCGGGGACGCCCTAATGCAACAGGCCGGGACCATCTACCCCTATCCTGGTCTTTGGCAGTAACTCTGAAGACGTGGTCAACGCAGCGTTCTCGATCCGTCCATCAATGCAGGTCCTCACTGGAGATGATCAGAGTTTGCAAATTTCCATGGTTCCACGGCAGCACTACAGAGAGCTTGATGCGCTTGAAACATATGGTGTGCAAGAGCTGCAGACATTCTACGTCCCTCCCAGGCAAAGAGATGAAAAGACAATCCTATTATATCGATCCATGGAAACTAAAGTCGAGAGAGAAGTCTGGCGTGGTGCCGAACCTTCACTTGACAGGCTCCAACCAATCCGTCTGTCCAGATACTACGCAAAGGGATTAAAGAGGTTATTGAGATGCCAAGGCGTACCCTTTAAGCAAACCGCGCGACAGGCCCAATTCTACAACAGGATCTGGAACGTGCCCGGAACTCAGCGAAAATTGCCCAACAGAAAAATGGAAACGATCGGGCTTGCATATGTCTAGTCCAAGAAACGGGAGCAGTTTCATGGCTGCCATGTCATAAAGAACCTTGATGAAGAAGAGGATGTTTTTTTAAAAGACGCTGACGTTGAACTAGAACGAGGTCCTGCCATAAAAATGCCGAGTCCGTCGTTTGAAGAACAGATGGGCAAGCTAGTAAGGGAAGTGAGTCAAAAGGTTCGGAATGACCAGAGCCGCGAACTGGCCATTTACGAGAAGGCCAAGACGCAATACCTCCTTCAGCAGGCTACGGACGATGACAATGCCCTCCACCGTCAGCCCGCCATGCATTCCCAAGATAAGAAAAATGCCCGATGCGGAGGCAAAAAATAAGTTAAAGAACGGAAAACGTTTGACAGCGGCAAGACGGATCCAAAAGGCCACGCGATCGAGAAAAGGTCAGCCGGAATCCGTCTCTTATGAAAAAGATGGGTTGAGCATATTTGTAACATTTGGAATATTTAGAAATAAATTAAATTAATTAAATTAAAAATAAAAATGATAAATCACAAAACGGTTAAAATCAAATATGTCAATCATCATAAGTTGTATATAGTACAATTTAAATTAGAATTTTTAAATGTAAATTAAATAAGTTATAAGGATTTTAATGATAAATTTAGCTTCATTTTAATAAAATGTGTGTTTTATAATAAGTTAAGTTGTGAGGGGCTAAATTGTAAAGTTTAAGTTTTTATGCAAATAGGATATTGTTGAGGGTATAAGTGGAAGTGAGTGGAAATTAATTTAGTTCAGAATTTATATTCAAATTAAAACTAAAATTAAAGATAAAGCTTAACCACCTCATGCTTGCATGCACACCTTCAACCTCCACCTCCTCCTTGCATGAAACACACACACTTCAACACTTGACACCACCTCCTTAACCCTATCCCTTCCTCCATTCATTTATAAAGCTCATTCTCAGTTCAAAACTGAGAATAAAACTCAAAGAAATTTAAAAAGAAAAGGAAATTTAAAAGAGAACAAGAAAGAACAAGAGGAAGAAGATGAAAGAGGAGCTTGTTCTTGAGTTTTGTTCATCATCAAGCTAGGAGGAGCTTATCAATCTTGGGGGGTTATTCCTACAGCAAATTTTGGAGGGTAAAACTCTTAAACACAGTAGGTAAATTAGGCTCTGTAGATTAGTTAGTATAGATTGAACATGTCACATAATATCGTATTTTAGTTAAATTTAATGTCCGTTAAAATCTGCTTTAATCTGGAAAATATTTAACTTAACTAAACAGAGTTAAAATGATGTAGGAAACAACTAGAACAAACCATAGAACCACGAACCCAAGGGGCCGGTTTTAGGCCGGCGGCCATATAGGAAAATCCGGCTTCGCCGGCCATGGAGAGAGCTTTGTCGGTTTGCTCTGTTGGGTATGCTCCAGTGTGTTATCTTGGTTATTTTGGTGTTGTTTAATTAAATTAGTTTCACAGTAGTTAAAATCTGGGAATATATATCGGAAAGGGTAATTCAAAACACTATATACGATACGACTAAAACACGTCGCGTTTTATATTCTGTAACAGTACAGATTAAGGTTAAAATTCAGCAAGATTAAGTGTTTAATAACTTGATATAATCAAATAGTATGTAACTTGTAAGTGGGAAATGGTGTTTTTCATTTCCGTCGTATCGGAATAGCTATTTTTCTTATATAAGTTAAAATTGTAAAATTTAGATACAGATACGAGAATTTCAGAAGCAGCGAGGAAAGGGAAAGGATTAGCAATTCCAGAGTGGATTCGACCTTTCCGGTGAGTAGACTAAATATCTACCGGGGAATTTTGTAAAGATGGCGAGTTTCGCCCGTAGTTTTACTTAACTTAATACTTTATATCGTTATGCCAAATTGATAATATGCATTCATCATATACACATATAAATTGCTTAGTTGTTAGAACACTTCATAATTATCGACGAGTCATGCCACGTGCATGTCTTATATGCTACGCACACCTCGTCGATATTGCTATGTCACTTTACACTTAAACATCATATTTGTTAACATAAATTTATATCGTATGTCACATATCATTAATAGTAGTAAATTGCATCGTTTACATCATGCTGCTATATGCGTTTTCTGTGTTATATATGAGGTAAATGCAGAATTGAGGATTTATGGTTTTGAGTTTTGAACACTATTTCATAAATCCAGAGTTTTTATGATTGAGGTGTCATGTCCATCATGAGATGTTTTCTGTTTTGGTTTTATTCCGGACCGAGTGGGGGAGATATACGGTCGCGGATTTTACGTTATCCATACTGAGTGGGGGAGATATACAGTTGGATACATGGTGGACCCGGTCAAGACCGAGGGGCAGGATAGCCGTATTGAGACGGGGGAGCCTAGCGAGGTTACTCGATACCGGAGTTAGTGATAAATATACGGCGTATATCTAGATGATAACGACCGGTATTATTGATTCAGGATCATTAGGGGAATGATGCCTATAAGAATGGAAGTTTTGTGTCGTTGATGGACACTGAGAAATGATTTTATTGAGTTGTGATTTCCGAAGTATCATGAGATTTATTGTTGAACTTCGCATATACTCATACCTCATTTGGATTCATATTTCAGTAGTATGATTGTCATATTTACTTTATTCACCGTCATATGTTAGTCATATTCACTGAGTTGGCAACTCACCCCCGTCGTGCCACAGTTCCTTGCAGGGATAGAGTTGACGGATAGCTGCGAGGCAGAGCTACTTTTGCAGTTGTATTTCATCTTTTGATAAGTAGGTTACATGTGTAGTAACCTTCCTTTTTGATATAGTATTTTGTATCTAGAAAGTCTCCATCAAATCTGTATTTTAACTTAGAATGAGAGATTATATATATATGGACAGTTGAGATCTATTGGTCAGTATCATAGTTTCCTTCTTTATGAGATTCATAGTGATGTTCTATATGTTTATATTCATGTTCATTGTTAATATTGTTGATTCCAACTAGGAATACAACTAAAATTAACCCTTATTATTTGTTTAATAAATTAACTTCATAAATTGGGATTTTTACTTAAAAACTAAATTTTCATAAATAATTCCGCAATACGGTATTTTGATCTTGGTTTTCGGCTTACTTGGACTTGTGCATATCTTTAGATATGATACAATCTAAGTGCCGGTCACATCCAAACTTGGGTCGTGACAAAGTTGGTATCAGAGCTTAGGAGTAACCTTACGGAATTAAATAAGGGATTTCAAGAGGTTGATGTGAGTTCGAGAGTTAGGATGACATTTGGTTTGATGGAGTAGGTGAATTAGGATGAATGCAGTACCGTACGTATGTTCCGCGGCATATTTACGTTATCGTATTCAGCCTAACTAACCTTAGGATGTTTATCTTGATCTATTCTTCCGTTGATTCTCCGTTATTGATTGCTTCCATTCCTACATCTTATCAACTCTCGTTTCTTGTTCCAGTTGCTATGGCTACGCGGGCTAGGCGAGCCGCAGCCAGAAATGCAGCTAGGGCGAGTCCGCCTGTGACGACGACTGGTACACCGGATGTTCCGGCGGTGCATGCGCATGTTGATCCATCTCCTCCAGATCGCATGACTAGGATTGAGGAGGGTATGTTGGGATTACAGCGAGTGGTAGGACAGTTAGCTGTGACCACTCGAGTACTGAGACCAGATCCAGCACTGACCGTAGCGGAGTCCGAGGTACAGCCTACACAGACGGTGGCGCTAGTAGATACGAGAGTGATGGAGGTATCACTTGCAGAGTTTATGCGATTGAGACCCCCGGTATTTACAGGGACCGATGTGGCGGAAGATCCTCAGTCTTTTCTTGATAGGATGGCGAGGATTGGCAGATCATTGCGATGTTCTGATGCGAGGTCAGTTGAGCTGACTAGTTTTCGTTTGGAGGGACTTGCACAGGAGTGGTGTGAGTCGATGGAAAGAGGGCGAGCTACGAATCTTCCTTCGATGACGTGGACCGAGTTTTCTACAGTCTTTCTTGCCTGATTTCTTCCCCAGAGTGTGAGGGACGCTAGAGCTAGCAATTTCGAAGCATTGAGGAAATCAGCAAGTATGTCAGTAGCAGATTATGACTTACGATTCACCCAGTTGTCGCGATATGCCCCATACTTAGTACCTACGGAGGAGCTTCGGGTGAAGAGGTTCCTAAGGAGTTTGGACACGCAGTTGTATCTGGCGATAGGCTCCTAGCATTTTGATACGTATGCACAGGCCATGGATGCGGCGATTCGAGTAGAGGAACGTTTGACCGAGTCAGTGGTCGTTCCGGAGCCAAAGAGGAGTAGGCCGATCGTGCCGACGAATAGACAGTTTGGCAGAGGTAGAGGGTCATATCCAGGAAGATATACTCCAGGCCGCAGTGTCGGACGAGGTTGGACACCGGGCCAGATGTTCAGTTCTTATCCTGATGATCAGAGATCACCATCTACCTGTTTTAGTTGTGGACTTCCCGGACACTTTGCGCGGGATTGTAGATCTCAGGGAGGGACCGTTGCTCCACAGGTTGCTTTACCCCTTCCACCTCCTACACCGATGGCTTTACTTCCTCCCTCAGTTGGCGCTACACGCCAGGCAGTTGCACCACGAGGTCGAGGCTTTGCAGGACGTGCTCAAAGAGGTCGAGGAGATAGAGGTAGAGGACGACAGAATGCGGGCAGGGGCCAGGCATGGGTATTTGCGCTGACTCCACAGGATGCCCAGGCATCAAATGCAGTCGTGACAGGTACTCTTACAGTATGCTCATTAGAGGCACATGTTTTATTTGATCCCGGTTCTACACATTCTTATGTATCTTCACGATTCGCACTTTTGTTGGGGAAAGAGTCGTCATTATTAGAGTTACCTTTGGTAGTGATTACTCCGGTTGGAGACTCTTTTATAGCTCGGCATGTATTCAGATCGTGTTCGGTGCGCATTGGTGATAGAGATTCGCTAGTTGATCTGATTCTCCTTGACATGTTAGATTTTGACATACTTCTTGGTATGGATTGGTTAGCCGCTTGTCATGCCTATGTAGATTGTCGAGGAAAAGCGGTTAGATTTTGTTTTCCAGGTGAACCGGTGTTTGTTGTGCAGGGGGATTGCAAGTTAATCCCTGTCAATATGATTTCTGCTCCTTGTGCGGGGCGGCTCTTGAAGAAGGGTGGTCATGGGTTCTTGGCTTTCGTTCAGGACTTAGGGGTCATTGAAGTTCCATTGGACCAGATTCCGATCGCGCGAGAATTTCCTGAGGTATTTCCTGCTGAGTTACCAGGATTGCCACCAAATCGCGATATCGAATTTTGTATCGACTTGATTCCGGGTGCAGGGCCTATTTCTATACCACCCTATCGAATGTCACCGACGGAATTGAAGGAACTCAAAGGCCAGTTGCAAGAGTTGTTAGATAGAGGACTTGTTCGTCCCAGTGTTTCACCATGGGGAGCTCCTATCTTATTTGTAAAGAAGAAGGACGGTAGTATGAGAATGTGCATTGACTACCGACAGCTGAATCGCGTCACTGTGCGAAACAGGTATCCATTACCACGTATAGATGACTTGTTCGATCAGTTGCAAGGAGCTGGGTTTTTCTCGAAGATTGACTTGAGGTCAGGGTATCATCAGTTGAGGGTTCGGAAGGACGATATTCCAAAGACGGCGTTTCGTACGAGATATGGGCATTATGAATTTTTGGTGATGTCGTTCGGACTCACCAACGCCCCAGCATCGTTTATGGATATGATGAACCGTATCTTTAGACCATTTATCGATCGGTTTATTATAGTATTCATAGATGATATTCTTGTTTATTCTCGGAGTCAGACGGAGCACGAGCAACATTTACGTATCACATTGCAAACCTTGAAGGAGCATCAGCTGTATGCAAAATTTTCTAAGTGTGCATTTTGGCTCGATAGTGTGAAGTTCTTGGGTCACATAGTTACGAGAGAAGGTATATGTGTGGACCCAAAGAAAATTGAAGCGGTACAACACTGGCCCAGGCCTATGTCAGTTACGGAGGTTCGGAGTTTCTTAGGTCTGGCAGGTTATTACAGACGCTTCATACAGGATTTTTCACGGATAGCGGCACCTTTAACAGGATTGACTAGGAAGGAAGTTCCATTTCAATGGACAGACGCGTGTGAGCAGAGTTTCCAACAGTTGAAGACGCATTTGACGACTACACCTGTATTATCTTTACCTTCCGGGTCAGGGGGTTTCGTCGTATATTGCGATGCTTCTAGAGTGGGACTAGGCTGTGTGTTGATGCAACACGGCAGAGTTATAGCTTATGCTTCTCGACAGTTGAAGAGGCATGAACAAAATTACCCCACTCATGATCTAGAGATGGCTGCGGTAGTATTCGCATTGAAGATTTGGAGACATTACTTGTATGGAGAATCGTGTCAAATCTTCACAGATCATAAAAGCTTAAAGTATATCTTTCAGCAGAAAGATCTGAACCTCAGGCAGCGTAGATGGATGGAACTGGTGAAAGATTACGATTGTGAGATCTTGTACCATCCAGGCAAGGCGAATGTTGTAGCAGATGCCTTGAGTCGGAGGCCTGGAAGTAATTTATCTCATTTGAGCATTTTGCAGAGACAGTCTTCTACAGACTGGCAGATCTTATGTGATAGTCGTATACAGTTTGAATTCTCGTCAGCAGGAGGCCAGCTAGCACATGTTCGCACCAGACCTCAGTTATTAGATCGCATTCGAGAGGCGCAGCCTACAGATACTCGTATGATGGAGATTATGGATCAGGTTAGGCAGGGCAGGGAGACGGAGTTCGTGATTGATGATCATGGAGTATTACGTTTTAGGACTCGTCTCTGTATGCCAGATTCTGACGGATTGAGGCGTGAGATTTTGGAGGATGCCCACAGATCAGCATAGAGTATTCATCCTGGTTCCACCAAAATGTATCGTGATTTGAAAGATATTTATTGGTGGGAAGGAATGAAGAAGGATGTTACAGATTATGTTTCACGATGCTTGACTTGTCAGCAAGTCAAAGCAGAACACCAGAGGCCAGCCGGGGAGCTGCAACCCTTACCCATTCCAGAGTGGAAATGGGAACAGATTTCCATAGATTTCGTGGTGGGTCTACCCAGGACTAGCAGAGAGTATGATTCCATTTGGGTGATTGCAGATAGATTGACAAAGGCCGCTCATTTTCTTCCAGTGAAGACGACGTATGGATTTGCTCAGTATGCACAGGTTTATATCGATGAGATTGTACGTCTACATGGAGTGCCGACATGCATAGTATCAGATCGAGGTACCCAGTTCACTAGCAGGCTATGGCAGAAACTTCAGGACGCTCTTGGTACACGACTGAGTTTTAGTACAGCTTTCCACCCACAGACAGACGGTCAGTTGGAGCGGACCATTCAGATACTAGAGGATATGCTTCGGGCTTGTAGCCTAGATTTCGGTGGTAGTTGGGATCGTCACCTACCTTTGGTAGAATTCTCGTACAACAACAGTTTTCAAGAGACGATCCAGATGGCACCCTTTGAAGCTTTGTATGGAAGGAAATGTTGATCACCCGTTTGCTGGACGGAACTTAGCGAGAGTGGCATTTTAGGACCGCAAATAGTACAGGAAACTACAGAGAAGATTCAATTGATACGAGATAGAATGAAAGCGGCTCAATGTAGACAGAAGTCATACGCAGATCGACGACGACGTAAACTCGAGTTTGATGTGGGAAATCATGTGTTCCTTCGAGTATCTCCAATGAAAGGTGTGATGCGCTTCGGGAAGAAAGGGAAGCTCAGCCCCAGATATGTTGGACCTTACGAGATCTTAGAGAGGGTGGGCGCTGTAGCTTATCGGTTAGCACTTCCACCTAATTTTCCCGACGTGCATCCGGTGTTTCACGTTTCGATGTTTCGCAGATATCTTCACGATCCATCTCACGCGATCCAACATCAGACCTTACAGCTTGAGCCAGATTTATCCTACACAGTGCAGCCAGTCGCTATTCTTGACAGGCAGGCAAAGCAACTACGATCAAGGATACTTCCATCTGTAAAGGTTCTCTGGCAAGGAAAGAATCGCAAGGAGGTTACTTGGGAGACGGAGGACGCAATGCGAAAGAAATTTCCACATCTTTTCGTAGGTATGTCTAGTAATTATTTTAAATTCGGGGACCGAATTTTCTTAAGAGGGGAATATTGTAACATTTGGAATATTTAGAAATAAATTAAATTAATTAAATTAAAAATAAAAATGATAAATCACAAAACGGTTAAAATCAAATATGTCAATCATCATAAGTTGTATTTAGTACAATTTAAATTAGAATTTTTAAATGTAAATTAAATAAGTTATAAGGGTTTTAATGATAAATTTAGCTTCATTTTAATAAAATGTGTGTTTTATAATAAGTTAAGTTGTGAGGGGTTAAATTGTAAAGTTTAAGTTTTTATGCAAATAGGATATTGTTGAGGGTATAAGTGGAAGTGAGTGGAAATTAATTTAGTTCAGAATTTATATTCAAATTAAAACTAAAATTAAAGATAAAGCTTAACCACCTCATGCTTGCATGCACACCTTCAACCTCCACCTCCTCCTTGCATGAAACACCACACTTCAACACTTGACACCACCTCCTTAACCCTATCCCTTCCTCCATTCATTTATAAAGCTCATTCTCAGTTCAAAACTGAGAATAAAACTCAAAGAAATTTAAAAAGAAAAGGAAATTTAAAAGAGAACAAGAAAGAACAAGAGGAAGAAGATGAAAGAGGAGCTTGTTCTTGAGTTTTGTTCATCATCAAGCTAGGAGGAGCTTATCAATCTTGGGGGGTTATTCCTACAGCAAATTTTGGAGGGTAAAACTCTTAAACACAGTAGGTAAATTAGTCTGTAGATTAGTTAGTATAGATTGAACATGTCACATAATATCGTATTTTAGTTAAATTTAATGTCTGTTAAAATCTGCTTTAATCTGGAAAATATTTAACTTAACTAAACAGAGTTAAAATGATGTAGGAAACAACTAGAACAAACCATAGAACCACGAACCCAAGGGGCCGGTTTTGGGCCGGCGGCCAAATAGGAAAATCCGGCGTCGCCGGCCATGGAGAGAGCTTTGTGGGTTTGCTCTGTTGGGTATGCTCCAGTGTGTTATCTTGGTTATTTTGGTGTTGTTTCATTAAATTAGTTTCACAGTAGTTAAAATCTGGGAATATATATCGGAAAGGGTAATTCAAAACACTATATACGATACGACTAAAACACGTCGCGTTTTATATTCTGTAACAGTACAGATTAAGGTTAAAATTCAGCAAGATTAAGTGTTTAATAACTTGATATAATCAAATAGTATGTAACTTGTAAGTGGGAAAGGGTGTTTTTCATTTCCGTCGTATCGGAATAGCTGTTTTTCTTATATAAGTTAAAATTGTAAAATTTAGATACGGATACGAGAATTTCAGAAGCAGCGAGGAAAGGGAAAGGATTAGCAATTCCAGAGTAGATTCGACCTTTCCGGTGAGTAGACTAAACATCTACCGGGGAATTTTGTAAAGATGGCGAGTTTCGCCCGTAGTTTTACTTAACTTAATACTTTATATCGTTATGCCAAATTGATAATATGCATTCATCATATACACATATAAATTGCTTAGTTGTTAGAACACTTCATAATTATCGACGAGTCATGCCACGTGCATGTCTTATATGCTACACACACCTCGTCGATATTGCTATGTCACTTTACACTTAAACATCATATTTGTTAACATAAATTTATATCGTATGTCACATATCATTAATAGTAGTAAATTGCATCGTTTACATCATGCTGCTATATGCGTTTTCTGTATTATATATGAGGTAAATGCATAATTGAGGATTTATGGTTTTGAGTTTTGAACACTATTTCATAAATCCAGAGTTTTTATGATTGAGGTGTCATGTCCACCATTAGATGTTTTCTGTTTTGGTTTTATTCCGGACCGAGTGGGGGAGATATACGGTCGCGGATTGTACGTTATCCATACTGAGTGGGGGAGATATACAGTTGGATACATGGTGGACCCGGTCGAGACCGAGGGGCAGGATAGCCGTATTGAGACGGGGGAGCCTAGCGAGGTTACTCGATACCGGAGTTAGTGATAAATATACGGCGTATATCTAGATGATAACGACCGGTATTATTGATTCAGGATCATTAGGGGAATGATGCCTATAAGAATGGAAGTTTTGTGTCGTTGATGGACACTGAGAAATGATTTTATTGAGTTGTGATTTCCGAAGTATCATGAGATTTATTGTTGAACTTCGCATATACTCATACCTCATTTGGATTCATATTTCAGTAGTATGATTGTCATATTTACTTTATTCACCGTCATATGTTAGTCATATTCACTGAGTTGGCAACTCACCCCCGTTGTGCCACAGTTCCTTACAGGGATAGAGTTGACGGATAGCTGCGAGGCAGAGCTACTTTTGCAGTTGTATTTCATCTTTTGATAGGTAGGTTACATGTGTAGTAACCTTCCTTTTTGATATAGTATTTTGTATCTAGAAAGTCTCCATCAAACCTGTATTTTGAGTTAGAATGAGAGATTATATATATATGGACAGTTGAGATCTGTTGGTCAGTATCATAGTTTCCTTCTTTATGAGATTCATAGTGATGTTCTATATGTTTATATTCATGTTCATTGTTAATATTGTTGATTCCAAC
Organism: Agapanthus africanus; assembly: GCA_030015575.1. Taxonomy (NCBI): domain Eukaryota; kingdom Viridiplantae; phylum Streptophyta; class Magnoliopsida; order Asparagales; family Amaryllidaceae; genus Agapanthus; species Agapanthus africanus. The sequence continues at coordinate 402,046,252 of CM057351.1, forward strand.
TAGGATTCCAACTAAAATTAACCCTTATTATTTGTTTAATAAATTAACTTCATAAATTGGGATTTTTACTTAAAAACTAAATTTTCATAAATAATTCCGCAATACGGTATTTTGATCTTGGTTTTCGGCTTACTTGGACTTGTGCATATCTTTAGATATGATACAATCTAAGTGCCGGTCACATCCAAACTTGGGTCGTGACAATATTCTTTCCTTCGAGACAGGACAAGAAGAATCTTTGACCTTGTCATGAACCATCAGATGATGACACTCCCGGAGTCTTGGCACCCCAATCAAGCAAATGAGGTTCTTCACCCGGATTATTGCTCCTATCACCGAGCGATTGGACATCCTCTTGAAGACTGCTTCACTTTCAAAAATTGGGTCGAAAAACAATATCAACTCGGTAGATTCGCTCTATCCAACAGTTGGAGGGTAGCCCCACCACAAAAGCATGTTCCAAAAGCAACATATATGGCAAGAGTAGAACCGGAGCAACATCGGTTTTGGAAACGAGCTCGTACCTGTCACGTGATAACGTTGTCAAAAGAAGGAATGCACGAGAATATGGATGACCTCTCCTGGTGCTTTGAAAATAAGGACGAAGATGAGTTGATCTCAGAATTTCCACCGGCGCCAAAAGAATTGGAAGATGGGATACACACCATGGCAGACAACCTGAAAAGAATCGACTTGGGGATGGCAAACGACCCGCGACCAACGTTCGTCAGTGAGCCACTGTCCAAAGAGCAAGTAGCTATGCTAAAAGATGTGCTCATGCAGTACAAAGACTGCTTCACATGGAACTATTCCGAGATGCCGGGGCTAGATCCAGAAATCGCTGTGCATAAATTGGCGATATCTCCGGACGTCAAGCCAGTCAAACAAGCACCAAGAAGAATGCGGCTCGAACTTGAAATAAGTATCAACGCCGAAGTCAAGAAGCTGATCGACTTCGGCTTCATTCAAGAAGTTCAATACCCCGACTGGATCACCAACATTGTCCCAGTGATGAAGAAAAATAGGACGGTGCGCATCTGTGTGGACTTTCGAGACCTCAACAAACCTTGCTCGAAGGATGATTTTCCCGTACCGGTTACCGAGTTGATGATAGATAACACGTCCACTCACGAAGTCTTTTCCTTCATGGACAGATCATCGGGGTACAATCAAATAAAGATGCATCCTGAAGACCAGAAGCATACCGCTTTCCGGACTCCTCTGGGCATATTCTGCTACAAAGTGATGCCTTTCGGTCTGAAAAACGTCGGTGCTACCTATCAGAGGGCCATGACAAAGATCTTTGATGACCTCATACATGAGATTGTCGAATGTTATATTGACGATCTCGTGGTGAAAAGCAAATCGTACGAGGAGCACTGGGAGCATCTGAAGATAGTGTTTCAGCGCCTTCGGAAATACAACCTGAAGATGAACCCTTTGAAATGCACGTTCGGAGTTTCCTCGGGCAAATTCCTAGGATTCATCGTACGACACCGTGGCATCGAAATAAACCCGTCAAAGATCAAGGCGATTATGGAAATGCCTCCGCCAAGAACTCTCAAGCAACCGCGGTCTCTCCAAGGAAAGCTCGCGTATATCCGACGGTTCAAAACCAACCTCTCCGGAAAGTGCCGTCCCTACAGTCACTTGATGAAGAAGGGAACCCCGTTCATTTGGGATCGCAAATGCCAGGGTGCACTGGACGAAATCAAGCAATACCTGCAGAATCCGCCGGTACTGACCGCTCCAGTCAAGGGAAATCCCATCATCCTGTACACAACCGCCCTTGAAGGTTCGTTAGACGCGTTATGGGCACAGGAGAATGAACAAGGGAAAGATAGAGCCCTCTACTATTTGAGTCGAGTTCTCCTAGGGGCAGAAAAAAACTACTCCCCTGTCAAAAAACACTGCTTGGCATTATTCTTCGTGATAACGAAGCTTCGGCATTATGCTTTGGCACATGAGGTTCATCTCATATCAAAAGTGGATCCTCTCAAATATCTGATGTCAAAAGCCATTCTAATAGGAAGGCTTGCTAAATAGGCCCTCCTCTTGATGGAGTGGAGTCCTCGATACTATATCGACCCCTCAAGGCGATAAAAGGCCAGGCTATCGTCGACTTCCTTGCTGAGCACCCGATACCTGGCGACTCACATTTAAATTGCGAACTGTCAGACGAGCACGCGTTTGACATGATCAACGGGGAGAAAGGAGGGAGTGATACCCGATGGGAACTCTATTTCGACGGAGCATCTTCCATAAAGAAGCGACAACACAACACCTTTATAATCAAATCGGGGGTAGGCCTTATCTTCGTGACTCCGCAAAGAGGAATAATGCGCTTTGCCTTTTCCCTAACAGAGTCGAGGACAAACAATGAAGCAGAATATAAGGCTTTGATAGCAGGGCTTGAGATCGCTGTCGACATGGGAATCGAAAGCCTCCTCATATACGGTCATATACAGAGACTCCCAGCTGGTCGTTAGTCAAGTAAACGATGACTATCAAACGTGCAAACCGGAGTTGGTAAAGTACGGCAAGAGAGTGCAACAATTGCAGACTCAAATCCCTTCCTACACCCTAGAAAGCATACCGCGTACAGAAAATAGCAAAGTGGATGCACTAGACAAACTCACTAAAGAACTGGCTGACGAAAACCTCGATGACGTAAGGATCATTGTACAGAGCTGTCGAGTTCTTACACCAGCAAAAATATCTCCGGAGTCGTCTGAAGAAAAGGAAGCGACCAAGGAAACAACCTTACAAATTGAAGATCAAGAAAGAGCTAAGGATTGGAGAGAGGTCTTTACAGATTACTTCAAATCTCGTCGAACACCTGAAGATGCATCCTCAAGACATCAGCTCATGAAACGAGCTCTGTCTTTTGCCTTCACCAATGATACTCCATATAAGAGATCGTTCAACTCTCTGTGGATAAGATGCCTGGGACCGGAAGAAGCAATGAGGGTCGTCCAAGAAACTCACGATGGACTCTGCGGTTCTCATCAAGCTGGGCCAAAAATGAAGCTGAAGATCAAAAGAATGGGCTACTATTGGCCCACGATGATTCAGGACTGTCTCAAATACGCAAAGCAGTGCCACTCGTGCCAAATTCATGGAGACTTTATCCACCAGCATCCAAACCCGCTACAACCAACAGTGGTTAGCTGGTCGTTCGAAATGTGGGGAACCGACATAATTGGGCCTATCGAACCAGCGTCATCCAAAGGATATTGGTTCATATTGGCGACAACTGATTACTTCTCTAGTGGGCAGAAGCCATACCGCTAAGAGAAGTGAAGACAGAGAACATCCTCCATTTCTTCAAAACACACGTCATTTATTGGTTCGGCACTCCGAACGGATTATCTCGGATAATGGGTTGGCCTACAGAAGTCACAAAATCAGCCGCTTCGCACGGCAGCATAATATAGACTAGAGATACTCTTCGGTCTATAATCCCTGAGCTAACGGTCTAGCTGAGGCTTTCAACAAAACCTTGACAAAGATTATAAAGAAGACGGTGTCAAAAAATAAAAAAGGACTGGCATGAGAGACTGCATGAAGCTCTCTGGACGTATCGAACAACGTTCAATACGACCACGAACACAACGCCATTCGCGTTGGTATTCGGCACAGAAGTGGTACCCCCTCGAGATAGAGCTACCCTCTCTACGATTGGCGGTTCATTACGAGCTAACAGACGAAGAAAATGCCCATCTTCGACTTGAGGAGCTCGATGCCCTTGATGAAACTCGTCTCATGGCGCAGCAAAACCTAGAGGCTTACAAAGCAAGGATGACGCGCTCATACGAAAGACTAACTAGGCCGAAAACATTCCGCCAAGGCAAACTTGTGCTAGTTGTCAAAAGACCTATTACCCCCAATCGTGCCAAACGGGGGAAATTCGAGCTGAACTATGAAGGCCCATACATCATAGATAAGGTCTACCAAGGTGGGGCCTACCTACTTGTAACATCCTAGTTCATTTATACCAATTCTAGTTCTCGTATTTCCTTAATTGTGGTATTTTCCTGATTTATCGTGTTTTGGGTGCGAATTGTATTTTACATTTTACATTGCATTCGACCCGACCCGCTTGCTTGAACCTATTTGATTCATATTTATAGATTACCCTGAGTTGTTATATAGACATGTGCATCTCATGTATACTGTATACTGGCATTTTACCTGGCATTGCATATTTTACCATATAACATTTTAGGTCATGTAAAATAATTTAAAATTGCATTTCAAAGCCTGAATGATACCCCTAACCCCGTGGTAGCATCCGCGCATCTTGTTCTCATCCCGTTCAGTGAAACGAACGTGTTTGGATGGCTACGCGCATGTACGTGCATCCGTTCTTGGGGGTATGCATTTTCGTTACCTGAGTATTCATTTTGAATTTTGAAAGTCGCACATATTTTTCGTATTTTAAATCTGAATTTTTAGACCCGACCCAGGCGCGTTTTGAAATATTTTTGTATCCCGCCAAAATTCAATTTATTTAATTTTAAAATTTAGTTTAAATATTTTCATATTTCTTTAACAAACTGAAACCTTTTATCTAAAATTTTAAATCTAAAAATCTTTTAAAATTTTAAATCTAATTTCCTAACAAACTAACAACTCCTTTCTCTTTCTCTCTCTCTCTTCTGCATATATATATTTATATATATTTTATTTAGTTAATTTTTCTTTCCTTATTTAATACACAACCTCTTCTTCTTACTTCTTCTTCTTCTTTCTTCTTTCTTTTTCTTGATCTTGTTTCTTGATTCTGGTGATCACCGCCGGAGCCGTGCTCGTCGCCGACGATCCGAGTGATCCAGTGAATGTACCTGACTTGCGTGATCACCCTCGTGCGTTGTTTGGAACCGTTCCGTGTACCGTGCGCGCGTCGCGACATTTCGCCGACGAAGGACGTTCCGTACACATCCGTTCTTGTTCCGTCTAGGCAAGTTAATCTTGCTACATGCTATATAATTCATTTTATACCTATTTAAATAAATAACATACCTATAGTTTAAATCTAGTGCCTCATGTTTAATTTTATAACGTTTCGATGTTCCGTTTGCATCCGTTTATATCATATTAAATCTAGATCATGAAAACTTATCTCGTGACATACTAGATTACATTATACTGCATCCATATCATTTAAAATATATATCGTCGTAATATTTCTTATTATTATCTTTAATTAGTTTATAATCTGCATTTTATAATATTATACATTTGAAAATATTATAGTTTACACATGAAACGTCGTTGAAAAGCGGATACGACAAATCTGAAATTTACTGTACACCTTACCTTATAAAATTCATTATAAATCATAGAAAAATCATTAATATACGTTCTTTAGTTCGTTACGAAGATAACTCAGAATACTATAACTCTATGAAATATTTCCTTGCAAAATAAATTGTTTAAATAACGTAAAATGCAAATGAAAATGTCTCTAAACTGCTGTCCAGTGAAATTCCAGCAGCAAACTTTCAACTTCGAATGTTCATAGCTTTTTGTAGGGACAACCTAAGATGCTTATACTTATAAAACTGAAAACCTTATTGAATTATATTTGTTTTGGTATAAGACACGTCCCTTTTGGAGAACGTTTGTTATTTTTAAGCTATTTTACAAATTAGGGCGACGCTGAATTTCTGAACGGAACTTTCTTGTGCATGGTTAATCAATACCACTTTTATAGTTATTAATCGCTTTGAATATACTATCCATATTAATATTATTATATCAATATTTATATCACATATTGCTTAGTTGTACATCCCACATTACCATTTTATAGTTTTATAACTTTTCGGATACCCGTTTGCATCCATCGCATTTAAGATACATATAATTGCATCCATAGATCACATTACTACATAATACTGTGATATTAACACTCCATGTTTAATAAATTGCATCCTAATTAATATTGGAACTATAAATGTAACCCTAATCGATAACTGTGCATCCATATCCTTGAAATTATATCTATTTGCATATCATATTACATGTTCCAGTTTATTGTTCTGATAGTACCCATGCTTGTTTATTTATACACATGCTTATGTTAGTTTGATTATGAGCACCCACATGACATCTTGTGCTTCCTGACATGACCTGTTACACTTCCTACTTGACATGACATGGTACCGTACACTCTTGACATGACATGACATCTAAATACACTACTCGACTTGACCTGATGTACCATGGCTTTACCTGTTACCTGATCTTGTGTATAATGCCAACAAACCTGACTTGTAGTCCTTACGGACCGTTCCTGTTGTCTATCCAGACAAACCTGCTCTTACCTGATCCTGTGTTGGCATTAGTTCTTAATTACGTAATACCTGACTTGAACACATAACTTGGGGGTATGGGGAAATCAATGATAAAACCTGACTTGTAACTCGACAGTGTACTACCTTACTGATCAGTTTTAGAGGCTAGGCCAGCCTTGCGATGATGCTGCTAACATCATTCATCTGTACATATTTCCTGTTTTAGTGCCTAGCGGCATGTCTCGGATTCAGCCCGAGAATTTTGACCGTGGTCCTGGGTATGCACGGGATACTATTGAGTTACATCGATGATTCATCAAATTGATTTCAAAGACTTGAGAGTAGATAACCCAATAGAACAGTTTAGTTTACCCACTGCACACTACCCTTCACTGCCCTGATTTACATTACTGTTACATCTGCTTTTCATTCATGATTATATCTGCATTGCCTGTTATCCTGTTTATATTTTATTGCTTGATGACATGACGCGCTGACGTCTGGGTTTTGCATGGCCCAGATTCTTCTACCTCGTTGCAGACAGATCAGGAGTATTGCCGCTGTTAGACGAGCGGTGAAGTTCCTGTCGGTATGTAGTTTCACTTCCAGGTGGTTCATTTATTGTATCTTTTGGCTTCCGCATATTGTTATTTCTTGACTCTTTTACTCTGACTTATGGATATATACTAGATAGTTGGTTTACTTTCCTGTTCTTGATATCTCTACAGCCGTAATGTGACTGTGGAAGAATTTTTCCTATCCACAGGTAGCATGGTTGGCTATGTCACGTGCCCATCTTAGCGTACTCTGGGAAGCGGGGCGTGACACTACTCATGGATATGCATGGCGAAAGACCCTTTCGTCGAATAAACGGCTGGCTCCTTAAGAAATACTACGCCTGACGAGTCACGGCCCGGGTCAATGATAGATGACATGCCTATGTCCGCTCGCTATCTTCCCGAGTCCAAACTCTATAAGTAGTATCCGGCGAAATCTCGCCTCAAAACTCCCACGGCCCGAAATGTCCTGAAACTAGCTACGGACCGAAACGTCTTTAAACTATTACGAACCGCAGCATCCTTAGGCTAACGCGGCAAAAAAAAACAAAACAAAAAAACGGTACATCCATAACCAAAATAGGCACGGATGAAAACCCGAAATGGCTCCGTGAGTAAAAACAGCAGGGCTACCGGCGAGTTTGTGAAAACCCGAAAGATCGCAGACTCGTAAAAAATTCATGCACACTTGCAAGGTCCTCTCGACTTTGTAAGGAGAAATACCTGCGTGAGATCCTTACGACTCACAAGGGAGCAACACACTTAGGGATCCCTACGATTCCTAGGGAGAAATTACACTTACGAGATCCTCACGACTCGTAAGGAGAATTCCCTTATGAGACGCTCACGGCTCATGTGATACAAAAGCCTTAAGCTACAGGGATCTGAACCTGTTCTTAAGCTATCACATTCCCCAGTTTGCCCTACAAACGGTCTAATATTGACCCTTGTATACAATCCATGGGCACAAATAAACGTTCCCTCACCAAGTCCTACCCACGACAAGGAATGTCCTCATGTGGTGAACAACACTTGTAAATCCTCTCGACTTATAAGGAGAAAACACTCTTGTAAGATCCTTACGACTTATAAGAGAACATACACTTAGGAATCCTCATGACTCCTAAGGAGAAAACACACCTACGAGATCATCACCCGTAGGTAGAAACATCTTTATGAGACCCTTACGGCTCATGAAGTCAAAAGCCTTAGTCGACAGGATCCTAACCCTGTTTGCTAAGCCACCTTTGTTCGAATCGAAAAAGGAAAATGATGATTCGCTCCCGGCAATACCCTAGTTGTATCGATGCTGATGCCTAAATCGGTAACAAATTCTAAGTCATTTCACGGCAAATGATGATTCGCTCCTGGCAATATTGCATTCGCAACAATGCTGATGCTAAGTTTGGTATCAGGTCTTGAGCGCCATACTCGCAAAAAAATCGGCAAGCCAAAAATGCATATGAAATAGCCGAAATGATGTGGCAACTCGCAATAAAAATCAGCGAGTAAAATATATGCATACAAAAATAGCCAAAATGATTGGGCAACTCGCAATAAAAAGCGGCGAGTAAAGAAAAAGAAAAAATAGCCGAAATGATTGGGCACCGCGAAAAATAGCCCAAATGATTGGGCAATCGCGACTTTCGCGATATAAAAAGCTGAAATGATAGAGCGTCGCGGAAAGAAATAAAGAAAAAATAAAAGAATGAAACTTTTGCCCTGTGAGTCCATACTGACCCCCGTATACAATCCATGGACATAAACGAAAAGGGAACCACATTTCCACACCAGACTCAGTCAAAGGGAGAGTCAGATCTCGACGACAACATCTACAGCCTAGAGATCAGCAACGGCGTTCCTCCTCATTCCAGCAGGATATGGACGCGGCACCACCAATCGGAGCCACGGCAATGTTCCTGGTTCTAAGACTCCACGGTTCACAGACAACCTAGAGTCAACCCTGACACCACAGAAAGCGGAGAAAATCAACCCCGACACCGCAGAAAGCGGAGCAAGTCAATCCCGACACCGCAGAAAGCGGAGCAAGTCAACCCCGGCACCGCAGAAAGCGGAGAAAGTCAAACCCGGCACCGTAGAAAGCGGAGCTAGTCAACCCCGGCACCGCAGAAAGCGGAGCAAGTCAACCCCGACACCGCAGAAAGCGGAGCAACTCAACCCCGACACCGCAAAAGGCGAAGCCAGTCAACCAATAATCCCTCGATTCGTCTCGACTCGAAGGAGAAAGCCTTAGACAATGGGGATAAAGACCTGTTTCCTAAGCATTGGGACCCTGTAAGTTGCCCCAAGATGGGCCATTGTATACTATTCATGGGTCACACTCTCCAAAGTCGAATCGCGACAAGGAGGGAACAACCACTTACGAGTCCTCTTAACTTGTAAAAGGGAAAAATTCTCTTGTGAGATCCTTACGACTCTCGAGAGAAAATATGCACTTAGGAATCCTCATGATTCCTAAGGAGAAATTACACCTACGAGATCCTCTTGACTCGTAGGGAGAAAAGTCCTTATGAGACCCTCATGGCTCATAAAGTTGAAAATTCTTAGGCAGCAAACCTGAACCTGTTTCCTAAGCCATCGCTAGCTTACAAAGAGATTAAGATGGACTGCTATCTACTATCTACATGCCACATTTGCTAAAGTAACATGCCAATGACACATCGAAGAAAAGAAAGCGATAGTACAAGATAAAAAAATGTGTCTTTTATTCATGAGTTCAATTGAGTACAAGATACATCATATAAAAGAATAAAAAAAATGAATGAATGCATGTTATTCATAGATTACAAATTTTCAGTCGATACAAAGGCGGCTACTGAGAAGGAGGCATCTTCAGTAAGTCAGTAAGCCGCTCGCGCACTCTTCTCAACTCCTTTTCATGGTCAGCCACCGCAGCCAACTCCGCTTCAATTTGAGCCCGTTGCCGCAAACAGGATGAAAGTTTCTCATCAATTTCCTACTGACCAGCTTCGCAACTCTGCGTATCCTGCTCAGTGAAGTCGAGCTTCTGCCTCAGTACCAGCCCGTCAGAAATACATCACTGGAGATTGTCAAAGATAGCTTTCAGCTGCGCAGCATTCGCTTCGACGTGGGCACGCAATTGGACAGACTCGATGGAAGCCGCCTCATGTTCCTTCCGTCTCAGGGTCTCTTCTTGTTCAAAATGATGAAGGAAAGGAACACTCTGCTCAACCCATGCAGCCCGCTAGGAGTTCAAAGCCGATACTTCTTGAGCGGGACGCTTGAGCTCAATCTCATGCAGGAAAGCCTCGATCTTTCTGCAGTAATTAACCTAAGACTCGACGACGCCTCCATCATGGAAGTTCACGAGCGTCGCCAGCATAGGATTAACCTCGGCAGCAAAGTCTGCAGCAAATGCGAGGGCCTCGGCGTCAAGATCCTCGACGAACTCGCTCAACATTCGAAGGCTAGTCACAGCACCCCTGGAAGATGGGCGTTTGGCAAAGGGCTCTGCCGACATTAGGATGCGAGACTCCAAGGGAGCTGGAGCCAGCGCGATTGCTGCAAAACAAACTATGGTCAAATGTCGACTCGGAAGGTAAAGAGAATACACGAGCGATGGAGTCTACTATACCGATTATGGCAGATGGCAAAATTGGGAGTACTGGAAGTGTGGCTATCCCCTCGTCTCCTCCTCCGATCCGTGACGCTGCGATCAATATAAAGAAGACTTAGCAACAGTACGTCTATTCATAAAAGAAAGAAAGAAACAATAGCTGAAAGACATACTAACCAAAACCAGCGGGCGGAGCGACTTCCGACTGGAAGGAGAAATGCGGGTTCAGCACCTGGTATAAATGGTCAAAAAGGACTCTTGCAGAGTTGCGACAATATACGGTCAGTACAAGGAAGACGGTGTTTATAGTTCAACTAAATAAATCGCGAATCTATACCTTCCAGCATTTCGGAGGACATAGGAGAAGGCGAAGGAGCAACAACCGTCATGGCGGCGACCGGAGGTGCTTCAGATGGTACAATCTCAGTGTTCGCAGCACTTACAAACAAAACATCGTCAGGAGAAGCTGAACGAAATTGTGAAATAAAAAGAACAGTGACTCAAGACTTACCTGACGGGTCACCAACCAAAGCCGCGACGGAAGCATCACCAGGCATAGCGGCTTCTTCGCTCTCCCTCAGAGGAGTAGTTTCTGTGCCCATGGCTTCATCGCCTGATTCGACAAAGGCCGTCATGAAACCCGCGATGCCCGCCGATACCAGGGAGCCACAAGGGGAAAGAGCGGTGGTTTGGGCAATCCCAGACTCCCGAAAGAGAGTAGCCACTTCAGGCTCTGTGGTCGCCATCGTCTAGCCTGCCATCTCATCGCCAGGACTTGGCCCTGCGGGTTATGATGTATAAGAATTTGCAGATCGAGTTCTAATAAAAAAGGCCGGGCATTACGTTACCTTGCGAAAGATTTTCGGTTGCTTCCTGAGCCGCGCGCGCAACCTGTCTATAGGCGGTAGACAGGGCAGCTAGAGCACCATATGACGGAATAGTGACAGATGGAGTGGTGCGTGAGCCTGCACCTATAGCCAAAGCGGCATCACGTTCCTTCACTGCGCGCTTCCTGCGCTTCCTTTCAGTTTGGGCCATGAGAGCTGATCTCCTCAAGACCTCCGTCAAAGGGACATCGTCGTCCGAACCAGGCTCTGTCTCTGGAGCCGTCACAGCGTCTGTCATCGGCTGCTTTAGCGAAGCCTCCTGCGGTAATGTTGGAGGAGCTGGGGCCACAATAGCTGGCTTTGGAAGTGTCGCCGCATCACCACTGGGGATCGGCACCGCACTCGGGATAACCTGAGTCAAGGTAGTCCCTGCAATAAAATAAATGAAAGGGTTAGAGCACGAATAAAGAAAAAAGGAATGAAGGCACAATGAACTGAATTATACCAAGACCCAAGGAAGCGCGGAGCCTCTCTTCCTCTTCGAAAGTCTAGATGGAAGCCGCGAGGGCCTCTTCGGCAGAAATACCTGTTGAAAAAAAAGACATTAGTAAAAGCATAATAATAAGGAAGGAATGAACACAGAAAGATACGACTGAAGTATACCTGACTTCGCAATGGTGATTAGCGCCGCTTCTTCGTGAGCCAGTCGCTCGGAAGCCAGAAGGGCAGCCTGGAGATCGGAATGATCCGCAGGCACGATAAATAAAACCTCATTGGTCCCATACTCGCACAAACCTTCGCTGTAAGGAGCATGTGGCTCCTGGCTGAGTACAACGTCAGAAGAAAAAAGCGATTTCTTCTTTTTCTATGAGTGAGCGCCGGCAGCCGATGACAGGAGCTTGCGCTTGGCGGGCAATTTTGGGCGACGAGTCCCGATCTCTGTACCCGTTCCAGACTCCGGGGACGCTGCCGCTATCGCTTCTACAGGAACACGGGGTAGAGGCTTATCAGGAAAGGCGCGCTGGACCACAACCGCAGCAGCTTCTCTTAAGGAAGGACAAACGGTGGTCCATCGCTTTAAGGGGGCAGTTGGATTACCAGCAGGGACTGCACCCTTGCGATCGAGCAATAACAACTTTTCTTCCCTAATAACAGCACTCGTCGCATGCGAGTACCACGCCACATATGCGTTCGAGATTTTCGGAACGCAGCTCGGCTCACTAATAAAAAAGTTAGACCCAGTGTTTAGCCGCATGAAATGGTGCAGCGCGCTGCGGATACCCTCTTCTGTAGCAACCGGCTCAGCTAAAAAGGCCTCTAGCGGGACACCCTGGTCATAGCTCAACTATTGAGCAAAACGGTGCAGGTTGTACCTCATGAACAGCGCCGAGTCGTTATGCCTGAAAACTAAAAAGCCCGGCCTGATTGAGTACAGATGCAGAATCTCCCAAGCCTTTAATGTAGAAGCCCCATCTTTGAAGGTATTGCGCAGCGGCTGCACCGTTTTAGTGGATTCCTTGCCGATAGTTAGAACCTTGTCGACAAAGGTCATTCCATCCCCGACCATACGCGGGTGAAGGACCAGGCCCCGAGCCTCTCGCTGTGATGGATCTAAAGCAAAAGTGTCAACTAGGAACATGACCCGAGGAAAATTATAACTGTCGTAGAAACGGGACCGTTTATGGACTCCGAAAGCGCCGAGCACATGAAGCTCAATCCACGACGTTAAACCAAAACCCTACAGACTATGATGTCTTTAAACCCTATGGACTATGATGTCCTTAAACTCCATGGACTATGATGTCCTTAAACCCAATGGACCGTGATGTACCTAAACTAAAACGATAGAGCCCAAATGCTCATTCATTGGATCTAAATGATCCTAAAACCTTGTCAAGTAGATCTTAGTATAAAATTAGACTAACGTATCCTTAACAAATATTTAAGTTGATCTTAATCTCAAACGAGATTAACGATCCTTAAATCAAACCAAACCCAAATCTAAGAAAATACAGATTTGGACTAATCCCCGCCCTACGGGCGACAACATAAATTAGTCTCCGTATACAATCCATGGGCAACCAAAAATAAAACAAACACACACGACACGAAGTGAACATCTGGAGCAGGAGAAAGTTGTTACCGCGATACGGTAACGTAATTAACTGCAGGGGATTGCGCCTGCAGGGAAGAGCGTCCCCATAATAAAAAAAAAACCTCGCAAACGAGGGGGAATCTGACGAAGTCAGCTACAACGACCGCATCCATCCAAACCTCCGATACACGGTGCCATAAATCAACTTGGTATCTTTGGAGAGGTGGACGAATAAATCCAAATAGCATCTGCCCCCAAAATTCAGGCCAAACGTCCTAAACGTCCCGGTCATATCTTTCGGCGGTAAACAGATTCTGGCACGTCCGGTGGGACCTTTTCCTCTTTCCACTCCACACTCTGTGTGTCGTGTTTCGCGAACAAATCGCAGTCTGCTATGGTTGACTATGGATTCGAGGCACTAAGATTTGGTGTCTTGCTCCCGTGCAGAGAAAAGAAGATCGATGGCTTCCAACTGCACCACTGCGACAACTCCCGCTCCGTCCCGTCTGGAGGAATAACTTACGGCCCCAAGCGGCCTCTATCTTCGCAATGCCGATAGAACAGGTGACACAGGCCACCACTGGGTTGTTTTTCGGGACCATGCTCCCGCCAATGAGCTTCAATGCACCAGTGTCGTCACAGGAAGCTCCAAAGAAGTCGGCCTTTGATTGGCTTACTACTACCATGGCCCCGTTCAACGGGTCGTCCAAGTCCAACGCCTCGGTCTTTAACAGACTAGGCCAAAGCTCAAGTGGGCCCGCAAAGAAGCCTGCAATACCCGAAGAAGTTATCCCGAAGCGGATAGCCATCCCAGCTTCGGTAAACGAAGTCGTCAGAGGGGCTTCTCCTGCTAAGGGATCGGTCTTTGCAAGACTGGCCATCCCAATTCCTGCTTCGGGTGAGGTCGTTACAAGTGCTTCCCTGCCCAAAAGTCGGCCCTCACAAGATTTACCATTCCCTCTCAGTGGACGTCTATCTTTGATAGGCTGACACCGACAATAAATTCTCATCAGATCATGCGACATGACGAAGCTACCCCGACAACAGAGGTGATCCCGGCTACACAACATGCTCGACGTCGTCACTGGCGCCGAGTGAGGAAAGCTGGGGTCAGCTCTCCTTCTGGACTTACACCACCAGCTCCAATGGTGGAAGTTGATGCTATTGTTCTAACTGGGAACATCTTTGAGCCGCTCAGGAGGGTGCGCAAGAACTCTGCAACTGCTGTGTTGAAAAGGTCTCCTCCACCTGTGGAGAACATTACAAAAGCAAACCCGGAACAGCCCTCTCAGCGACTGTCCTCCAAAATCCACAGGGTCTGGCGAAGAGTCCAAGACTCTGTAATTGACAAAGACTACTCCCACCGGTCAAAGAAAATAAAGGTCCGGCAAGAGGAGAATCATCCCGCCGTTGTACCATAGAAAGTATCGTCTGCGATAGCCCCCTCAACTTCGACCATCCATAAAAGGAGAAGGCCGGAGAAGATCCCCGTTTCTACGACAAATCTCAAGGGCACTGAACCTAAACGCCCCAAGTCTGGAGGCATAGTAGTGCACACCGTCTACATGGCTTCCGGAAAAAAGGAAAGCCGTACTTCTGGGGGTCATCGACCACTTACGCGGTCCATAACTAAGGCTCAAGAGCAACAGCAGAAACTCCAGGAGATACTGACGAAGATGGCCGCACTTACTGGGCAGAAAGAAAGCTCGGAAGTATCGTCGGATCAACGCCAGGAGCAGGAAACCGATGCCGAGTTTCTACGAAGGATGCTCGAGAAAAAAGATAAAGAGACCACGGAACAAGCGGCTAATATAAAACAAATGGCGCTCCTGTTCCAAGATGTGGTGGGGATGATGATCCAGCCGGACCCTCCAGCCGAAGATCCCTCAATAATCATTGAAGACGACAGAGGGAAGACATCAAACTCTCTTCCGGCTTTATTAGTAGCCAGAGAGGAGACGATCTCGAAATCTGCGCTTGATGACTATATAGCTCAACAAATACGAGCTCATCAGGCAAGTGAAGCTACTGGCCAAGTCGTCAGAACGGGGCGACCATATTCAGGCTGGTATAATCAAATTAAGTACCCGCCGGGATATACGATCCCTAAATTTCACGTGTACAAGGGGACAAAAAACCCCCATCAGCACGTCGCTCAGTTCAGGGCTCTCTGTGGCAATACTGGAAGTGATGACAAATTGCTACTTCGCTAGTTCATCGACAGTTTAGCAGAGACAGCTTTCGAATGGTACTCAGAGCTTTCGAATGACCCCATTAAAACATTCACAGAAATGGAGTTGTTATTCACCCAGCGTTTCGCAAGTGCCAGCGAACGCACCCCGATCATGGTGCCAAGGTGAAGCCAGGAGAGACTTAGGTTCAGTATGCAATTCGGTGGCATAACATATGGTCGGGATGCGAACAATGCATAGAAGAAGCTCCTGCCGTGGGCATGTTCGTGGGGACCCTTGATCTGCAGGCAACTATATCCCAATTCATGATGTTCTTCAAGCCGACCACTTTCCAAGCCTTGATCGACAAGCTGGCCCAAATGGACCAGATGGGCCATAGACCGCCCTCCTCGAAAACGGAGCTTCGGAACGAAAAGGATAAAGGGAAAGCGACCTTTATCGCTAACGCTCAGCAACAACCGAGTGATCTGAAACCGGTTGCTCGCCAAGGCAACAAACCGCGATTCTTCGACGAGAAGTTGAGACGTCCTTACTCGTTTTCCTGGGATAAAACAAGGAGACTGTTCGAACTAGCGGTGCGCAACAGACTCATCACCTTGCCAGACCCGAAACGCCCACTGTAGCCCGGCGATGTCAACAATCCCAATTACTGCCCCTATCACCGAATATTAGGCCATCTAATCGAAGATTGCTTCTTCTTCAAAAACTGGATTGAGGACCAGTACCAACAAGGCAAATTCGCACTGTCTGAAAACTGGAGGGTAAACCCACCACAACCGCACGCTCTTAAAAAGGTGGACACGCTTGGGGCATCATGCTCATTTATAGAGGAAGCTCCATGGGAAGTTGTTCTTTTAGACAAAACTAAGAGAATACTCAAGGATCTTCAAACATGTCCGGTAATCAGATGGAAAAGCCCGCTGGAGCCAGAGATCATTGAGGGAATGCTGAAACCGCGCTCAACACCAAGAGTTGGTAGCAATGGGGAAAATACCCAGGCCCAGCCTTCAAAATCTTCAAAGAAAAAAAAGAAGACCAAGAAGCCCGTGCATCCTGATGACAAGCGCTCGGACCTGCAAAAGCATATTGACGCGCTGGAAGAATATAATCAGAAGGCGCGAACCCCGGTCACACTCCAAGAGTTTCTCAACCATATCCTTGAGAGCGGAGATAATGACAATGACGACGGAAATGGCTTGTCAGAAGAACCCGAGGATTATGTGGCGAGTTGTCACCTGATCTCTCATTCACCAATAAATGACGAAGAAGCTCACTCGGCATCAAAAGATAATATAAAGGAGCTGGGGGAAGGATCGGTGCCAAAATTCTTGGAACCGTCATACGAGATGATCTCTCATTCAATAAAAAGCGCTTAGCACTCCAAGTCTAGCACTCAGCGCCGAGTGCTCCACGTGCTCCTCACGTGGGTGCTATTTTATAAGAAGCGCTTAGCACTCCAAGTCTAGCGCTCAGCGCCGAGCGCTCCACGTGCTCCTCACGTGGGCACTAATTTATAAAAGTGCTTAGCACTCAGTGGCTGGCGCCAAGCGCTCCACGTGCTCCTCACGTGGGCACTAATAAAATAAAGAGCGCTCTGTAAGAAGTGCCTAGTGTCATAAAGAGTGTTCAACACTCATAATAAAAAAAGAGAAAAACAAACAAAACAAAAGAAAGTGGGAAAAGCAAAGCAAAGTGTGAGTGTCAGTATTCACATAAATGTTTAGTATTATGTGCATAGAGAAAGGACTGTGTCCTAGTAAGTGTCTAACACTTTATTGAAATAGGAAACGACAGAGACTCTGTGGGCTGAGCCCAAGTTAGCCAAATTCCTAATCAACCGAGCCCATGTGCTCTTTATTCTTCCAAACTGGTCTTAGTTCCAAAAAAGACTACCGATCTTTTGAAAAATATCCATTGGTTTGAGAGTACATCTCTTCATACCTCTGATAGTCATGCAGACAAGTCAATGTATATCTATGGTTCGGTCAGATCAAGTCGTGTTGATATAGATTGTATTCTGGTATATATATAGATTGTATTCTGGTATATATAGATTCATGTTGTATTGGAGTTATATTTGGATTGTATTCATGTATGGATTGTATTCCGATTAGACCGAGACTCTGTCTGAGTCTTACGCTTAAACAGAATTGGATTCCTGAATTAGGTTTTGGAGTTATCGGTAACTGTTGTACTTAGACGGTAGGATTTGTGACTTTTTCCAAGCCAATTACCATTGATGACCCCGTTTTAGTTTTCTAACTTAAATAAGCAAGCACCCACTTTCTCTGGCTCTCTGAGGCTCAAGAGAATTGGTCCCGCTTAAACCTATATTTACTAGGGTCCTTATTGTAAATTAATAAACTTGAGGGGGTTTTATGAAAAATAGTTTAGTATACTTTCAAAATAATCCTCAAGTATTTACTTATCGTATTTAGGGTTTTCATGGATGTAACTTTTAAAAGTGAGGTATTCTAATGAATAAATACCTAGTTTTAATAATATATGGTATTTTTGTGTAAATTTGACTTGTATGGATTCTTGATGGTATTTTCATGAAATTTGTGATTCCTTTGTTTAGAAAACATGGAATTTATTATATGTATTTAAAATAGATAATTTGATAATATTATAAATAATTATAAAAAAATAAATTTATTTATTAAATAGAAATCTCGTTTTCTTAAAAATTGTAATAAAAATTCCATTGAGATCGGATGCTCCGTGAGGAGGTCTGTATCTCGCTATACTAGTATCGAGAATGTGCGATAACCCGCACCATCTAAATCGGGTTTTCTAAAATGGGTTGTAGAGACTTAATTGCAAGTAATTTAATTTAAAACAATCTTAAAGAATACGGTTTTATTAGTTTAAGGTATTTTATTGTAAAATTGTATTTATCCCAAAACATTGTAAAGAGACAATCGTGTTGTGTCATGATGAGTGTTGTAATGAGATAGTTCATTACCTCGTGAGTTTTCTAAAGGTAATATGAGCAAATATATGAAATAATGTCGTAGGTAAACTTTGTGGTATTAAACTGTAAAAGTGTAATAAACATGGTTTTACATGGAGTTTTATGGTGAAATTGGTTTCTAAATTTTAGTTGATATTTAATAAGCAAGGTTTAATAATATGGATCTGAGTTTCCTAAGAAAATTTGTTATTTTAAAGAAAATAGAATTTAAAAGTCGGTTAACTCCACTTACCAACGTCATTTAAAAAGAGAACTTATTTAATAGAGAAGAGAGGAGAAAAGAAGGGACTAACAGGATAAAAAGAGAGAGGGAAGGTATAGAAAAGGTTTAAAAGTATCGTAGAGTCACGGTGTCGCCGGATTTGTCCCGAATCGTCGCCGGAAGATGATCTTGGGCTAACTTCACTTGTACACCTTATTTGACTTAGAAAATTTTGAGAGTTTTGATGATAGATTTCAGAATGGAAAGGGCTAGGATATGGTGTTGTATTTATATGACAGAACTGGGGTTTAGGGAATTAAAATGAGAATTAAAAATGCATTAAATATTGGATTAAAAGATCATTTTTAATTCTGTGTTAACGTGCAGGAAAAACAAACAGAAAAGGAGTAGTGGGGGTAGGCCAAACGGTGTTGGGTTAAAACTTGGAAGCATTCCCCATGGGGGCTCGGCGCCGCCGGCCCTTGGGGCAATCTCGTCGGTCCATCAAGGAAGGTGGGGTGTGAGATTGATGCCACGTGTCAGGGTCTGTTCAAATAACAATTTCCACATGTTTGATTTTAGTGACTTTTCATTTTTACGTGTATTGCACGTGTAAACTTTTGGGCTTCCAAAAAGTTTAAAATAAAAATCATTAAAAATAATATGTGGCTGGGAAGATTTGAACACAGGGGCTATGTCACAGCAGTGCAAGGCTTTACCAATGGGCTACAAGTTGTTTCTTGTTGTTCTTAAACAAATTAAATACTTATAGCATACTCAGGGTTGCAAATACTCCATTTAGTATTTTAACTTTAAACAAATTGCTGTAAATTAAAAACAGAGTCGTTACATTTTACCCCCCTTAAAAAAAATTCGTCCTCGAAATTTACAAATATTTAAGGACTAATTTACAAGCAAGTAAGGGTATCTTGCACGCATGTTGTCTTCTCTTTCCCACGTTGATTCTCCTGGTGACACTTTCCTCCACATCACTCGAACCAAGTTTACTTCCTTGTTCCTAAGTGACTTTACCTTTCTATCCAGGATTTTAATGGGTTGTTGCTCGCAAGATAGATCCGTATGTACCGTGATCTCGGAGTGATCAAGAATATGGTTGGGGTCGCTTACATATCCTCAAAGTTGGGATATGTGGAACACATTGTGCACTCCTTCCAGTAAGGATGGAAGTGCCAAGCGATATGCCACTTCTCCGACTCATTCAAGTATGTCGAACGGTCCAATATACCTCAGACTTAGCTTACCCCTCTTTCCAAAGTGAATCACTCCACGGTTTGGAGAGATCTTTAGAAAGACATGATCTCCCGGTTGGAACTCCAAGTGTCGGCGCTTTGCATCTGCCCAGTGTTTCAGTCGGTCTTAGGCTATGCGCATTCGTTCTCTGATAGTGTGAACTATATCTACAGTCGCCGCTATCATCTCTTGTCCAAGGAGTTCTCTATCTCTGATGTCGTCCTAAATTAATAGTGATCGACACTTCCTTCTATAAAGATCTGCAAGGGGTGTCATTCCAATACTTGCTTGGTAGCTGTTGTTGTATGAAAACTCCACAAGATGTAGGTGATCTTCCCACGATCCTCCATAGTCTAACATACACGCTCTTAGCATATTTTTAAGGATCTGAATCGTTCGCTCAGACTGTTCATCTGTTTGTGGATGGTAAGCTGTACTAAAGTTCAGACTCGTTCCCAAGCTAGCTTGCATACTCTGCCAAAATTGCGATCGGAATTTGGTGTCATGATCGGAGACAATGCAAACCGGTATTCCATGTAATCTCACGATCTCCTACATAAGTTAATGGGTATCAGAGATTGTACACATTGAAGAGTTAAATCTTGCATAGATTCAAACTTACCTCCATGTACTTCTTTGCTAATGTCTCAGTAGAATAGCCAACTCGAAATGGGATGAAGTGAGCCGACTTTATGAGTCGATCAACAACAACCCATACAGCATCGTTACCTTTCGTGCTGCAAGGAAGAGCAGTCATGAAATCCATGGTAATGTGTTGCCACTTCCATTCTGGGATAAGTAACGGTTGAAGTAAACCAGCAGTCCTGTAATGTTCAGCTTTCACTTGCTGACACACCAAACATTTGGCTACACTTCTGGCTACTTCACGCTTCATTCCATACCACCAGTAATGTTTCCGCAGATCTTTGTACATCTTTGTACCACCAGGGTATACTGAGTAGGGAGAGCTGTGAGCTTCTTTCATCAATTCTTTCCGAACAGAACCTTGTGGTACACACAATCTACTGTCGTATTTCAAAGATCCATCTTCATGAATGATGAAGTCTGTTCGAAGTCCACTTTTTACTTATTCTCTGATCTTTTGCAACTTGGCATCACTTGCTTGAGCTGCTTTGATCTGATTGATAATTATAGACTGAACTTGTAAGTTCATCAAACTTGAAGCGTTACCTGGCATGACCACTTCTATCTCCATCTGATGCAAATCTTGCTGTAGTTTCTAATGTGCGGTGAGATTCATTGATAGTGGTTGGCGACTAAGTACATCAGGTACTACATTCACCTTCCCTGGATGATATTGTAGGTTGATGTCGAAATATGCCATAAGTTCTAACCATCTTCTCTGCCACATATTCAACTCTTTCTGAGTAAACTCATACTTTAGACTTTTGTGGTCTGTGTAGATATCTACCCATTCTCCAAGAAGATAATGACGCCAAATCTTGAGTGCAAAGATAATGGTGTTGGGTTACGGCAACGCTCCGGCCATTCAATCTGTGGCCAAATGCGGAACAAAAACTTTTGAAACTTGGCGCAACTACAACCATTTACCCGGATCGAACCATTAACCGTTTACTAGCTAACTGTAAAGTTTTCATAGATTATACCGATCGATTCGTGTCCTTCGGTCTTCAACCTCTTCCTAAGCTCCTCGCGGCTGCCCCAAACAAGTTCGCTCTCTGGTCTCCCTCATCGAAGACGATCCATGTCGGGGATCCTTAATACGGGCTCCCGCTTCAAAACCGAACAACTCGGACATCAAGTTTGCTAACCGAGATGTCCAAGGTGAAGTAGAGTAAGTGTGTGATCATTTTGTCTCAAGATATCCATGGATTCTCAACACATGAGAGGGTATGGATGGAGGTGAAGAAGAAGCCATTGGAGTGTGAAGAGTGTGAGCTCAAGTCTTTGCATAAAATGAAAAAGGCAACACTTAAAAAGAATAAGCTTGGCTGCCCCATTTTCTTCATGTGTTTATATTGTGTTATATTGTGAGTTATTTTGTAGTAATAATATAAAAAACATCACCCAAAATATCTACCATAAAACCCTCACAAATATCTCACAATATAAAACAATAAACAAATAAACATGGCACAATAAATGCACCATGCCAAGACTTAGCCTCACAATTTCCACATCATCAAAATATTAAACATTTATCAAAAACCCTAAATGTTTAATACAATAAAAGGAATGGTATCTTAAAAATAATCTTGTAACGGATTGCAAGACTACCCCTCAACTGTATATACATACATGCATCCGTATTCTGACTGAATATGAATTCAACAAGACGAAAATAATCCAACTCTCTAATACTAGGATCCAGCTTAAACCAAAGCCCACTAGTATGATCCGTCCGATCATGATCCGTGCACGAGTGTACGTATATAATCGAACCCTGCCATAAAACTATAAGGACTCTACAACGTTTTGCCCGAACTAGGGAAACCCTCTGTGTGGGACTCTAAAGACTCGTCAATACGCTGGCAGTGGGTTTAACCACAAGCACGTCAGTTGCACTAGCTATACGTAACGGCTACCCAGGTATTGAGCAAAAGGGAGGCCGACGAGCGAACTCATCCAGAAACCCTACTGAGCCTGACAGTGACAATATCCGTACAGTCCAGTTCGTTCGTCTATGAGTATCGCATATCGGGTCTAGAGGGTGGATAAAGTCAGACCCCAAATAACGCGAAGTGTCGGTATGAAGCCCGTCACCACCAGAGAAACTACCGATCCTAGATCGGTAATTCTCGACTACCTTGGCCAAGGATTTCTGGTGATGGCCATCCGTGCACACTGCGACCTCTACCCCCAATACCGGGAGAGACGAATCCCCTGACGATCCGCTCACTGCCTCCATATAGCTCGGGACTGTACCCAACTAAAACCTGTTTGCACGACTCCTCTGAGCCGTGGTAGGGTAGTAATCAAAGCACAGTGGGAACTCACATAAGACAAATGATGATCTCAGATCGATAGACTAACTTGTACACATATCACCTGGGAACTGCTATCTGACAATAGGTATAGTACCAACTAGCATGTTCCCGGTGAGTCCGTCCGGTGTACTCATAACCTAATGAGCACATGCATACTATCTTAGGTGAACCAACTGCCACCAATGGTTTGTGAGACCGGCCACCGCCCCTCGTCGGGGTCTCGATCCGTTTACACTGGTCTACTATCGGAGTATCGATGCCCAGTCTCGAAACTCCCACGACTAGGGACACTTTAAGGATGTACTTATAGACTACCCAACTCTCACGTATATGATCGCCATCATACTGCTGGTAGTCAAGCAAGAATCCTATGGGCTCTATCAATACGTAATAGTGAACTGTAGTGTCACCTGAAGCAAGTACACGATGATAAAGACAAACCATATAGCATACTATCATCTCGAGTAAGACTGTTCTACCGGTATAGGTCCTCCCTCAATCATTGCAATCACGTGTCTGTGATCCAATAATTGACTTGAGGACACTATAGCCAACAATCTCCCACTTGCACTTAAGGCTAATTATTGCGATGTCGCATACTTACAACCCGTGTGATACCAAACACCCAACTCCTCTACTAATCAGTTTCACAAAGCCCGTTTGTAAAACTATTGTGTTTGAGAAATAGCCTCAGTGAGTGGATTCGCTCTGATAGTTCTTTCTATGTCTCTCTTTATCTCAAGTTCGTGGAGAAATCCATCTCCCAAAATGAGCAATACCTGTCTTAGAATATGTCTGGATATCTGATGGGACCCAGTTCACAAATGAACTCCAAATCTAGTAAACTTCTTAGACTGTATCGTCAACTGAATTTAATCAGTATTCTGCGCCACGCCTCCCTCTGTATCCGCTTGGACCACCTGTCCAAACTACTGCCCTCGTCAGAGGGAAAACTATAACTCTGACAGTCACTCTGTCATCCAGGTCATCTTGGAAGCCTGGAATGATAACCGTCTCCCGAAAGAGGCTGCCGTTATCATATCCCTAGAACATCCACTTATGTTCATAAACTGCTTCCGAATGTTTCTTCAGGATTGGATTAATATAAACTTATTGCATCTCGTGCAAAAACAACATCTGGTGTGGTACTTGACATCTCATGATTGACTCAATTGCCTAAGCAAGTGATATGCCAATCATGCACATCCCTCTCCCCTTTAGTCTGTAAGACACCTTTAGAGAGGGTGACTCCATCACCTGCAGGTTTACCACCATGCCAGGAGTCTTCCATTCTAAAATACCTTTAGAATACTGTTTAAGTACCCTTATTGAGACACTTCCTAAATTAGATCTAAAACGATAGATCTAGTTACCAGAATGCCTAATATTATATCCATATCTTATGTGGAGAAATCACTGTGTGACAACCACAGTATAACCGATCGTAGTATAGGAATTTTACTTCCTACATCGTGTATGTCATCCAAATACCAGGACATCATACCCTACTACCTTCTTAACAGATCTATCTCCTATTCTGATGAAGTCAAAGCCCATGACTGTCACATCAAAAATAGATGATCTATTTCCACTATATCTGCTTCTGTCTATAAATAGACATAAGATACTTGTCCACTATACTTCCGCTGCTCCCACTAACTACGACAACCCTCTGGCAGAGTCATATACACGTGCACTTCTAAAGTTAGTTTAGAACGACGCTATACTCATCCTCCTGCCGGGTCTCATAATCTAGAACAGCAGTAATGGCAAGCCTGGGTAAACAAGAACTTCCCTGTCACCGTCTTTGAGAATACCGAAGTACCTCTCGGGCGCCTGAGGTTAACCACCATATCTGCGGAGTGGCTAATGGAATGTCAAACCTGATCGAATCTTTAAGTTCTATTAAATTTTCGGTAATCATTTGTGGTTCTGAAATCACTTCCAGTTCTACCATACCCCCACTACTATTTTCTGAAAAAGTCCATTTTACTAAAACTGTGGCGAGTCAAGAACAATATCACTATTGATCTTCCAGATGGTAGAAAGTTAACCCTCGTCATAGCCTGGGTTAACCCACAAACTGTCATTACAGAAACGTGCCTTGAGTTATCCAGAGTCTGGTCTTAAGCATAAGCTGGACAACTCCAAATACCTTAACATCGTTAAGATATGAGCCATTCTATATATAATATAGAAACAGAGGCACTGATTTAATTGGAACCAGATTCAAATCATGCAGCTGTCTCCAGTGCATGTCATCCAAATGGAGAGAGGCCGATCGGCATTACTCAACTTAGGAGTGCATCCAGATATGAGTAACCTGAAAGAGAAGCAAGTTCTTAAAACCATTACTATCAACTGAATACCAAACACAAGTATCTATTTCTTCAATCACCTTGAAGAATCCTGATACTTGCAACACATGGTTCTTTACTTTATTCTTGTACCTATAACTTCTCAAAACTTGGACCTTGTATTTCTATGAAACACTTGTCTAAAACTTGAGAAGTCACAAGTAAACAGAATATAGTACGAGGACCAACCCTTTTGTCCTAATGGATACTGGACAATATACAATACTTTGTATAAGTCCCCTGAGTTGAATAACTCAAACCCTGTGCATCGTAGGTTGAAAACTGTACTATGGTTATGAAGAATTACACCGTTGTTTAATGCTCCTTACCTAACCATCAACTGATATAGGTAGATGTCATGGACATAATTTCAAAAAGTTATATCTCACTTTATAAAATAAACGTACAGATATATCAGTTTGAAATTGGTGCATAACAACGGATATTCAAAACCAAATATTTGTCGTCCGGCAAAAAACCCAGGCAGTTTCCTCAAATATCACCAATTACAACGAATTCCGATATAATGAGGATGATCACCTAATTCCCAATAACTTACTCCCACTCATCATCTGTAAAACCATACTGATATGAGAATCAAACCATGTAAATACATACCCTAGAGTAAGGGCTAATTGGGAAATCAGTTTTCTATTAACAATACACAGTGAAACTGAAACATGTAAATGTTTCGAAGAGGTATCCGGGTATTATTAGTAATGCCTCTTCCACTATCCAGATTCATGACTGTAACCGTATATTTCATTGCCATCTCTCCAAATCCCTTTATTTGTCTTTACTCATTACCTTCTGTACACCATACTTAGGTTAAATGGTTTTCTTCCTTCCCTACCGTTCGGCACCAGCCTATGGTTTGGAAGAAGACTATCCAATAAGCGTAATAGGTGTCCTCTCCTAATCCTACGAGCCCTTGCAACCTGAGAGAAGGTGATGATAAAAGACAACCTGAATAATCCTATCTAATTTCTCTAGAACCGAAGAAATGCAAAAGTGAAGTAGGAGTGGTGATGATATACGCGGTTTGGTCTTGAATGATAGTAGTCGCATTTTACTCTGCCCTCTTTCTAATCCCTTTATTTGTCTTTACTTAATACCTTCTGTACACCACACTTAGGCTAATTGGTTTTCTACATTCCCTACCTTTCGGCACCTGCCTATGGTTTGGAAGAAGACTATCCAATAAGCACAATAGATGTACCCTCTCCTAATCCTAGGAGCCCTCACAACCTGAGAGAAGGTAAAAGGAAAAGACAACTGAATAGTCCTATTCATTTTCTCCTGAACCAGAATCCATCCTCGAATCTGGAACAAGTTCCTTCGAGTTCGTATATAACCATACGATGGATTTATCCAATAGGAGTGGATGTTCATAGTGATACGGAATGTTCTGGAGAAAAGCAAAGGGTAAAAGTAGGAGTGGCAATGAAGTATGCAACTCTGACAATCCAAAGGCCAGTGTTTTAAGAAAGTTCGGTTAACTTGGTTACTGAGTTATAGTCAAGGGTCGGGCCATGGTCGCAGCCAAAGAGAGAGAGAAAGAAAATACTCAGCGTGCAGTCTAATCTAGATTAGAATGGTTAATCACTTTATCTAATCAGGATATCTCCCACTGTAACCTCAAATTCTTCCCCAAACCTGAAAGAAGAATTAGTCGGGATCACCCAAGGAGTAAACCAACTCATCATTGGGTATCGGGATCCAATTATCATCGCATGATAACTTGATTGAATCCACTCAAGTCACCACACTCCAGAAGGTATGCGCATGCCTGGCAAGTTTCAGTTTCTTTAAAAACTCCTGATGTGATTTTTTACCCCTAGGACCCAAGTGACCTTGACGAATAATCAACAAATCAAAAGGTCCTAGTGAAGTTCAACCCGTCATTATCTTGATTGCGTTAAATCTACCCGCATGACCCTTGAAGAATAATCAATAAAGTCGTACGACCGTCTTAACCAATCCATATGTCCATGCGACAGAAAATCATTACAGAGCTACCGCACACTACGCCTCGGCGAATAGCAACGACAAACGTAGCGCGAATACTAAGCAATACTAATCTGAAATGACGGAGGGATATGGCTGGTTTTTGGTGAAAAAACTTTAACGTAATGAACTTGATCTCGTTGAAGGAACCGGACAGCCTTTTATAAATATATAGTGGCGAAAACCTTTGCTAAAGAGGTCACTCCCGGTGAAGGGATCTCGGCTCTTTCCTCGTAGAATGAGGTGCAGGATATTCTAAACTGAATACCACGACGCAAAGTAAAACATAATCGACTATAGTGAAGTTATTACCCTGACGCAAACCTCTGCCCAAAGAGTCACTCCCGATGAAGGGATCTCGACCCTTACCTCGTCGAATGAGGTGCTGGATATTCATAACCGAATACCGCTATGCAAAACAAAAGAGAACGTCCTTATAATAACAGCTTTTTGAAAAGTGTTACAACAACATCGAATAGGTCTTTTTTCCTTGCATTGATCCGAATCAACGCAGCCCCATCAATTAATCACACCACAAAAGAACGAAAATATAATGTATGTATATGCCATCCGCATTCGCCACTGGGTCCCGTCATCACCCGTTAGGTTACTTAACTAACGACAGAGCGGGGACTGGACTAGCGCGGGTGTAAAACATATACAACATCTACTAGTATATATATATATATATATATATATATATATATATATATATATATATATATTGTAGGGTTCCTAGGCACCCCAAGGAGGTCTCACAAGGCATCAACCATGCCAATTTCAAATTTAAACGGTGCCGAGAAACCCTAGAACGGATCGTTGGCTAGATTTCTAGGCGAAAAGTAAACTAGTTAACACTTAACTATAAGAATACGGAAATACAACCTTTGTAGATCCGGTGCTCCACCTCCACGGCTCCGCAATGAAGTCCTCTCCGCTGTCCAAAAAGAATCCGGGCTCTAGCGTCGGCTTCATCGGAGAATTGGCGAGCTAGGTCGTCGATGTCCATGCCGAAGATGATCTACGTCGAGGCATCGCTAGATCAAGCTCCACCTTCACCTTGCCATGAAAACTTGTGAAGGAAACACACTCTACTACTTGGCAAGAGGTAGAGGATGAAGAAATAGGAAGTGGGTAGACTTTAGAATTGGATTTCTCACTCATTTCCATCAATCACCATTGATGGAGTTTGCTTTCTTCAAGTGAAGAAAGGAAGAAGAAGAAGAATAATGTTATGATAAGAATAAGAATAATGGAAAATAAAATCTATTCTTATCATAATCACACCATGGTTAAGTGTAGAGAGAGGACCATGGTTAGGTGTAGTGGTTAGGGTTAAGCATGAGACAAAATGGTCACTTTATTCAAACCTTCATGAATGTTCATGAAAGAAACAAAAATAAAAGCCACCATTTTATCTTTATGCATTATATTTTCCAAAGAAATAAATGAATAAATAAATGTATATGAAAAACAAAACCCTAACCATTTAAATAACCATGGATCAATCTTTAACACAAACCAAGTAAGCATGCATCATCAAACATGATACAATCATGTACACAAAACTATATCGAATATACAATGTGCACATCCGAGCGAGAAAATCCAATTAAAGTGAACCGATACTAGTTAATGCAAAGTAATATATCAAATATATAATTATGCATTAAATCATTAAATCAACACTTGATTTAATGATCCGGTCATATCGTATATAACCGACTAGTATCCAATGTATCGGTTTATTGAATCAATCCTTGATTCGATA
This sequence comes from Agapanthus africanus, assembly GCA_030015575.1. Lineage (NCBI taxonomy): Eukaryota > Viridiplantae > Streptophyta > Magnoliopsida > Asparagales > Amaryllidaceae > Agapanthus > Agapanthus africanus. Next base: position 402,075,357 of record CM057351.1, read on the forward strand.
ATTAGGGTATATCGCATATAACCTAATCGATACATTTATCGCGAGAATGGAATACGGTATCACATACACGTATTATTCTCGGTCCCGCACATATCTCATATGCGCTCCTATTTCGTTTCGCTTGAACCAGGAAACCTCTGTGTAGGACTCTAAAGACTCATCAATACGCCGGCAGCAGGTGATGATCATATCAAGCACCCACAAGCCGCAAGCGGTCTGCTAAACGTAACGGCCACCCGGGTATTGAGCGATCTGAAGATCGACGAGCAAGCCCGCTCACACTCCAGTGAATCCAACCAGTAACACTACCGTACAGTCCGGTCTGATCGTCAGATATGTCGCATATCTCGCCTAGGGGTGGTAAACGTCAGACCCCAATAGCTCGATAAGTCGTGTCGATATGAGGTCTATAACAATTCGAGAAACTACTGGTAACACTTACCAGCAAATCTCAGCAACCCTGGCCAGGGATTTCCTGTTATAGCCAATCGAACACCGTGCAACATCAACTCCCTATACCGGGAGAGACGAATCCCCTCCTATCGCTCATTGCCTCCATGTGACTCGGGACTGTACCCAAAAACCACCGTTTTGCACGCCCTCTTGGACGTGGTAAGATGGAAATCAAAGCACAGTGGGAACCACACAAGACTCTATGACGATCTCGGGTCAACAGACTACTCTGTACCAGTGTCACCAGAGAACTGCCATCTGACGTATGGTATAATACCATCTGGGAGTTCTCGGCGAGTCCGTCCAGTGTACCCAGTCTCCACTGAGCACCCGTATATCTCCTCTGATGTCAAACACCAATGGATATGGGATCATCCATCGCCCATCTGTATGGGTCGAGAAGGTACACGCTAGTCTACTCTGGTATATCGATGCCCTGTCTCGATACACCCACGACTAGGGACTTTGAAGGATGTACTTATAGACTACCATGTCCCCAGTAGTATGATCCGCATCATAGTCCAGGTAGTCAAGTACACATCCTAAGGGCTTTACCAACATGTAATAGAGAGACAATCAGTATACATGTTAAGGTAAAGAGTAACCAGATAGCATACTATCATGTCGAGCAAGAAAGTCTTCCCTATATATGTCCCAGCATCCACTACAATATACATCCAATGTACAGTAATGGCCTCTAGGGCATACATATAACTAACAATCTCCCACTTGCACTAGGGCCATCTGTAGCAGTGGTTGTAGTATCTCATACTCAACCATCCCATAAAAGTCTCTCTCTGGGAACAGGCCTTTGTGAGTGGATCCGCTGTGTTGTCCTCTGAATCTACTCTCCAAACCTCGATCACCCTGGAGATCATCCATCTCCATGATCAGGTGACACTGCCTTAGAATATGTCTGGATCACTGATGGGACCGGCGTTCCTTGGCATAAGCCACAACTCCATTGTCTCACAATGGTAGGAACATAGTTCATCTCATGAACCATTATACATCCAAACAGCCTCTTTGGTAGTATCTTAAGTAGCGATGTATCCTGCCTTTATCGTCTAGTATGTCACGGTATCTAGCTTGGAACTCTTCCAACATACCGTCCCTCGATTGAGGGTAAAGACAATGCCTGCGACTGACATTCAGTCGTCTTTATCACCCTGGAACACTTCCAGTGATTCTCCCCAGGATCGATTGATACCATCTCACTACAACTAGTGAGAATCCTAACATCCAATTAAATCTATCTCATAGATCCAAAATCCAGGATTTAGTAGGTATCACTTTGACCCTATATGGAGAATCCTAGTGATAAGCGGAGATTGACCGAGCGTAGCATAAGAAACTCTTTTCTTATCAAGAGTATGTCATCCACGTACTCTACGAGGATCGTCACCATACTCCCTACTACCTTTTTGTTTATACAAGGTTCATCTACCATTTTGATGATGTCAACTTCTTTGACTAATTCATCAAAACAGATGTTCCAACTCCGCGATGCCTGCTTTATCAAATAAAGCATCTTGCACACGTTTCCGCTGCTCCCACTGTCTACGAGGCTCTCTGGCTGTGTACTTATAGACTCCCTCTTCTAAAACATCATTTAGAAAAGCTGTCATGACACCCAACCACCAGATATCGTAGTCATGGTATATAGCCGTGGCAAGTAGGATCTGGATGGACTTAAGCATAGATCCTTAGAAAAAGTTTCATCATGATCCACACCTGGTCAATGATGCAAACCTTTAACAAGTCTAGCTTTGAAAGTCTCAACTTTTCCATGTACACCAAGTAATCTTCTCAAGATATACTTGCTCCTGATGGGGATTTAACCCTTCAGATATAGCAACCAAAGTCCACACTTTGTTGGTGTATAAGGATTCCATCTCAGATCACTAAGCATCCAGCCATTCTTATAGAGTCTTACTCCTGATGGCCAGCTCGAAACTAGTTGGGTCATCATCTCATGATGCAGTCCTTGCTCCCACTGTCATAGAGAAACCGAAGTATCTCTCAGGTGGGTGAGGAACCCTACTAGATCGGCGGAGAGGCTGAGGTTCATTGGAATCTACTGAATCCTTTGGCTCTATCAAATCATCTACTGTAGTTTGTATAGCTGGAACCTTTCCAGTTCTACATAACAGACTTTGCCTCGAGCTTGTTCAGATTTTGCTTTTAGACATAGGCCGGACAACCCCAAATCTTAACTGGCTTAAGACATGGGCTCTTCCCATACCATATCACATATGAAGTGGTAGGCAACTGATTTGATTCGAACCTAATTCAATAGGTATGCAGCTTCTCAAGCGCATAACTCCCAAAAGGAAAAAGGTAACTCAGTAGTACTCATCATAGAGCACACCTTATCATATAGGGTGTGATTGCTCCGCCCCGATACACCAACGTGCTATGGTGTATACGGAGGAGTAATGCTGAGAGAGAATCTCATTCTCCTTTAGAAAAGTCCAGGATTTCCGTGCTCAAGTATTCTCCTCCTTGATCTCATCAAAGGACATAATACTTATACCCGTGTTTTGGTTCTCTACTTCTAACTTATATTCTGTGAATATCTCAAAAGGTTCGGACTTGTGTCTCAACAGGAACATATGACTGAATCTTGAGAGATTATCAGAGAATGTAACGAAGTACAAAGAACCAGTCTTGGCATGTGTAGACAGGGGACCTACATACATCAACATGTATCATCCCAAGAGTTCATTAACTCTTTCTCTGTTTCCAATAAACAGGGCTAGTGTCATTATATCTTTGTGACATGACTGGCAAGTTTCACAAGATGTAGATTCAAACTGATTTAAATATGCATCTACATGTAACTTCAGCTAGTCGGGTCACATTGATCTGACCTAGTCTACAATACCTTAAGAAGGATCCGTTCATTTCTGAACTCTTCCTCTTATGTGTGTTCCATATACTAAGAACTGTAGTTTGATTTAGAACATCAATGCTTTTAGATAACGTGCCTGAACCGATCAACTTTTGATATAGGAAATGTTCAAAACATTATCTATCAATACAAAATTTTATCATTTCTTTATTAACAAAGAGACAGATATGATTTTGTATATCAGGTTCGGTATCTAATAACATTCGTTCAGAATCAATGTATTGGTAATACAGGGTGACAGTGACCAACAGACTTGGCTGCAACACTTGCCCCGTTTTCTGCCTCATGAAACTTATCACTCGTTCTCAGTTTTTCTACCTATCTTTAGCCCTATGTAACAGATTACATATCTGGGATCCTGATCCGGTATCATATACCAAGGATGTAGAGTTTTCAGAGAAACAGTTCTTTGTAATGAACACACCCGAAGATGATGCATCAGCATGCACTCTCTTCGTTTGGGCGGCACGGGAAATCTGGTATTCCCCAATTTCCTGCTCTGTCTTATAACAATTATAAGTTGGAGCGGGACCAACGTTCCCCAGCTCAGTATAACATGCGGGTTCGGTCAATATTCCGTATTATTATCTTGATTAAGGCGTGGTATGGTCGCTACCTGGAGAGAGAGAGAAGAAAACACTCAGCGTGCGCTCTTGCAAGAATAGATTGGTTATTATTTTATCTAATCAGGATGGCTCCCACTGCTTTTTATCAAATCTTCCTTCAAACCCTAAAAGGAAAGACTAGCCGGGATTAATTACACACTACAAGTTCGCCAATCTTTCAGCCAGGCCAGTGTCGGTACTTTGAGGGAGGTCCCCCGTGCTTTCGCACGAACCTAATTAATGTAAACCTCGTTTTCCCAGAGGCGTAACCCCGTTGACACCTTTCTAGACACCTACTTGATCGGCTAATTGTAATGTATAAAACTCTCCCAGGAGTAACAATTACTCGCAGCGGGTATCGGGATCCAACTATCTCATAGAAGGTATGCAATCTAATTGCAAATTTCAACACTTGAAATTCCCGATAATATTTTGCCCCTAGCTCGCTATGACCTTGACGCATGCCAAACAACCCATAGTCTGCTAGTCAAGTTCAACCCGTACATTTCTTGATTGAATTAAACCCACCCGCACGACCCTTGACGCATGCCAAACAACGCCGTACGAATACCCTAATCCAATCGCATCGTATGCTAGCAGATAAGCACTAGTTAGCTACCGTACACTACGCCTTGACGCATGCCAAACAACCGCAGCACGAATACTAACTAGTACTTATCTGAAATGACGGAGGGCTGCGACAGGTTTTTCTGAAAACCTATTGCGTAATGAACTTGATATCGTTGTAGAATCAAATGATTTTAAAATGGAGTGCTTTTGAGGCTTTTCTAGTTTTGCTAAAGGAGTCACTCCCGGTGAAGGGATCGTCGGTCCTTTCCTCGTCGAATGAGGTGCGGGATATATCATATATATCACTGTGCAAAGCAAAAACAGTTAAAAGCAATCAAAAGACAAACCGAGTGTGTAGCATCTGCCAGTTATTGCTAAAGGAGTCACTCCCGGTGAAGGGATCTCGATCCTTTCCTCATCGAATAAGGTGCAGGATATATCACATATACCGCTATGCAAAGCAAAAACTGTAGCTACCTGTTTTATTTTGAAATTCGATTCTACAACATCTTAGGTTTCTTTTACTTTCATTAATCACATTAATGAAATCCCATCATTTAAGTACCTAAACATCACAGATAAATACGACGTACGCTTATGCCATCCGCATTCGCCTCGATGTCCCCTCGTGCACCGTTAGGTTAGGTAACTAACGGCAGAGCGGGGCAGGGCTAGCGCGGGTGTAAAACATAAGTAACGCCTATATAATATATCATATATACTATATACTGTATCTATCACAGAACATCACATGATCACATCACAGATATCGCAGCAGAAGAATCATATGAAATATTGGATATACTAGGACGTCCGTGTTTTCAATACGAGCCAGTATAAAACACGGATTCCACAGTCACGATGAATAGCCAAACCCACACCCCTAGACCCCTACGAGAGCGGTAAGCAACCCTACCAATTCTGGAGTTAGGAGACCCGGACTCGACTCCTCGAGTTGGTCTCCCACTGGACTCCAGAACCCGGTTACTTGTGCCCTCCTCCTTGGGTCTATCCTAGTGCGGAAAAGTAAATAATATACAAAAGGTGACAACTTCCGCAACCTGGAAGTGCCCCAAATAAAAGAATATTACATACAAGTTTTTACATGAATGAAAATGAAAAACACTCATCTCACATAAAAACCCCCGGCTATTCAAACACGACGATCCAATATAACATATCCAGCAACACATAACATCACATGTCATCAACGTAAGTAAATATGCGCATCCCAATTGTCGTTGACATATAGCAACGAAAACGGCGATATCACATATTACACTTACGGTCACAGAAAAGAAAGTGTAAAACTACAACAGTTGGAATCCGCAACCACCTCAGACATCGCATGCCTGACCAAATGAATTACTTAGACATCGCATGCCTAACAATTATAAACCCCACATTTTAGTCTCAAAATCGAAAACACTTTTCAATACCAAGTCGGGTAATTCAACAAGATTCCCGACATCCTGATCGAATGCTCGTCGCAAACTTCAGTAGACGGCCGCACCCCCGACGCCGTCGACGAAGTGCACCAAGGCGGAACACCGCCACTGCGAGCACCCGAACTGATGCTTTCGGCGACGGGGTTCTCCTACAGTCACTTGGTCGGGGCTATAGAGTGAGGCTGTCTATTAAGTTTACCCGGCGAGTATCCGCGTACGCTACGTGATTGCGACGGACTTTTGATCACATCAAAATTCCGTGGCAACCGATCAAGTGAGACTAAACTGCTATGTTTATAACATTCATTCAGTTATCACATAACTACTTGTGAATTCCAATTATTGTATCCCATTCCAGATAAACAGAAAATGTTAAACTTTTCGATCGAACAGTCAAACACCCAAGTTTTCCCGATACAGCTCAACACATGAAATAAGTCTAACAACATTCCGTTCGTGCCTCAGTACCAACGGTCCAGCCGTAGAAGGGTCAAGCCAACGCCTCACATGTGGCACGCCGTACTGCCCCAAACCCGAAGGTTCAAAGGGCAGTTCAAGACGGTCACATAATCGAGTTAAGGTTTGTTGTCTTCTAGAGGGTCCATCGAGTTACTTGCACTACTTAGAACGTCGTTAAACTACGGAAAAATCCAACACTTGGAAATTTCCCGATAGGGGAAAAATTGGGTATTTATATCCGGTCGAACTTTTTAACATATTCTAATATTTATCCGGAAAGCCACATAGACAAAATTTGATACCCCGATCGAAACACCGAATCCCCAAAACAACCCCAGAAAATTCAACTCTTGAAAAAATATTTAAAATTCCCAGAAAAATCACCACTGGAAACTAAGAATTACTGTGCAAAATAATTTAAATACTGTGGCCGTACGGCCGCGGATCCGCCGCATGAGCCTTGCTCATGCCGCGGAACCGCGGTGGAATAGTTGAATTGGGCCGCCGAAATTCACAGTATCTCTTAGATATTCCTGATGTGTTTTCTGCATATTTTTAATGTGGAAAAATCCCAGAATTTGGAAAAAGTCCAGAGAGCTATTTTGGGTTCTAGTTTTCGGTTCGATCGGACTTCAAATTCCGTCTAGACTTCGCCTAAGGCTCTAGCTAGGCTCTGATACCACTGTAGGGTTCCTAGGCACCCCAAGGAGGTCTCACAAGGCATCAACCATGCCAATTTCAAATTTAAACGGTGCCGAGAAACCCTAGAACGGATCGTTGGCTAGATTTCTAGGCGAAAAGTAAACTAGTTAACACTTAATTATAAGAATACGGAAATACAACCTTTGTAGATCCGGTGCTCCACCTCCACGGCTCCGCAATGAAGTCCTCTCCGCTGTCCAAAAAGAATCCGGGCTCTAGCGTCGGCTTCATCGGAGAATTGGCGAGCTAGGTCGTCGATGTCCATGCCGAAGATGATCTACGTCGAGGCATCGCTAGATCAAGCTCCACCTTCACCTTGCCATGAAAACTTGTGAAGGAAACACACTCTACTACTTGGCAAGAGGTAGAGGATGAAGAAATAGGAAGTGGGTAGACTTTAGAATTGGATTTCTCACTCATTTCCATCAATCACCATTGATGGAGCTTGCTTTCTTCAAGTGAAGAAAGGAAGAAGAAGAAGAATAATGTTATGATAAGAATAAGAATAATGGAAAATAAAATCTATTCTTATCATAATCACACCATGGTTAAGTGTAGAGAGAGGACCATGGTTAGGTGTAGTGGTTAGGGTTAAGCATGAGACAAAATGGTCACTTTATTCAAACCTTCATGAATGTTCATGAAAGAAACAAAAATAAAAGCCACCATTTTATCTTTATGCATTATATTTTCCAAAGAAATAAATGAATAAATAAATGTATATGAAAAACAAAACCCTAACCATTTAAATAACCATGGATCAATCTTTAACACAAACCAAGTAAGCATGCATCATCAAACATGATACAATCATGTGCACAAAACTATATCGAATATACAATGTGCACATCCGAGCGAGAAAATCCAATTAAAGTGAACCGATACTAGTTAATGCAAAGTAATATATCAAATATATAATTATGCATTAAATCATTAAATCAACACTTGATTTAATGATCCGGTCATATCGTATATAACCGACTAGTATCCAATGTATCGGTTTATTGAATCAATCCTTGATTCGATAATTAGGGTATATCGCATATAACCTAATCGATACATTTATCGCGAGAATGGAATACGGTATCACATACACGTATTATTCTCGGTCCCGCACATATCTCATATGCGCTCCTATTTCGTTTCGCTTGAACCAGGAAACCTCTGTGTAGGACTCTAAAGACTCGTCAATACGCCGGCAGCAGGTGATGATCATATCAAGCACCCACAAGCCGCAAGCGGTCTGCTAAACGTAACGGCCACCCGGGTATTGAGCGATCTGAAGATCGACGAGCAAGCCCGCTCACACTCCAGTGAATCCAACCAGTAACACTACCGTACAGTCCGGTCTGATCGTCAGATATGTCGCATATCTCGCCTAGGGGTGGTAAACGTCAGACCCCAATAGCTCGATAAGTCGTGTCGATATGAGGTCTATAACAATTCGAGAAACTACTGATAACACTTACCAGCAAATCTCAGCAACCCTGGCCAGGTATTTCCTGTTATAGCCAATCGAACACCGTGCAACATCAACTCCCTATACCGGGAGAGACGAATCCCCTCCTATCGCTCATTGCCTCCATGTGACTCGGGACTGTACCCAAAAACCACCGTTTTGCACGCCCTCTTGGACGTGGTAAGATGGAAATCAAAGCACAGTGGGAACCACACAAGACTCTATGACGATCTCGGGTCAACAGACTACTCTGTACCAGTGTCACCAGAGAACTGCCATCTGACGTATGGTATAATACCATCTGGGAGTTCTCGGCGAGTCCGTCCAGTGTACCCAGTCTCCACTGAGCACCCGTATATCTCCTCTGATGTCAAACACCAATGGATATGGGATCATCCATCGCCCATCTGTATGGGTCGAGAAGGTACACGCTAGTCTACTCTGGTATATCGATGCCCTGTCTCGATACACCCACGACTAGGGACTTTGAAGGATGTACTTATAGACTACCATGTCCCCACTAGTATGATCCGCATCATAGTCCAGGTAGTCAAGTACACATCCTAAGGGCTTTACCAACATGTAACAGAGAGACAATCAGTATACACGTTAAGGTAAAGAGTAACTAGATAGCATACTATCATGTCGAGCAAGAAAGTCTTCCCTATATATGTCCCAGCATCCACTACAATATACATCCAATGTACAGTAATGGCCTCTAGGGCATACATATAACTAACATATATATTATAACAATATACAATAATCGCTCCAGGCGTGATAAATGCAACATCACAGAAAAGTAATAAGCATCATAGAACAATATAGATAATCTGGGAGCCCCGGGTTTCCTTTGAGCCGCAAGTGGAACCCGACGTTCCCCTGGTCGTGTGGATAGCCTGGACCCCTACGAGCGTGGCAAGTTACCCGCCAAGACCAGAAGTAAGGCAACCCCCTTCAGCAAAGTGAATTGACCACCCAGTACTTCACGGAATCCAGTAACTTAAGCACCCCTCCTTGGGTCAACCTGTACCCCTACGAATGTGGCGAATAGCCCGCCAATTCTGGAGTGAGGCCCCTCATTCCCAACGCCATGAGATGTGGACCCGTTTCCCTCCAGAACCTGGCTATCCGTGCACTCCACCGCGGGGTAATCCTAGTACAGAAAAGAAAATATGTACAACGGTGATATCGACCTTAACTCCGCCCTAAAAGAATAATATACAAACTAGCAGTGACGACAGTCCACATGTCGGACACTCGCCCCACGATATCAAATGTACAAATAAAACTGAACTGTACTAACATTGCACCCAAGCTATCCACCACGACAAATCCGCAACATCACAGCACAATAGAGAACATCAACGTGAATGTCACGTTCGCAAACCCGTCTAAAAGGACTATAGCGATTAGACAAGTTGTACCGATCAAATGACATTCACTGTCGCAGATAGAAATGTAAGTACTGCAAACTTTAAACAATGTTAGAAAATATCGACTTCAAAATAACCCCCGAATAGCCCTAAACAAGTAGATAAAAGCATATCAAAACTGGGCTAAACAAAAAATACCACCAAACCAAGATTCCAGAGACAAGACCACAGCCCAAATACGAAATCCAAATTCCCTGAAGTGGCCAGCCTGGCCAGATTTTTGAGCATTGTGCTCGACCAAAATCCGATGGAACGGGCTCGTATTTGGGCTACATTCTATAGGTCACTTAAGCAGTCTCCTGCAGTTGTTTAAATAATTTTTGAAGACACTTATAAAATCGACAGAAACTGGAATTTCCAGTGCAGTGAATCGGAGTTGTTTCGGTTTCGATAGTTTAACATTGTCTAAACCAACTAGTATACCGTTAATGGGTTGGCTTTGATACCATGTTGGGTTACGGCAGCGCCCCGGCCATCAATCTGTGGCCAAATGCGGAACAAAAACTTTTGAAACTTGGCGCTACCACAACCATTTACCCGGATCGAACCATTATCCATTTACTAGCTAACTGTAAAGTGTTAAGAGATTATACCGATCGATCCGTGTCCTTCAGTCTTCAACCTCTTCCTAAGCTCCTCGCAGCTACCCTAAACAAGTTCGCTCTCCGGTCTCCCTCGTCGAAGATGATCCACGTCGGGGATCCTTAATACGGGCTCCCGCTTCAAAACCGAAGCAACTCAGACATCAAGTTTGCTAACCGAGATGTCCAAGGTGAAGTAGAGTAAGTGTGTGATCATTTTGTCTCAAGACATTCATGGATTCTCAACACATGAGAGGGTATGGATGGAGGTGAAGAAGAAGTCATTGGAGTGTGAAGAGTGTGAGCTCAAGTCTTTACATAAAATGAAAAAGGCAACACTTGAAAAGAATAAGCTTGGCTGCCCCCTTTTCTTCATGTGTTTATATTGTGTTATATTGTGGGGTATTTTGTAGTAATAATATAAAAAACATCACCCAAAATATCTACCATAAAACCCTCACAAATATCTCACAATATAAAACAATAAACAAATAAGCATGGCACAATAAATACACTATGCCAAGACTTAGCCTCAAAATTTCCACATCATCAAAATATTAAACATTTATCAAAAACCCTAAATGTTTAATACAATAAAAGGAATGGCATCTTCAAAACAATCTTGTAACAGATTACAAGACTACCCTTCAACTGTTTATACATACGTGCATCCGTATTCCGACTGAATACGAATACAACGAGACGAAAATAATCCAACTATCTAATACTAGGATCCAGCTTAAACCAAAGCCCACTAGTATGATCCGTCCGATCATGATCCATGCACGAGTGCACGTATATAATCGAACCCTGCCATAAAACCATACAGCCTCTACAACGTTTCGCTCGAACTATAGAAACCCTCTATGTGGGACTCTAAAGACTCGTCAATACGCTGGCAGTGGGTTTAACCACAAGCAGGTCAGTGGCACTAACTGTACGTAACGGCTACCCAGGTATTGAGCGAAAGGGAGGCCGACGAGCGAACTCATCCAGAAACCCTACTGAGCGTGACAGTGACAATATCCGTACAGTCTAGTCCGTTCGTCTATGAGTATCGCATATCGGGTCTAGGAGGTGGATAAAGTCAGACCCCAAATAACGTGATATTGAGTGTGAAGAGTGTGAGCTCAAGTCTTTGCATAAAACGAAAAAGGCAACACTTGAAAATAATAAGCTTGGCTGCCCCCTTTTCTTCATGTGTTTATATTGTGTTATATTGTGAGGTATTTTGTAGTAATAATATAAAAAACATCACCCAAAATATCTACCATAAAACCCTCACAAATATCTCACAATATAAAACAATAAACAAATAAGCATGGCACAATAAATGCACCATGCCAAGACTTAGCCTCACAATTTCCACATCATCAAAATATTAAACATTTATCAAAAAACCTAAATGTTTAATACAATAAAAGGAATGGCATCTTCAAACAATCCTGTAACAGATTACAAGACTACCCCTCAACTGTATATACATACCTGCATCCGTATTCCTACTGAATACGAATATAAGGAGATGAAAATAATTCAACTATCTAATACTAGGATCCGGCTTAAACCAAATCCCACTAGTATGATCCGTCCGATCATGATCCGTGCACGAGTGCACGTATATGATCGAACCCTGCCATAAAACCATATGGCCTCTACAACGTTTCGTCCGAACTAGAAAAACCTTCTGTGTGGGACTCTAAAGACTCGTCAATACGCTGGCAGTGGGTTAACCATAAGTACGTCAGTGGCACTAGCTGTACGTAACGGCTACCCAGGTATTGAACGAAAGGGAGGCCGACGAGCGAACTCATTCAGAAACCCTACTGAGCCTGACAGTGACAATATCCGTACAGTCCAGTCCGTTCGTCTATGAGTATCGCATATCGGGTCTAGAGGGTAGATAAAGTCAGACCCCAAATAACGCGATATTTAGTGTCGGTATGAAGCCCATCACCACCAGAGAAACTACCGATCCTGGATCGGTACTTCTCGACTATCTTGGCCAAGGATTTCTGGTGATGGCTATCCGTGCACACTGTGACCTCTACCCCTAATACCGGGAGAGACGAATCCCCTGACGATCCGCTCACTGCCTCCATGTGGCTCGGGACTGTACCCAACTAAAACCTGTTTGCATGACTCCTCTGAGCCGTGGTAGGGTAGTAATCAAAGCACAGTGGGAACTCACATAAGAAAAATGACGATCTCAGGTCGACAGACTAACCTGTACACATGTCACCTAGGAACTGCTATCTGACAATAGGTATAGTACCAACTAGCATGTTCCCGGTGAGTCCGTCCGGTGTACTCATAACCCAATGGGCACTTGTATACTATCTTAGGTGAACCAACTGACACCAATGGCTTGTGAGACCGACCACCGCCCCTTATCGGGGTCTCGATCCGTATATACTAGTCTACTATCGGAGTATCGATGCCTAGTCTAGAAACTCCCACGACTAGGGACACTTTAAGGATGTGCTTATAGACTGCTCAACTCTCACATATATGATCGCCATCATACTGCTGGTAGTCAAGCAAGAATCCTATGGGCTCTATCAATATGTAATAGTGAACTGTAGTGTCACCTGAAGCAAGTACACGACGACAAAGACAAACCAGATAGCATACTATCATCTCGAGTAAGACTTTTCTACCGGTATAGGTCCTCCGTCAATCATTGCAATCACGTGTCTGTGATCCAATAATTGACTTGAGGGCACTATAGCCAACAAACGGCTGCCAACTCCAGATCATGCATCGGATAGTTGTGCTCATGAACTTTCAGCTGTCTTGATACATAACCTACCACTTTATCGTGCTGGTGTAGAATACATCCTAATCCCTTACCGGATGCATCACAATACACTTCGAAACCTCCAGATTGGTCCGGTATTACGAGAATAGGCGTTGTTGTCAATCTTGACTTGAGTTCTACGAAACCTTGTTCGCATGCTTCTGACCACACAAATTCTTCATCTTTACATGTGAGCTTGGTCATGGGTGTTGCAATTTTCGAAAATCCTTCAATAAATCTTCGGTAGTATCCCGCTAATCTCAAGAAACTTCGAATGTCCTTCACTGTCTTTGGTGTCGGCCATTCGCTTACTGCTGATACTTTAGCTGGATCCACAGAGATTCCTTCACCTGAAACGATATGTCCGAGAAATCCGACTTGTTCTAGCCAAAACTCGCACTTGCTGTACTTGGCATAGAGTTGATGCTATCGCAAGGTCTCCAGGACAATTCGTAAATGTTCAGCATGCTCTTTCCGATTTTTTGAATATACCAGGATGTCGTCGATGAATATGACAACGAACCTGTCTAGGTACTCTCGAAAAACTTGATTCATCGGATTCATGAATATGGCTGGTGCATTAATCACTCCAAATGGCATCACGAGAAACTCATAATGTCCATAGCGAGTCCTGAATGCCGTCTTCGGAATATCAGACTCTTCGACCTTCACCTGATGATAACCCGAACGAATATCTAATTTTAAGAAAATGCAAGACCCACTTAGCTGATCGAACAGATCGTCGATTCGCGGTAGTGGATACTTGTTCTTTATCATGACTTCATTCAAAGCTCTATAATCAATGCACATTCTGTATGAACCTTTCTTCTTCTTCACAAGCAAAACTGGAGATCCCCAACTTGAAGTACTAGGGCGAATCCATCCTTTCTACAGAAGTTCGTTTAGCTGAGTGTCGACCTCCTTCAAACCTTCTAGACTTAATCGGTATGGTGCTTTGATCACCGATTGTGCTCCAGTTACTAAATCAATTCCAAATTCAAGAGCTCGATCAGGAGGCAAACCTGATATGTCTTCAGGAAATGCATCATCGAACTCTCGAACTACCTCTGGATTATATTCTCCTGCCCATTGAGTTGCAATCACTGCCTTCTTCGGTTTTGCCTTGTATGTGCTAGGCTTCAGGGTACAGTCTCCACTTTTGAAATAAAAGACCGGATGCTCTAGAATCTCGAACACTACCCTCCTTTGACGACAGTCGATGGTAGCGTAGAAAGTTCCTATCCAATCCATACCCAAAACTACATCGAAGTTCAGTATGTCCAGCACCTTGAATTCAGTATAAAATTCTCTGCTGTAGACGACCACTGGACACAGGTCGTATTTTATTGTTGGCTTTAGAACGCTATTCCCTGAACTGACATTCCAGCTGGATACGAGTGGTTTGATTGGAATCACATGAGTTCGGACGAACCGTTAAGACATAAAGCAATGAGATGCTCCAGTATCAAAGAGTGCTAATGCAGGAAGTGAGGCTACTAAAATTGTAACTAAGTTATGTACGACATGTTTAGATATAGAAAAGAATATATGGATGTAAATAAGTATTGAACATATTTGAAAGATGGGAAGTTACCAGTGATGACTTGGCCAGTGGCTGTTAGTTATATGTATGCCCTAGAGGCCATTACTATACATAGGATATATATTGTAGTGGATGCTGGGACATATATAGGGAGGACTTTCTTGCTCGACATGATAGTATGCTATCTGGTTACTCTTTACCTTAACGTGTACACTGATTGTCTCTCTGTTACATGTTGGTAAAGCCCTTAGGATGTGTACTTGACTACCTGGACTATGATGCGGATCATACTAGTGGGGACATGGTAGTCCATAAGTACATCCTTCAAGGTCCCTAGTCGTGGGTGTATCGAGACGGGGCATCGATATACCAGAGTAGACTAGCGTATACCTTCTCGACCCATACAGATGGGCGATGGATGATCCCATATCCATTGGTGTTTGACATCAGAGACGATGTACGGGTGCTCAGTAGAGACTGGGTACACTGGACGGACTCGCCGAGAACTCCCAGATGGTATTATACCTTACGTCAGATGGCAGTTCTCTGGTGACACTGGTACAGAGTAGTCTGTTGACCCGAGATCGTCATAGAGTCTCGTATGGTTCCCACTGTGCTTTGATTTCCACCTTACCACGTCCAAGAGGGCGTGCAAAACGGTGGTTTTTGGGTACAGTCCCGAGTCACATGGAGGCAATGAGCGATAGGAGGGGATTCGTCTCTCCCGGTATAGGGAGTTGATGTTGCGCTGTGTTCGATTGGCTATAACCGGAAATCCCTGGCCAGGGTTGCTGAGATTTACTGGTAAGTGTTACCTGTAGTTTCTCGAACTGTTATAGATCTCATATCGACACGACTTATCGAGCTATTGGGATCTGACGTTTACCACCCCTAGGCGAGATATGCGACATATCAGACGACGAGACCGGACTGTGCGGTAAGTGTTACTGGTTGGATTCACAGGAGTGTGAGCGGGCTTGCTCGTCGATCTTCTGATCGCTCAATACCCGGGTGGCCGTTACGTTTAGCAGACCGCTTGCGGCTTGTGGGTGTTTGATATGATCATCACCTGCTGCCGGCGTATTGACGAGTCTTTAGAGTCCTACACAGAGGTTTCCTGGCTCAAGCGAAACGAAATAGGAGCGCATATGAGATATGTGCAGTACCGAGAATAATGCGTGTATGTGATACCGTATTCCATTCTCGCGATGAATGTATCGAATGGTTGTATGCGATATAACCTAGTTATCGAATCAAGGATTGATTCGGTAAGCCGATACATAGGATACTAGTCGGTTATATGCGATATGACCGGATCATTGAATCAAGTGTTGATTTAATGATTTAATGCATAATTATATATTTGATATATTACTTTGCATTAACTAGTATTGGTTCATTTTAAATGGATTTTCTCACTTGAAGTTCACAAGTTGTATATGTGATATACTTTTGTGCACTTGATTGTATCATGTTTGATGATACATGCTTACTTGAGTTTGTGTAAAGATTAAACCATGGTTATTTAAATGGTTAGGGTTTTGTTTTTCATATCTATTTATTCATTTATTTATTTATTTCTTTTTGGCAAAAGAAAAGAAAAATGGTGGCTTTATTTGGATGCATGTTGAAGCTTCATGAAGCTTTGACTAAGTCACCATTTTTGTCTTCATGCTTAACCCTAACCATTGACCTAACCCTAGTTTATTCTCTACACTTGACCATGGTTGGATTATGATAAGTATACATTTTATTTTCTTTTTTAATGAATACTTATCATAACATTTTTCATCATCTTCTTCTTCTTCTTCAAGAAGAAACCTTGCTCCATCAATGGCAACTTGAGCAAATGAGTGAGAAATCCAATTCTAAAGTGAACCCAGTTCCTATTTCTTCATCCTCTACCACTTGCCAAGTAGTATAGGGTGTTTTCTTCACAAGTTTCATGACTTGGTGAAGTAGGACATTGATCTTGTGATGCCTCGACGTAGATCATCTTCGGCACGAAGCCGACGACCTTGCCCGCCCATTTCTCCGATGAAGCCGACGCTAGAGCCCGGGATTCCATTTGGACAGCGAAGAGACTTCATTGTGGAGCTATGGAGGTGGAGGACCGGATCTACAAAGGTTATATTTCCGTTCTTTTAGTTATATTGTTAACTAGTTGCATGTTTCGCCTAGAATTCTAGTTAACGATCCGTATTAGGGTTTCTCGGCACCGGTAAAATTTAAAATTGGCATGGTTGATGCCTTGTGAGACCTCCTTAGTGTGCCTAGGAACCCTACAGTGGTATCAGAGCCTAGATAGAGCCTTAGGCGATGCGTAGACGGAGTTAGAAGTCCGATCGAACCGAAACCCTAACACAAACATGCTCTCTGTACTTTTTTCAAAAACAGGGATTTTTGAGGATTAAAATTATGCAGAAAATTCAGCAGGAGATTGTAAGCGTTACTGTGAAATTCGACAGCCTGAATCCATCAAACCGCCGCGGTTCCGCGGCACAAGCATGGCTTGTGCGGCGGTTCCGCGGCCGAAATGTCTCCTTGTTCATAGAATTTTACACAGTAATTCTTACTTTGCAGTGCTGGTTTTTCTGGGAATTTTTAATATTTTTTCAAGAGTTGAATTTTCTGGGTTGTATTGGGGACTCGGTGTTTCGATCGGATTGTCTAATTTTGTCTATGTGTTTTTCCGGATAATTTTTGAATATGTTAAAAAGTTCGACCGGATATAAATACCCAACTTTTCCCCTGCCGGAAAACTTCCAAGTGTTGGATTTTTCCGAGGTTTAAAGACGTTCTAAGTAGTGCAAGTAACGCGATGGTCCCTCTAGAAGACAACAAACCTTAACTCGATTATGTGACCGTCTTGAACTGCCCTTTGAACCTTCGGGTTTGGGGCAGTACGGCGTGCCACATGTGAGGCGTTGGCTTGACCCTTCTACGGCTGGACCGTTGGTACTGAGGCACGAAGTGAATGTCTTTGAACTTATTTCATGAGTTGAGCTGTTTCGGGAAAACTTGGGTGTTCGATTGTTCGATCGGAAAGTTTAACATTTTCTATCTTATTCGTTATGTGATACAATAATTGGAATTCACAATATGTTATGAGATAACTGAATGAATGTTATAAACATAGCAGTTTAGTCTCACTTGATCGGTTGCCACGGAATTTTGATGTGATCAAAAGTCCGTCGCAATCACGTAGCGTACGCGGATACTCGCCGGGTGAACTTAATAGACAGCCTCGCCCCATAGCCCCGACCAAGTGACTGTAGGAGAACCCCGTCGCCAAAAGCATCCTTTCGGGTGCTCGCGGCAGCGGTGTTCCGCCTTGGTGCACTTCGTCGACGGCGTCGGGGGTGCAGCTGCCTACTAAAGTTTGCGACGAGCATTCGATCAGGATGTCGGGAATCTTGTAGAATTACCCGACTTGATATTGAAATGTGTTTTCGATAATGAGACTAAAATGCGGGGTTTATAATTGTTAGGCATGTGATGTCTAAGGAATTCATTTGATTAGGCATGCGATGTCTATGTAGGTTGCGGATTCCAACTGTTGTAGTTTTACACTTTCTTTTCTGTGACCGTAAGTGTAATATGTGATATCGCCGATTTCGTTTCTATATGTCAACGACAATTGGGATGCACATATTTACTTACGTTGATGACATGTGATGTTATGTGTTGCTGGATATGTTATATTGGATCGTCGTGTTTGAATAGCCGGGGTTTTTTATGTGAGATGAGTGTTTTTCATTTTCATTCATGTAAAAACTTGTATGTAATATTCTTTTGTTGGAGCACTTCCAGGTTGCGGAAGATGTCACCCTCTGTATATTATTTACTTTTCCGCACTAGGATAGACCCAAGGAGGGGAGCACAAGTAACCGGGTTCTGGAGTCCAGTGGGAGACCAACTCGAGGAGTCGAGTCCGGGTCTCCTAACTCTAGAATTGGTAGGGTTTCTTGCCGCTCTCGTAGGGGTCTAGGGGTATGGGTTTGGCTATTCATCGCGACCGTGGAATCCGTGTTTTATACTGGCTCGTATTGAAAACACGGACGTCCTAGTATATCCAATATTTCATATGATTCTTCTGGTGCGATATCTGTGATGTGATCATGTGATATGTTCTGTGATGGATACAGTATATAGTATATATGATATATTATATAGGCGTTACTTATGTTTTACACCCGTGCTAGCCCTGCCCCGCTCTGTCATTAGTTACCTAACCTAATGGTGCACGAGGGGACATCGAGGCGAATGCGGATGGCATAAGTGTACGTCGTATTTATCTGTGATGTTTAGGTACTTAAATGATGGGACTTCATTAATGTGATTAATGAAATATAAAAGAAACCTAAGATGTTGTAGAATCGAATTTCAAAAATAAAACAGGTAGCTACAGTTCTTGCTTTGCACAGCGGTATATGTGATATATCCTGCACCTTATTCGATGAGGAAAGGACCGAGATCCCTTCACCGGGAGTGACTCCTTTAGCAATAACTGGCAGATGCTACACACTCAGTTTGTCTTTTGATTGCTTTTAAGAGTTCTGCTTTGCACAGTGATATATATGATATATCCCGCACCTCATTCGACGAGGAAAGGACCGACGATCCCTTCACCGGGAGTGACTCCTTTAGCGAAACTAGAAAAGCCTCAAAAAACTCCATTTTAAAAATCATTTGATTCTACAACGATATCAAGTTCATTACGCAATAGGTTTTCAGAAAAACCTGTCATAGCCCTCCGTCATTTCAGATAAGTAGTAGTTAGTATTCGTGCTACGTTTGTTGGCCTTTGTCAAGGCGTAGTGTGCGGTAGCTAACTGGTGTTTATCTGCTTATGCATATGATGCAGATTGGGTTAGGGTAGTCGTGCGACCTTGTTGGCTTTTGTCAAGGGCCGTGCGGGTGGGTTTAATTCAATCAGGAAATGACGGGTTGAACTTGACTAGCATCCTATGGTTTGTTGGCCTTTGTCAAGGTCATAGGAGGTTAGGGGCAAAATATTATCGGGAATTTCAAGTGTTGAAATTTGCAATGAGATTGCATACCTTCTATGAGATAGTTGGATCCCGATACCCACTGCTAGTAATTGTTACTCCTGGGAGAGTTTTACACATTACAATTAGCCGATCAAGTAGGTGTCTAGAAAGGTGTTAACGGGGTTACGCCTCTGGGAAAACGAGGTTTACATTAATTAGGTTCGTGCGAAAGCACGGGGGACCTCCCTCAAAGTACCGACACTGGCCTGGCTGAAAGATTGGTGAACTTGTAGTATGTAATTAATCCCGGCTAGTCTTTCCTTTTAGGGTTTGAAGGAAGATTTGATAAAAACAGTGGGAGCCATCCTGATTAGATAAAATAATAACCAATCTATTCTTGTAAGAGCGCACGCTGAGTGTTATTCTTCTCTCTCTCTCCAGGTAGCGACCATATCACGCCTTAATCAAGATAATAATATGGAACATTGACCGAACCCGCTTGTTATACTGAGCTGGGGAACGTTGGTCTCGCTCCAATTTATAATTGTTATAAGACAGAGCAGGAAATTGGGGATTACCAGAATTCCCGTGCCGCCCAAACGAAGTAAGTGCATGTTGATGCATCATCTTCGGGTGTGTTCATTATATAGAACTGTTTCTCAGTGTCCTTTACGTCCTGGGTATATGATACCGGATCAGGATCCCGCATATGTAATATGTTACATGGGCTACAGATAGGTAAAAAACTGAGAACGGGTGATAAGTTTCATGAGATAGAAAACGGGGCAAGTGTTGCAGCCAAGTCTGTTGGTCACTGTCACCCTGTATTCCAAATACATTGATTCTGAACGAATGTTATTAGATACCGAACCTGATATACAAAATCATATCTATCTCTTTATTAGGAAAGAAATGATAAAATTTTGTATTGATGGATAATGTTTTGAACATTTCCTATATCAAAAGTTGATCGGTTCAGGCACGTTATCTAAAAGCATTGATGTTCTGAGTCAAACTACAGTTCCTAGTATATAGAACACACACAAGAGGAAGAGTTCAGAAATGAACGAATCCTTCTTGTGGCATTGTAGACTGGGTCATATCAATGCGATCCGACTGGCTGAAGTTACATTTTAGATGCATATTTAAATCAGTTTGAATTTACATCTTGTGAAACTTGCCAGTCATGTCACAGAGATAAGATGACCATAGCTCCGTTTACTGGAAACAGAGAAAGAGTTAGTGAACTCTTGGGATGATACATGTTGATGTATGTAAGGTCCTCTGTCTACATATGCCAGGAGCGGTTCTTTGTACTTCATTACATTCTCTGATCATCTTTCGAGATTCAGACCTATGTTCCTGTTGAAACACAAGTCCGAACCTTTTGAGATATTCACAGAATATAAGTTAGAAGTAGAGAACCAAAATACGGGTATAAGTATTATGTCCTTTGATGTGATCGAGGAAGAGAATACTTGAGCACGAAAATCCTGGATTATTCTAAAGGAGAATGAGATTCTCTCTCAGCATTACTCCTCCGTATACACCACAGTACGTCGGTGTATCGGGGCGGAGCAGATGCACCCTATATGATATGGTGTGCTCTATGATGAGTACTACTGAGTTTCCTATTTCCTTTTTGGGAGTTATGCACTTGAGAAGCTGCATACCTATTGAATTGGATTCGAATCAAATCTATGCCTACCGCTTCATATGTGATATGGAAAGGGAAGAGCCCATATCTTAAGTTAGTTAAGATTTGGGGTTGTCCAGCCTATGTCTGAAAAGAAAAATCCGGACAAGCTCGAGGCAAGATCTGTTATGTAGAACTGGAAATGTTCCAGCTATACAAACTGCGGCTGATGATTTGATAGAACCAAAGGATTCAATAGTTACCAACGAACCTCAGCCTCTCCGCCGATCTAGTGAGGTTCCTCACCCACCTGAGAGATACTTCGGTTTCTCTATGACAGTGGGAGCGAGGATTGCATCATGAGATGATGACCCAACTAGCTTCGAGCTGGCCATCAGGAGTAAGACTCTGTAAGAATGGCTGGATGCTTAGTGATCTGAGATGGAATCCATGTACACCAACAAAGTATGGACTTTGGTTGCTATATCTGAAGGGTTAAATCAGGAGCAAGTATATCTTGAGAAGATTACTTGGTGTAGATGGAAAAGTTGAGACTTTCAAAGCTAGACTTGTTAAAGGTTTTCGTCATCGACCAGGCGTGGATAATGATGAAACCTTTTCCAGTGGCTATGCTTAAGTCCATCCAGATCCTACTTGCCACGGCTACATACCATGACTACGATATCTGGTGGTTGGGTGTCATGACTGCTTTTCTAAATGATGATTTGGAAGAGAGCGTCTATAAGTACACAGCTAGAGGGCTTCGTAGACAGTGGGAGCAGCGGAAACGTGCACAAGATGCTTTATAAGATAAAGCAGGTATCGCGGAGTTGGAACATCTGTTTTGATGTAGTAGTCAAACAGTTTGACATCATCAAAATGGTAGATGAACCTTGTATATACAAAAAGGTAGTAGGGAGTATGGTGATGATCCTCGAACAGTACGTGGATGACATACTCTTGATAGGGAAGGAGTTTCCTATGCTACGCTCAGTCAATCTCCGCTTATCACAATGATTCTCCATATAGGATCAAAATAATACCTACTAAATCCTGGGTTTTGGATCTATGAGATAGATCTAATTGGATATTAGGATACTCACTAGATGTAGTGAGATGGTATCAATCGATCATGGGGAGAATCACTGGAAGTGTTCCAGGGTGATAAGGACGACTGAATGTCAGTCACAGGCATTGTCTTTACCCTTGGTAAAGGGACGGTATGTTGGAAGAGTTCCAAGCTAGATACCGTGGCATACTAGACGATAAAGGCTGGATACATCGCTACTCAAGATGCTACCAAAGAGGATGTTTGGGTGTATATTGGTTCATGAGATGAACTACGTTCCAACCATTGTGAGACAATGGAGTTGTGGCTTATGCCAAGGAACGCCGGTCCCATCAGTGATCCAGACATATTCTAAGGCAGTATCACCTGATCATGGAGATGGTTGATCTCCAGGGTGATCGAGGTTAGGAGAGTAGACTCATAGGACGACACGGCGGATCCACTCACGAAGGCCTATTCCCAGAGAGAGACTATTATGGGATGGTTGAGTATGAGATACTACAACCACTGCTATCAGATGGCCCTAGTGCAAGTGGGAGATTGTTAGTTATATGTATGCCCTAGAGGCCATTGCTATACATAGGATGTATATTGTAGTGGATGCTGGGACATATATAGGGAGGACTTTCTTACTCGACATGATAGTATGCTATCTGGTTACTCTTTACCTTAACGTGTACACTGATTGTCTCTCTGTTACATGTTGGTAAAGCCCTTAAGATGTGTACTTGACTACCTGGACTATGATGCGGATCATACTAGTGGGGACATGGTAGTCCATAAGTACATCCTTCAAGGTCCCTAGTCGTGGGTGTATCGAGACGGGGCATCGATATACCAGAGTAGACTAGCGTATACCTTCTCGACCCATACAGATGGGCGATAGATGATCCCATATCCATTGGTGTTTGACATCAGAGACGATGTACGGGTGCTCAGTAGAGACTGGGTACACTGGACGGACTCGCCGAGAACTCCCAGATGGTATTATACCTTACGTCAGATGGCAGTTCTCTGGTGACACTGGTACAGAGTAGTCTGTTGACCCGAGATCGTCATAGAGTCTTGTATGGTTCCCACTGTGCTTTGATTTCCACCTTACCACGTCCAAGAGGGCGTGCAAAATGGTGGTTTTTGGGTACAGTCCCGAGTCACATGGAGGCAATGAGCGATAGGAGGGGATTCGTCTCTCCCGGTATAGGGAGTTGATGTTGCGCTGTGTTCGATTGGCTATAACCGGAAATCCCTGGCCAGGGTTGCTGAGATTTACTGGTAAGTGTTACCTGTAGTTTCTCGAACTGTTATAGACCTCATATCGACACGACTTATCGAGCTATTGGGGTCTGACGTTTACCACCCCTAGGCGAGATATGCGACATATCAGACGACGAGACCGGACTGTGCGGTAAGTGTTACTGGTTGGATTCACAGGAGTGTGAGCGGGCTTACTCGTCGATCTTCTGATCGCTCAATACCCGGGTGGCCGTTACGTTTAGCAGACCGCTTGCGGCTTGTGGGTGTTTGATATGATCATCACCTGCTGCCGGCGTATTGACGAGTCTTTAGAGTCCTACACAGAGGTTTCCTGGCTCAAGCGAAACGAAATAGGAGCGCATATGAGATATGTGCAGGACCGAGAATAATGCGTGTATGTGATACCGTATTCCATTCTCACGATGAATGTATCGAATGGTTGTATGCGATATAACCTAGTTATCGAATCAAGGATTGATTCGGTAAGCCGATACATAGGATACTAGTCGGTTATATGCGATATGACCTTATCATTGAGTCAAGTGTTGATTTAATGATTTAATGCATAATTATATATTTGATATATTACTTTGCATTAACTAGTATTGGTTCATTTTAAATGGATTTTCTCACTTGAAGTTCACAAGTTGTATATGTGATATACTTTTGTGCACTTGATTGTATCATGTTTGATGATACATGCTTACTTGAGTTTGTGTAAAGATTAAACCATGGTTATTTAAATGGTTAGGGTTTTGTTTTTCATATCTATTTATTCATTTATTTATTTATTTCTTTTTGGCAAAAGAAAAGAAAAATGGTGGCTTTATTTGGATGCATGTTGAAGCTTCATGAAGCTTTGACTAAGTCACCATTTTTGTCTTCATGCTTAACCCTAACCATTGACCTAACCCTAGTTTATTCTCTACACTTGACCATGGTTGGATTATGATAAGTATACATTTTATTTTCTTTTTGAATGAATACTTATCATAACATTTTTCATCATCATCTTCTTCTTCTTCAAGAAGAAACCTTGCTCCATCAATGGCAACTTGAGCAAATGAGTGAGAAATCCAATTCTAAAGTGAACCCAGTTCCTATTTCTTCATCCTCTACCACTTGCCAAGTAGTATAGGGTGTTTTCTTCACAAGTTTCATGACTTGGTGAAGTAGGACCTTGATCTTGTGATGCCTCGACGTAGATCATCTTCGGCACGAAGCCGACGACCTTGCCCGCCCATTTCTCCGATGAAGCCGACGCTAGAGCCCGGGATTCCATTTGGACAGCGAGGAGACTTCATTGCGGAGCTATGGAGGTGGAGGACCGGATCTACAAAGGTTGTATTTCCGTTCTTTTAGTTATATTGTTAACTAGTTGCATGTTTCGCCTAGAATTCTAATTAACGATCCGTATTAGGGTTTCTCGGCACCGGTAAAATTTGAAATTGGCATGGTTGATGCCTTGTGAGACCTCCTTAGTGTGCCTAGGAACCCTACAGTGGCTTCAGCTTCTTCCACAGTCATTGTGAAAGCCTGACGCCTAGGTACATTTCTCCTTGCTGGGGGAGCATTTCTCTGTCTGTTCCTCTATCCTTGAGGTAAGTTCATTTATGCTTGATGAAACTGACGAGGAGGAGGAGGAGTAGGTCCATGAGGAGGTGGAGCTGGGAGAGCAAGACATGGAGCAGGTGCCTGGATAGCTGGCCGCTGCGGATAAGTGATTGCTGGTCTGGGTGCCTGATTCTGATTGAGTCTGCGAAGACAAGACCCAATATCATGTGTGGATGAGCCACTGACTAAGCATAGGCGATTAGCACGCCTGCAATCCTTCGCCAGGTGTCCATTTCTTTTGCAGTAGAAACAAAATTCTAGACTGGGCCGGTTGAATGGTACTTCCGGTCTCCTAGGTACAAATGGTGGCCTGGAAGAGGCTCCTCCTGCTATCTGAGTAGCAGGGCGCTTCATACTGGCAGATTGAGGTCTGCCCTTATTGTTCCCTACTGCCTCGTATCGACGGGCAACCTTCAAAGGTAAGTCGTGGGTTGGGAAATCCCCTGTAGCTAGAGCAGCTTGGATTTCCTGGTCCAACCCTTGCTGAAATCATCTGGCCCTGATCTCAGCAGTCGGTATTAGGTGTGCCGCGAATCTGCTCAACATAGTGAACTCAGCATCATACTCGTCTACAGATTTGCTCCACATAGAGCCTTGTTGTAAGTGGATGAATTGCTGCTCCATGTCGAATCGGGCAGTCTCGGGGAAATATTTCATGTCAAACATCTCGCCAAAAATCCTCCATCCGATCAGCTGAGTAAGACGGCTTTCTTCTGCCTTCCATCATACTCGTGCGTTATCGGTAAGTTGCAAATTTACAACCCATACCCAAGCAATGTCTGGCACTTATACTGCTGCCAGATCGTCTTCGATCGACTGTGCCTATTCTTCAGCTTTCAAGGGGCTCTCTTTCCCATAAAATTGCTTCGGATGAAGTGCCCAGAATTGCTTCACTCCAGGTGCTTCCGCTGTTGGGAGGTTCATGAGTATAGCAGTCTGCTGCTGCTATCCCTCCAAGAGGCTCTTTATTGTCTCGAGTAGTACCGTCTGCTCGTTGATCGGAGCTACAACGGTAGGCGTAAGTGGAAGAGGAGGTGGTGTGGTGTTGCCATTGGCATTCGTGCTCGTATTGTTTGGGGAATCCATAACCTTGAAAGAAAAATAGGGTTAGGATAGAATTCAAGGAATAGAAATATAAAGAATATTTAGTTGCTAATTCTTGTGATATATTGCTTAAGTTTCCATGCAGAACTAACCCTGCATGGTAGGGTTCCATGCAGAACTGACTTGCATAGGCCGCCAACAAAACCTGTCACACCCCGCTTTCTGGTGTACGGATAAGGAGACGCGACGAGGCACGCAACGTATTTACTCAGAAGTAAACACGTTAAGCATAAATAAGCAATATAATATAAATGTACACAAGAATGACATGAGATGTAAATGAACAACTTTTTATTTATTAAACATTCTTTATAATACAACTGGAAAGTAAATTCAATGCGGAAAGCAATGCTTAAACAATGACATGAACAGAAAATAAAGGTAAATACAAGTGACTAAGGCTCTGGGTCTTCTACAAACTGCTCCCGGTCTTATGCAAACTGCTCTAAGTCTTCTAAGCTGGGCTCGATCTCCAAAGAGCTGGGTCCTCCTAACAACATTCCAAAGAAAGAATAGAAAAGGAATATCGTCAGCGAGCAATCGCTCGATAAGTCCCAAAGAGAGATAGAAATAGACTGAACAGGTAAAGAGAATATATCTGGTATAATGTATGATTATTATGTTAACGCGGTTCTTTGTAGCTTGGTACAGAATATGCCGGTATATACGAAAGGAGTCCAACTTATCCCGTGGACTACGGTATATGGAGTAAAAGGACCCGTCAAAACCCACAGGAAAACGACAACAGATGTTCAGGTTAGGTGTATTATAGTGACCATCATCGTGTCACTTTTAACACATTCCGTACCAGTCTATCCCTTTAAAAACCCTGTAATGCATATTGTATTATTTTGTAGTGATTTGTAAATATAAGACTTCCTGAAACCATGATATCAATTGTTCATGTAAACGGATAAGGATATAAACGGATAGTCATGTAGACAAGTCAATGTATATTCATGGTTCGGTCAGATCAAGTCATGTTGATATAGATTGTATTCTGTTATATATTGATTCATGTTGTATTGGATTTATATTTGGATTGTATTCATGTATGGATTGTATTCCGATTAGACTGAGACTCTGTTTGAGTCTTACGCTTAAACAGAATTGGATTCCTGAATTAGGTTTTGGAGTTATCGGTAACTGCTGCACATGGACGGCAGGATTTGTGACTTTTTCCAAGCCAATTACCATTGATAACCCCGTTTTAGTTTTCTACCTTAAATATCTAAGCACCCACTTTCTCTGACTCCCTGAGGCTCAAGAGAATTGGTCCTGCTTAAACCTATATTTACTAGGGTCCTTATTGTAAATTAATAAACTTGAGAGGGTTTTATGAAAAATAGTTTAGTATACTTTCAAAATAATCCTTAAGTATTTACTTATCGTATTTAGGGTTTTCATTGATGTACTTTTAAAGGTGAGGTATTTTAGTGCATAAATACCTAGTTTTAATAATATATGGTATTTTTGTGTAAATTTGACTTGTATGGATTCTTGATGGTATTTTCATGAACTTTGTGATTCTTTTGTTTAGAAAACATGGAATTTATTATATGTATTTAAAATAGATAATTTGATAATATTATAAATAATTATAGAAAAATAAATTTATTTATCAAATAGAAATCTCGTTTTCTTAAAAATTATAATAAAAATTCCATCGAGATCGGATGCTCCATGAGGAGGTCTGCATCTCGCTCTACTAGTATCAAGGATGCGCAATAACCCGCACCATCCAAATCGGATTCCCCAAAATGAGTTGTAGAGGCTTAATTGCAAGGAATTTAATTTAAAACAATCTTAAAGAATACGGTTTTATTAGTTTAAGGTATTTTATTGTAAAATTGTATTTATCCCAAATCATTGTAAAGAGGCAATCGTGCTATATCATGATGAGTGTTGTGATGAGATAGGTCATTACCTCGTGAGTTTTCTAAAGGTAATATGAGCAAATATATGAAATAATACCGTGGGTAAATTTTGTGGTATTAAACTGTAAAAGTGTAATAAACAAGGTTTTACATGGAGTTTTATGGTGAAATTGGTTTCTAACCTTTAGTCAATGTTTAATAAGCAAGGTTTAATAATATGGGTCTGAGTTTCCTAAGAAAATTTGTTATTTTAAATAGAATAGAATTTAAAAGTCGATTAACTCCACTTACCAACGTCATTTGAAAAGAGAACTTGTTTAATAGAGAAGAGAGGAGAAAAGAAGGGACTTACAGGATAAAAAGATAGAGGGAAGGTATGGGAAGGGTTTGAAAGCGTCGTGGAGTCACGGTGTTGCCGTATTTGTCCTAAATCGTCGCCGAAAGATGATCTTGGGCTAACTCCACTTGTACACCTTATTTGACTTGGAAAATTTTGAGATTTTGGATGATAGATTTCAGAATGGAGAGGGTTAGGGTATGGTGTGGTATTTATAGAATAGAATTAGGGTTTAGAGAATTAAAATGAGAATTAAAAATGCATTAAACATTGGATTAAAAGTTAATTTTTAATTATGTGTTAATGTACAGGAAAAAAAACAAAAGAGGAGTAGTGGGGATAGGCCAAAGGATGTTGGGCTAAAACTTGGAGGCATTCCCCACGGGGGGGCCCGGCGCCGCCGGCCCTTAGGGCAATCTTTCCAGTCCATCAAGGGGTGGGGTGTGGGATTGGTGCCGCGTGTCAAGGTCTGTTCAAATAATAATTTCTACATGTTTGATTTTAGTGATTTTTAATTTTTAAGTGTATTACACATGTAAACTTTTGGGCTTCCAATAAATCTAAAAGAAAAATCATTAAAAATAATATGTGGCTGAGGGGATTTGAACATAGGAGCTATGTCACAGCAGTGCAAGGCTTTACCAATGAGCTAAAAGTTGTTTCGTGTTGTTCTTAAAGAAATTAAATACTTATAGCATACTCAGGGTTGCAAATACTCCATTTAGTACTTTAACTTTAAACAAATTTCTGTACATTAAAAATAGAGTCATTACACACCCTACGCAGGAACTTTGTATCGGTCACCTGCTCCTGGCACTATTCGGCTGTTGTGTTCGAGCTTTCTTTCTGCGCGGTACGTGCTGCCATTTTGGTTAGCTTTTTCTGGAGCTTTTGTTGTTGCTCATGAGCTTTTGTCAGCGACCGAGTTTGCGGTCGATGACCTATAGATGCACGGCTTTCTTCTTTCCCGAAAGCCATGTGGACAGTATGTACAATCATGCCCCCACACTTGAGGCGTTTGGGTCCATTGCCTTTGGAATTTGCCGCAAGCAGTGGGATTTTTTCCGGCCTTATCCTTTTGTGGGAGGTCAAAGTTGAAGGAGCCGTTGTAACAAGCACCTGTATAGAAGAAGCCCCTTGCTGTATGAAGGAGGGATGGTCTTTCTCTTGCCGAGCCTTCGATTTCTTCGGTCGACGAGGGTAATCTTTGTTGATCACAGAGACCTGGACTTTCCGCCATACTCTATGAATTTGGAGGAGAGCCGTTGATGGGGGCGCTCCGGCTTTGCCTGCACTATGGCTTCTGCAGGTGGGTGCGATTTCTTTAGCACCGCCGTTGGAGAGTTCTTGTGCACCCTCCTAAGCAGATCAAACCTATTCTCGGTTGGAACAGCAGTGTCTACTTCCACCATTGAAGCTGGTGGAGTAAGCGCAGAGGGGGAGTTGCCCCCAGCTTTTCTCACTCGACGCCAGTGGCGACTTCGAGCGTGTCTTGTAGAAGGGACCGCCTCAGTTTTGGAAGCGGCTTCTTCATGACCCCGGCTTTGCTGAGGGGCTGCTGTTGGCATCAGCTTGTTGAAGACTGACGTCCTTGGCAGAATTTGAGGAGGGCAGGCCAATCTTTCAAAGACCGACTCTCTGGTAGGGGAAGCACCTTTGACGTCTTCACCTGCAGGAGGAGTTGGGAGAGCTATCCATTGTGGGGCAGCCCCTTCAGGTATTACGAGGCTCTTTACAGGCCCGTTCGAGCTATTGCTCAGACTGTTGAAGACTGAGACACCATATTTGGACGGCCCGTTGAGAGGGACCGTTGTGGATGCAAGTCGATCGAAGACCGGCCTCTTGGGAGCTTCCTCTTGCGGCACTAAGGCACCAAAACTCACTGGTGGGAACATGGTCCCAAATAAAAATCTAGTAGTGGCTTGTGTTACTTGCCCCACCGGCATTGAAAAGATAGAGGCCGTGTTGGGCCCGTAGGTCACTCCTCCAGTTAGGGTGGAGCGAGAGTTGCCGTTGCAAGAGGTGCAGTTGGAAGCCATCAGTTTTCTCTGCACAGGAGCAAGACACCAAGTTTTAGTATCTCGAATCCAAGGGTAACTATAGAGAACCACGATT
Organism: Agapanthus africanus; assembly: GCA_030015575.1. Taxonomy (NCBI): domain Eukaryota; kingdom Viridiplantae; phylum Streptophyta; class Magnoliopsida; order Asparagales; family Amaryllidaceae; genus Agapanthus; species Agapanthus africanus. The sequence goes on from CM057351.1 coordinate 402,106,327, forward strand.
TTGTTCACGAAACACGACACACGGAGTGTAGAGTGGAAAAAGGAAAAGGTCCCACCGGGCGTGCCAGAATCAGTTCACCGCCAGAGACAGAGACGAACTGGGATGGATCGTCTTGCCTGAATCTGGGGGCAAATGCTATTTGGACTTATCCATCCATCTCTTCGAAGATACCAAGTTGATTTATATCACCATATGTTGGAGGTTTGGACAGATGCGACCGTTGTAGCAGACTATATCAAATTCCCCTAATTTTATGAGGGTTTTTTATTGTAAGGACGCTCTTCCCTGCAGGCGCAAGCCCCTGTAGTTAATTACGTTACCGTATTTCGATAACCACTTTCTCCTTCTCCGGCAGTTCACTTCGTGTCGTGTGTGTTTTGTTTTATTTTAGATTGCCCGTGGATTGTATACGGAGACTAATTCATGTCGTCTCCCATAGGGCGCGGATTAGTCCAAATCCGTATATTTTAGATTTAGACTTGGGTTTATTTAAGAACCGTTAATCTAGTTTGAGATTAAGATCAACTTAAAACATATGAGCATTTGGGCCCAATTATTTTAAGGAGATCATGGTCCATTATCGCCATGTTTGGGGGCAGATATTAGTTTAAGGACATTTCGGTCTAACATTCATCTTGCGCGCACGTGTATTTTAAGTGGGGCGGAGTGAATGATGGTAACTTGGAATGCGTCCAATTTAGGGTGCGATCCGATTTAAGGTGTGCACATCAATTTGGAAGTGCATTAATGTGGAATGAACGGAGTTGTTGTTGGTTGTCGGGACCCGCCACCTCTCTGAAGACGCTGAGAAATTACAATGACATATATCAGAGGTGTAGAAAGATGTACCCTTGAACCAAATCCCATATTTGAGGGAAAAAGGGGTTGTAATGGTCCTAAGAATCGTTAGTTATATTTGAGACTAAGATTAATTTAGGAGATATGAGATGAATATCATTTTGGATATCATCAATGAGAGATCATTAGTCATGTTTGAGACTAAGATCAGTTTGGGAAATCATGAGCAATATGGGCTCGGTTGATTAAAAACAAATAGGTTTAGCCTAAGGAAATTTAGCCCATTTGGGCTGACATTGGGTTTCTATACTACCCAGTAGTTTTAAACATTAATATATGTAGCGCTCACATGTATTTCACGTGGGGCACTGGAATAGTGTTGAGCACTAATCTTTTCTGGCACTCATGTGTTTTTCACGTGAGGCACTACTATAGTGCTAAGCACTTCTCTGGCGCTCACGTATGAAACACGTGAGGTGCTCAGATATGGTCGTCGCCCAATCAATGCTAAACACTTAGTCATTTTGACCGAATATAGAGTGCTAAGCACTTTGCATGGCACTCACGTAGGAAGCACGCGGGTGCTGAGCATTGATTTTAGGTCTTGTTTGCTCACCCAGTTGTTTCCCCCCAATAAAAAAGCAAAGCTCTGTTCAAAATTTGAAAGAGGCAGCGCCTCATGTGCCTTGCACGAGGGCGCCAGCGCCAAGAGTTAAAAACTCTGAGGCAGCGCCTCATGTGCCTTGCACGAGGGCGCCAATGCTAAGAGTTAAAAAACTCTGAGGCAGCGCCTCACGTGCCTTGCACGAGAGCGCCGGCGTCAAGAGTTAAAAACTTTAAGGCAGCACCTCACGTGCCTTGCACGAGAGCGCCAGCGCCAAGAGTTAAAAACTCTTAGGCAGCGCCTCGCGTGCCTTACACAAGGGCGCCGGCGCCAGAACTAAAAGTTCTCTGCCATTGGATCAAAAATCCAACGGAGATAATAAATTATCAAAATACAGAATTAAATTCCGTTGAGGAAATATTCCTTAAATCTTTCTAAACGAGAAAGATTATTCTCTGTAAAAAAGAGTACCGTTGGATTAAAAATCCAATGGTGATTAAAAATCACCAAGCTACAGAATAAGCTCTGTATGGGAAAATATTTCCCCAATCTTGTTAAAATAAGAAAAATATCTTCTGTAAGACAGAAGTCCTTGGATCAAAGATCCAACGGTGGATAAAATTCCCGAATCAATTAAGGATCTCTCAATGAAAGATTTCTTTAACTAAATCAACGAACTTGCCTCCACTATATAAAGGCCCCAAGACTTCAAGTCTGGTACAGAGGAACACCCTCCCCCTAACTTCAAGTTCAAAAAGAAATGCAAGCAAAAAAGAAAGCTTTAAGAGAGAAGAAAGAAGAAGAACTTTCTTCAAGGTAAATAAAAGTAATTGAGATCAAATTATCTCATCTGCATATCTAAGGGTTTTACCCTCATAAAAGAACATAGTTCTTTCCCTGGATCTGAGATCCATGAGACAAGTCTCCCACAAATGAGAATTTAATTCTCATGGGGATGAATTTGTTCTTGGGGATCAAAGATCCAGAGAAGAACAGAGAATTGAACTCTTCAGAACATAATACACGAAGAAAAATTAGCGCCAAGCGTCTCAGGTGCCCCTCACATGGGCGCTGTTCAATAAAGAGTGCTTAGCACTCAGTGGTTGGCGCTCAGCACCAAGTGCCTTATGTGCCCCTCATGTGGGCGCCGCTTAATAAAGAGTGCTTAGCACTCAATGGTTGGCGCTCGGCGCTAAGCGCCCCACGTGCCCCTCACGTAGGCGCTATTCAGCATAAAGTGTTATGCACTCATAAACCAGTGTCCAACGCCTGGCGTCTAGCACCAAACGCCTCACGCTCTCTACACATGGGCGCCATAAAAAGTGTTTAACACTCCATAAAAAACAAAAAAAGGGAAAATCAAGATAAAGTGTGGGCGTCAGAACCCATATGGATGCTCAGCATCATTGGCACAGAAAAGGGACCAAACCCAAGCAAGTGTTTAACACTTTATTCAAAAATGAAATGACTGGGCTAAGCCCAAGTTTGGCCAAACTCCTAATAAACCGAGCACATGGGCTCTTTATTTTCCAGAGTGGTCTTAGTCCCAAACAAGACTACTGAGCTTCTGACGAATATTCATTCGTTCCAGGGTACATCTCCCCACACCTCTGATATATGTCGTTGTAATTCTTTAACGTCTTCAGAAAGGTGTCGGGTCCCGACAACCAACAACTCCTTGGGCCGCAACGTCCTTAAAATAGCTATGGACCGCAATGTCCTTAAACTAGTTACGGGCCGTAACATCCTTAAACTAAAACAATAGAGCCCAAATGCTCTTTTGTTGGGTCTGAATGATCCAAAAAATCATGTTGAGTAGATCTCAGTCTAAAATTAGACTAACATATCATTAACAAATATTTAAGTTGATCCTAATCCCAAATGAGATTAACGATCCTTAAATCAAACCAAATCCAAATCTAAGAAGATACGGATTTGGACTAATCCACACCCTACGGGCGACAACATAATATAGTCTCCGTATACAATCCACGGGCAACCAAAAATAAAACAAGCACACACGACACGAAGTGACCTTCTGGAGAAGGAGAAAGTGGTTACCGTGATGCGGTAACGTAATTAACTGCAGGGGTTTGCGCCTGCAGGGAAGAGCGTCCCCACAATCAAAAAACCCTTGCAAACGAAGGGGAATCTGACGAAGTCTGCTACAACGGCCGCATCCTTCCAAACCTTCGATGCATGATGCCATAAATCAACTTGGCATCTTCGGAGAGGTGGACGGATAAACCCAAATAGCATCTGCCCCAAAATTCAGGCAAGACATTTGTCCTCCCGGTTTTCGGCGGTAAACAGATTCTGGCACGCCCGGTGGGACCCATTTCTCTTTCCACTCCACACTTCGTGTGTCGTGTTCGTGAACGAATTGCGGTTTGCTATGGTTGCCCATGGATTCGAGATACTAAGATTTGTTGTCTTACTCCTGTCAAGAAGAGAAGATGACATCGATGGCTTCCAACTGCACCAATTGCAACAGCAACTCCCATTCTGTCCCTGCCGGAGGAATGACTTATGGGCCCCAAGCGGCCTCCACCTTCACAATGCCAGTGGAACAGGTGACTTAGGCCACCACTGGACTAATCTTTGGGACTATGCTCCCGCCAATAAACTTCAATACTTCAGTGCCATCACAGGAGGCTCCGAAGAAGTCGGTCTTCGATCGGCTTGCAACTACCGCGGCCCCTCTCAACGGGTCGTCCAATTCTAGCGCCTCAGTCTTCAACAGACTGAGCCTAAGCTCAAGTAGGCCTGTAAAGAGGCTCGCGATACCTGATAAGGCTATCCCAAAAAGGATAGTCCTCCCAAGTCCTGCTGCGGGTGAGGTCGTTACAAGTGCTTCCCCTACCCGAAAGCCAGTCTTCGACAGGTTAGACGTTCTCTCTCAACGGACGTCGGTCTTCGACAGGCTGGCACCAATAGCAGCCTCTCATCAAAGCAAGGGGCATAACAAGATCACTTCTACAACTGAGGTGATCCCATCCGCAAGACATCCTCAACGTCTCTACTGGCGCCAAGTGAGGAAAGCTGGGGGCAACTCTCCCTCCGGACTTACTCCCCCAGCTCCAATGGTGGAAATTGGCGCTGTTGTTCCAACTGGGAACAACTTTGAACTGCTCAGGAGGATGCGAATGAACTCTCCGACCCTGTACTGAAGAAGTCTCCGCCACCGATTGATAACGTGGTCCGGGTGAAGCCGGAGCAGCCCCCTCAGCGGCTGTCCTCCAAGATCCACAGAGTTTGGCGGAAAGTCCAAGATTTTGTGATTGATAAAGACTACTCCAGCCGAATGAGGAAAATGAAGGCTTGGCAGGAGGAGGACCATCCCACCGTCACACCACGGAAGGTATCGTCTGCATGGGTTCCTGCTGCAACGGCCCTCTCAATTTCGGCCTCCCACAGAAAGAGAAGGCCAGAGAATCAACCACCACCTACGGCAAATCTCAAAGGCAGTGGACTCAAACTCCCTAAGTCTGGGGGCATGGTAGTACACACGATGTACATGGCTTCCGGGAAAGAGGAATGCCGTACTTTCATGGGTCATCGACCACTTACACGGTCTATGACAAAAGCTCAGGAGCAACAACAAAAGCTCCAGGAGATGTTGACAAAGATGGCCGCACTTGCTGGGCAGAAAGAAAGCCCGGAAGCATCTTCTGAGTAGCGCCAGGATTAGGAGACCGATACGGAGTTCCTGCGGAGGGTACTAGAAAGAAAGGATAAAGAAGCCACGGAGGAAGCCGCTAACATGAAGCAGATGGCGCTCCTGTTCCAAGATATGGTCGGGATAATGATCCAGCTGGACCCTCCAGCCGAAGACCCTCCGATAATCATTAAAGATGACAGAGGGAAGACATCAAACCCTCCTCCAGCTCTATCAGCAGCCAGAGAAGAGACGATCTCCAAAGCTGCCCTTGACGACTACATAGCTCAACAAATACGAGCTTATCAAGCGAGCGAAGCAGCAGGCCAAGTCATCAGGACTGGGCGGCCTTATCCAGGCTGGTACGATCAAATCAAGTACCCGCCAGGATATACGATCTCTAAGTTCCATGTGTATAAGGGGACAGGCAATCCCCATCAGCACGTCGCTCAGTTCAGAGCTCTATGCGGCAATACCGGAGGCGACGACAAACTACTGCTTCTCCAGTTCGTCGGTAGCTTGGCAGAGACAGCATTTGAATGGTACTCTGAGCTCCCAAATGATTCTATCAAAACATTCACGGAGATGGAATTACTATTCACACAGCGGTTCGCAAGCACAAGCGAGCGCACCCCAATCACGGAATTAATCAACGCCAGGGTGAAGCCAGGAGAGACTTGGGTTCAATACGCAATACGCTGGCGGAACCTATGGTCAAAATACGAACAGCGCATAGAAGAAACTCCTGCCGTGGACATGTTCATGGGATCCCCAGACAACTATATCCCAGTTTATGATGTTCTTCAATCCGACCACTTTTCAGGCCTTGATTAACAAACTGGCCCAAATGGACCAGATGGGCCATGGGCCATCCTCTTCAAAAACGGATCTCCGGAATGAAAAGGGCAAAGGGAAAGCGACATTCGTTGCCAATGCTCAATAACAACCGAGTGACCCAAAACCGGTTGCTCGCCAAAGCAACAAACTACGATCCCTCGAAGAAAAGTTGAGACATCCCTATTCGTTTCCCCGGGATAAAACGAGAAGGTTGTTCGAATTAGCGGTGCGCAACAGGCTTATCACTCTGCCGGATCCGAGACGCCCGCTGCAACCTGGTGACGTCAACAATCCTAACTACTGCCCCTACCACCAAATAGTGGGCCACCCAATCGAAGATTGCAATGTCTTCAAAAACTGGGTTGAGGACCAATACCAACAGGGCAAGTTCGTGCTGTCCGAAAACTGGAAGGTAAACCCACCACAGTAGTACGCTCCTAAAAAGGTGGATACGCCGGGAGCATCATGCTCATTTGTAGAGGAAGCTCCGTGGGAAGTTGTCCTTTCGGCTAAAACTAAAAGAATGCTGAAGGATTTTCAAGCGTGTCCGACGATCAAATGGAAAAGCCCGCTGGAGCCCGAGATTATTCATGGGATGCTGAAACCGTGCCCAACGCCGAAAGTTGGTAACGATGGGCAAAACCTTTAGGCTAAGCCTTCGAAGTCTTTGAAGAAAAAGAAGAGGACCAAGAAGCCCGTGCAGCTTGACGACAATCGTACGTATCTACAAAAATATATCGACGCACTGGAGGAAAACAACCAAAAAGCGCGGACCCCAGTCACACTGGAAGAGTTCCTCAAGCATATTCTTGAGAATGGAGACAGTGACATTGATGAAGGAGACGGCTCGTCAGAAGAACCCGAAGATTATGGGGTGAGTTGCCACATGATCTCTCACCCGTCGGTAAATGGCAAAGAAGCTCCTAACGTAGAGAAACTGGGGGCAGAACCAGAGCCAAAATTCCTGGAACCATCAGACGACCTGATCGACAGGCTGCTGAGCGAAGCTCTTCAAAAGAGCAAAGCTGACCGAGAACGTGAAGCGGCCATATACGAAAAGACTAAGCGTCGGTGTCAGGTTGAAGAAGCTCCGGTAATGAGAAGTCATAAAGTACCTCAACCGAATCGAAGCGCTCCTGCCACCAGCAAGAGCAGAATCAAGATAAGGAAGCAGTTCGCCAAAGCTATGTCAATGGGAATAAAGCTGCCACCTTTAAAAAAAATACTTCCGGGAGTATCTGCCCCGACGAAGCGAATGTACATCCGAACTACTGCTTATACCATCGGAGGGTCACACACCCTACCGAAGAGTGCAATGCTTTCAAAAAGTGGTGGCATGGATACGTTGCCCACCGACAACACTTAAAGCGAATGAAGCATAAAGCTCGTCGGGAACAGAGAAGCACGATAGATGAGCATAAAGGAACGGCTGGTAACTGTCATATGGTTGATTCCATTTTGACAAAAGGAAAATCTCATGTTCTTACCTTCGGGAGCGACACTGACGAAGAAATAGCCCTTGGCCCTTTCTTCAAGGAATCCACCTCCGGAAAAGAAGAAGAGACGAAGAATTGTGAGAACATTCAGCTGCGTAACCGTACGTTGCCTGAAAAGAATCTCAGACCCTCAAACAAAGGTTCGGGAAAAAGAGACAAAGGGAAGGAAAAAGTCCCTGAGGAGATTGCCTTGATGATAGAGTCGTCGAAGAGCTCACAGCCAAGGACCCGTCTAAGAAGAACAAGGTGGATTACAATGTCCTGGCACACCTGAGGAAGATACCTTCGCAATTGAGCATTTTGGATGCCCTTCTCCTGTCTAAAGAGGTACAGGATTCCCTGATCAAGGCATTACAAGAGCCCGATCAGTTTCAAGCGTTCCTTGCAGAAGAAAAGATGAAAGACGAGCCGGAAGAAGTTCACACAGCTGACATCATATTCGGCGATGAAGATCTCCTCCTCGAAACGTGTGAGCACAACCGTCCCCTGTATGTCACTGGGTATTGCCACGACATCAAGATAGGAAAGATCCTGGTTGACAATGGGTCCTCCGTCAACCTTCTTAATGTGAGAGTGTTGAAGGATATTTGCATGAACGTTCAACACCTGGCGCGGGACAAAATTACCATATCCGGGTTTGACTCGCAGTCATCACGGACGCTTGGATCCGTAATATTGACATTATGCTTCGGGATGCTCGTCGCTGACATCAAGTTCCACGTCATCGACGCTAAGACTTGCTACAATGCTCTGCTCGGTAGGCCTTGGTTACATGAATACAACATCATCCCTTTTACACAACATCAGTGTATGAAGTACTTCAAAGACGGCCTCGAGTACACAGTTACAGGGGAGCTAAACCCTTTCTCCGTAAATGAAGTCCGCAAGTATGAAGACGCTAAGTACTTCCTACCAGACTTCGAAAACACGGAAAGATGTTGTAAATCAAAGAATAAACAGAAAGTCGTTGCCACCATCCCGGTCTATGGGAGCGATACCGAGGAGGATGAAGAGATAGTCTTCTCGGGGCAACCCCAAGGCAGCAGGCCAGGACCATCTACTCCTATTTTGGTCTTTGGCAACGACTCTGAAGATGAAATCAACACAGTATTCTCTGTTCGTCCATCAATGCAAACCTTCACTGGAGCTGATCAGAGTTTACAAATTACCATGGTTTCGCAGCGGCATTATAAAGAACTCGATGCGCTTGATACATATAGCATGCAAGAGCTGTAGACCTTCTACGTCCCTCCTAAGCGGAAAGATGAAAAGGCGATCCTCTTCTACCAATCCATGGAGACCAAAGTAGAAAGAGAATTCTGGTATGGCGCCAAACCTACGCTCGACAGGCTTCAACCAATCCGTCTGCCCAGATACTACGCAGAGGGACTGACAAGGCTATTGAGATGCCAAGGCGTACCTTTCAAACAAACTGCTCGACAAGCCCAGTTCTATAACAAGATTTGGGACATTCCCGAGACTCGGCGAAAGATGCCCAACGGGAGGATGGAGATGACTAGGCTTGGATACGTCCAGTCCAAGAAACGGGAGTGATTCCATGGCTGCCATGTTATAAATGACTCCGGTGGAGAAGGGAATGCTCGTCCAGATAGCGCTAGTATTGAACCAGAGCGAAATCCCGCCATAAGAATACCAAGTCCGTCATTCGAAGAACAGAATGACAAGCTAATAAGGGAAGTGGGTCAAAAGGTTCGGGATGACCACAGCCGCGAAATGGCCATTTACGAAAAAGCCAGGACGCAACGTATCATTCAATAGGCTACGAAGGATGACGATCCCCTTCACCCTCAAACCGCTGTGCGCTCTCGTGGCAAAAAGAAAGCCCGGCGTATAAGCAACAACAAGGTGAAGAACGGGAACGACGTCCAAAAACAGCGAAAAGGATCCAAGAAGCCGCGCGATCGAGAAAAGGTCCGCTGGAACTCATCACTGATGAAAAAGATGGGTCGGGAATATTCTTTTCCCCAAGACAAGACAAGAAAGATATTCAACCTTGTCATGAAGCACCAAATGATGACACTCCCGGAGTCCAAGCACCCCGAACGAGTAAACGAAGTCCATCGCCCGGATTATTGCTCCTACCGCCGAGTAGTAGGACATCCGGTTGAAGACTGCTTCACCTTCAAAAACTGGGTTGAAGTGCAGTATCAGCGAGGCAGGTTTGCTCTATCCGACAGTTGGAGGGTAACCTCACCATAGAAGCATGAGACAAAAGTAATCTATAGGGCGAGAATAGAACCAGATCAACATCGACCTTGGAAACGAACTCGTACCTGCCACATGATAACACTATCGGAGGAGGGAGAGCATGAGAATATGGATGACCTCTCCCAGTGCTTCGCAAATGAAGATGAGGACGAAATGATTTCAGAATTTCCACCGGCACAAAAAGATCTAGAAGATGGGATACACACCACAGCGGACAACCTGAGAAAAATCAACTTGGGGATGGCAAACGATCCGAGGCCAACATTCGTCAGTGAGCTACTGTCTAAAGAGTAGGTGGCTACACTAAAAGACGTGCTTATGCAGTATAAATACTGTTTCGTATGGAACTATTCCGAGATGCCGGGATTAGATCCAGAGATAGCTGTGCGTAAACTGGCGATATCACCGGACGTCAAGCCAGTCAAACAGGCGCCCAGAAGAATGCAGCTCGAACTCGAGATGAGCATCAATGCCGAAGTCAAGAAGCTAATTGACTATGGCTTCATCCAAGAAGTTCAATACCCCGACTGGATCGCCAACATTGTCCCAGTGATGAAGAAAAATGGGACAGTATGCATCTACGTGGACTTTCGGGACCTCAACAAAGCTTGCCCGAAAGATGACTTCACAGTACCGGTTACCGAGCTGATGATAGATAACACGTCCATTCATGAAGTCTTCTCCTTCATGGATGTATTTTCAGGGTATAATCAAATAAAAATGCATCCTGAAGACCAAAAGCACACCGCCTTCCGGACTCCACTAGGCATATTCTGCTATAAAGTGATGCCTTTCGGTCTGAAGAACGCTGGCGCTACCTACCAGAGGGCCATGACAAAGATCTTCGATGACCTCATACACGAGATTGTCGAATGTTATATCGACGACCTCGTAGTGAAAATCAAATCGTACGAGGAGCACTGGGGGGCATCTGAAAATAGTGTTCCAGCGCCTTCGGAAATATAATCTGAAGATGAATCCTCTGAAATGCGCGTTTGGAGTATCCTCAGGAAAATTCCTAGGATTCATCATCCAACACCGAGGCATCAAAATATACCCATTGAAGATCAAGGCGATCATGGAAATGCCCATGCCAAAAACTATCAAACAAATGCGGTCTCTCCAAGGAAAGCTCGCGTATATCCGATGGTTCATAGCTAACCTTTCCGGAAAATGCCGCCCCTACAGCCATCTAATGAAGAAGGGGACCTCGTTCGTTTGGAATCATAAATGCCAAAATGCACTAGACAAAATCAAGCAATACCTGCAGAACCCGCCGGTACCGACCGCTCCGGTCAAAGGAAAGCCCATCATCCTGTACACAATAGCCCTTGAAGGTTCTTTAGGCGCGCTATGGGCACAGAAAAACGATCAGGGAAAGGAGAGAGCCCTCTACTATTTGAGTCGAGTTTTCCTGGGGGCAGAAAACAACTACTCCCCCATTGAAAAGTATTGCCTGGCATTAATCTTCGCGGTAACGAAGCTCCGACATTATGCCTTGGCACATAAGGTTCATCTCATATCAAAAGTGGATCCTCTCAAATATTTGATGTCAAGAGCCATACTAATGGGAAGGCTTGCCAAATGGACCCTCCTTTTGGTGGAATTCTCAATAATCTATTGATCTCTCAAGGCAGTGAAAGGCTAGGCCATCACCAACTTTCTCGCAGAGCATCCGATACCCGCTGACTCCCCTTTAAATTGCGAGCTGCCGGATGAATATGCGTTCTACACAATCGACGGGGAGAAAGAAGGGAGTGATACCCGATGGGAACTTTATTTCGATGGAGCATCGTCTATAAAGAAGCGAAAGAAAAATACCCCCATAATCAAAACCGGGGTGGGCCTTATCCTCGTGACTCCGCAAGGAGGGATAATGCGTTTCGCCCTTTCCTTAACAGAGCCAAGGACAAACAACGGGGCTGAATACGAGGCTCTTATAGCAGGTCTCGAGATCGCCATTGACATGGGAATCGAGAACCTCCTCATATATGGAGACTACCAGCTGGTCGTTAGCCAAGTAAAGGGCGACTATCAGACGTGCAAGCCAGAGTTGGTAAAATATAGCGAAAGAGTGCGGCAACTGCTGACTCAAATCCCCTCCTACATCCTGGAAAGCATACCACAGACGGAAAATAGCAAGGCAGATGCGTTAGCCAAGCTCGCTAAAGAACTGGCCGACGAAAACCTTGATGACGTAAGGATCATTGTGCAAAGCCGCCGGATTCTCGCACCAGCAGAATTATCTCCTGAGTCTTCCGAAAAAAAGGAAGCAACCAAATAAGTAGCCTTCCAAGTAGAGGATGAAGAAAAGGCTAAGGATTAGAGAGAAGTCTTCATAGACTACTTCAAATCCCATCGGACACCCGAAGACGTGTCGTCAAGACATCAGCTCATGAAACGAGCCATGTCCTTCGCCTTCGTCAATGATGCTCTATATAAGAGATCGTTCTACTATCTGTGGCTGAGATGCCTGGGACCAGAAGAAGCAAAAAGGGTCATCCAAGAAACTTACGACGGACTCTGCGGTTCTCATCAAGACGGGCCAAAGATGAAGCTGAAGATCAAAAGGATAGGTTACTATTGGCCCACGATGATTCAAGACTGCCTTGAATATGCGAAGCAGTGTCACTCGTGCCAGATTCACGGGGATTTCATCCACCAGCATCCGAATCCGCTACACCCAACACTGGCAAGCTGGCCGTTCGAGATGTGGAGAACCGATATAATCGAGCCTATTGAACCAACATCATCCAAGGGACATCGGGTCATATTGGCGACAACCGATTACTTTTTAAAATGGGCCGAAGCAGTACCACTAAGAGAGGTGAAGACGGAGAACATCCTCTATTTCTTCAGGACACACGTCATCTACCGGTTCGGCACTCCACGACGAATCATCTTGGATAATGGGTTGGTCTACAGAAGCCATAAGATTAGCCGCTTCGCGGAGCAACATAATATAGATTGGAGATACTCTTCAGTCTATAATCCCCGAGCTAATGGTCTAGCTGAGGCTTTCAACAAAACCTTGACGAAGATCATAAAGAAGACGGTGTCCAGAAACAGAAAGGACTGGCACGAGAGATTGCATGAAGCTCTCTGGGCTTATCGAACCATGTTCAAAACAACCACGAATACCACACCATCCGCGTTAGTATTCGGCACGGAAGCGGTACTTCCCTTAGAGATAGAGCTACCCTCACTATGAGTAGCGGTCCGACATAAGCTGACGGATGAAGAAAATGCCCACCTTCGGCTTGAGGAGCTCGATACCCTTGATGAAACTCGTCTCATAGCGCGGCAAAATCTAGAAACTTACAAAGTAAGGATGACGCGCTCATACGAAAGACTAATTAGGCCGAGAGCATTCCGCCAAGGCGAACTCATGCTAGTTGTCAAAAGACCTATGATCCCCCACCGTGCCAAATGGGGGAAATTCAAGCCGAACTATGAGGGCCCATACGTCATAGACAAGGTTTATCAAGGTGATGCCTATTTGCTCATGGATATGCATGGCGAAAGACCCTTCCGGCCAATAAACGGTCGCTTCCTTAAGAAATACTACCCCTGACAAGTCACAACTCAGGTTAACGATAAATGACGGCGCTCGTGTCCGCTCACTATCTTCCTAAGTCAACACTCTGTAAGTAGTATCCGGCAAAACTTCGCCTCGAAGCTATGGACCGAGATGTCCCTAAACTAACAATGGACCGTAATGTCCTTAAAATAAATATGTCGCCTCAAACACGGCGATAGTAGAATTCAAGTCCACAGATCCCAGCGGCGAAGACTGCAACTCAAATCCCGCTGGCTACATAGCTACCCCGGCGGTGAAATCCCACCGTGATCGCAAAAAAAAGGGTACGTCCACAAGCGAAATGGGCACGGATGAAAACCCGAAAGGGCGTCGTGAGTAAAAACAGCAGGGCTACCGGCGAGCTTGTGAAAACCTGAAAAGGCGCAATCTCGTTGTCAAAAAAAAGGTATGTTCACAAGCGAAATGGGCATGGATGAAAACCCAAAAGGGCTCGGTGAGTAAAAACAGCAGGACTGCCGGCGAGTTTGTGAAAACCCGCAAGGGCGCAGACTCGTAAAAAAATCCATGCACAATTGTAAGGTCCTCTCGACCTTGTAAGGAGAAAATACCTGCGTAAGATCCTTACGACTCACAAAATGGAGAGAAACACTTAGGGATCCCCACGATTCCTAAGGAGAAATTTCACTTACGAGATCCTCACGACTCGTAAGGAGAATCCCCTCTATGAGACCCTCATGGCTCATAAGATTTGAAAGCCTTAAGTTACAGGGATCTAAACCTGTTCTTAAGCCATCACATTCCCCAAGTTGCCCTACACGCTGTCAACATCGATCCCTTGTATACAATCCACGAGCACGAATAAACGTTCCCCCACCCAGTTCCACCCATGGCGCGAAATTTCCCCATTCGGTGAACAACATTTGTAGGTCCTCTCGACCTGCAAGGAGAAAACACTCTTATGAGACCCTCTCGACTCACAAGAGAAAATATCACTTAGGAATCCTCATGACTCACAAGAGAAAATATCACTTAGGAATCCTCACGACTCCTAAGGAGAAAATACACCTACGAGATCCTCACGACTTGTAGGGAGAAATACCTTTATGAGACCCTTACGGCTCATGAAGTCAAAAGCCTTAGTCGGCAGGATCCTAACTCTGTTTGCTAAGCCACATTTATTTAAATAGGCAAAGGCAAATGATAATTCGCTCCTGGCATCATTCCAGTCATAGCGATGCTGATGCCTAAATTGGTAGCAAATTCCTAGTCCTCTCAAGGCAAATGATGATTCGTTCCTGGCAACATTCCAGTCGCAGCGATGCTGATTCCAAAATTGGTGTCAGATCTCAAGTTCCATACTCGCAAAAAAAAATCAGCGAGCCAAAAATGCATATGAAATAGCCGAAATGATAGGGCAACTCACAACAAAAATCAGCGAGTAAAATATATGCATATAAAAATAGCCGAAATGATTAGGCAACTCGCAATAAAAAGCGGCGAGTAAAGAAAAAGAAAAATAGCCGAAATGATTGGGCACCGTGAAAAATAGCCGAAATGATTGGGAAAACGCGACTTTCGCGGTATAAAAAGCTGAAATGATAGAGCATCGCGGAAAGAAATAAAAAAAATAAAACTTCTGCCCTACAGGTGAGTCAACATCGACCCCTGTAGATAATCCATGGGCATAAACAAAAAAGGGAACCATATTTTCACACCAGGCTCCATCAGAAGGAGAGCCAGGTCTCAATGGCAACATCTATAGCCTAGAGATCAACAACGGCGTTTCTTCTCACTCCAGTAGGATGCAAACGCGACGTCAACAAAGTGGAGCCATTGCAAAGTCCCTAGTTCCAAGACTCGACAGTTCACAGACAACCTAGAGACAACCTCGACATTCGTCGCAATATAGCAGACACAATGTCAACAAACGAAGCGAAGGAAGATCCCTAGCTCCAGGGTCTCGGCGGCAACATCTATAGCCTAGAGATCAATAACGGCGTTCCTTCTCACTCCAGCAGGATGCAGATGTAACGGCAACAACCGACCCCTAGTTCCAAATCTCGAAAGTTCACGGACAACCTAGAGACTACCTCAGAGCCATGGCAGAGCCTAGTTCCAAGTCTTGAAGGCGACATCTACAGACTAGAGATCAACAACAGCGTTCTTCCTCCCTCTAGCAGGATGCAGACGCGACATCAAGAAACGGAGCCATGGCAAAGTCCCCTAGTTCCAAATTTCGACGGTTCACAGACAACCCAGAGACAACCCTGACATTCGTCGCAATATTGCAGACACAATATCAACAAACGAAGCCAAGGAAAATCCCTCGCTTCAGGGTCTTGATGGAAACTCAAATGAGACCTGAAAGACTATCGGAGATCATCCCACACCAACGCGGAGTGGTCATAACTCATCGGGGATCCCTAAACTGAGCCTAATCTCAAGTAAAAAGCGGCATGGAATATCCCTAACGCATGCTCTTCCGACGGTAATATCACCTGGAAGATTACTTGAAGACGTCTTGTCCAGCCCTCGAAGGGATCAGAGACACGACAGTCACAGGTCTACTCGAACAGCAAGATTGCATATCGGGGAATACATCGGCCAACACGACGGTACGATGGGTAAAAAACCCTAGTAACACAGACCCTAACGGACTTCTAGCAGGAGTTAACTGTGACGTTAGGACATGCTTGCGAGAACTTCTCGATTCGTCTCGACTTGTGAGGAAAATAATGTTCCTGCGAAAACTTCTCGACTCTTCTCGACTCGTAGGGAAAAGCCTTAGGCAACGGGGATATCAACCTGTCTCCTAAGCACTGGGGCCCTGCAAGTCGGTCCAAGATGGACTATTGCATACTTTCCACAGCCACACTCTCCAAAGTCGAATATCGACGAGGAGGGAAATAACCACTTACAAGTCCTCTCGACTTGTAAGGGGGAAATTCTCTTGTGAGATCCTTATAACTCTCAAGAGAAAACGCACTTAGAAGTCCTCACGACTCCTGAAGAGAAAACACACCTGCGGGTCCTCACGACTCGTAGGGAGAAAAATCTTTATGAGACCCTCACGGCTCATAAAGTTGAAAAATACAAAAAAGGGGGGGTACAAAGACGGTTATTGAGGAGGAGGCATCTTCAAGAAATCAGCAAGTCGCTCGCGCGCTCCTCTCAATCCTTTCTCGTGATCAGCCGCCGCGGCCAACTCCGGTTCAACTTGAACCCGTTGTCGCAAACAGGACGAAAGCTTTTCATAGGTTTCTAGCATGGCGGCTTCGCAATCCTGCATGACCCGCTCGGTAAACTCAAGCGTCCGCCTCAGTGTCAACTCATCCGAAATACATCTCTGGAGATTATCAAAAACAGCTTTTAGCTGTGCAGCATTCGTTTCAATCTAGGCGCGCAGTCGGACAGATTCGCTGGAAACCACATCATGTTCCTTTCGTCTCAGGGTCGCCTCTTGTTCAAAATGGCGAATGAAAGGAACATTATGCTCGACCCACACAGCCCGCTAGGAGTTCGAAGCCAATACTTCAAGAGCGGGACGCTTGAGCTCAATCTCGTGCAAGCAAGCCTCGATCTTTCTCCAGTAATCGACCCAAGAGCCAACGAGATTTTCATCATGGAAGTTCACGAGTGTCGCCAGTATTGGATTAACTTCAACGGCAAAAGCCGTAGCAGAATTAAGGGCCTCGGCGTTAAGATTTTCGATGAATTCGCTCAACATTCACCGGCTTTTTGCAGCACCCCTTGAAGATATGCGTTTAGCGAAGGGCCCTGCGGGCATTGGAATGCGAGACTCAAAAAGAGCTGGAGCAGGTACAATTACTGCAAAATAAATTGTGGTCGATTGTCAACTTGGAAGGTAAACTAAGCAAACTCCGGAATGAGTATATAGATTATTTCACCTCCAGTCAAGACAAAAAGGCGCAACTCACGAGCAACAATCATGTACTGTGCAAGGCAGCAAAGAGAGTCTTTGGTTTATGCCTCACTAAGCATTCATGACGGTGTTCCTGATTCAATGGAAATGGTGTCCAAAAGGTGCTGATTTATGTACGACACTACGATGGCGCTCACACTTAGCAAAAATACCTAAGGGTAAAGTATAAAGCTCATGCACAGAGGCGAGATACATGTATGAATATGCGATGAAAAGGAAGCATTCAACAATAAACATTCAACAGTTAATAATAAGAGAAATACATTGATGTAAACATACTACTCTACGGGGAAGAGACCGCCAAATATGGGATCAGAGATATAGGGGTTGACAAAACAAAATGCAAAGTTCTCCAATTCCCTCTCTGCCCTCTCCACCATGTTGAAGCGGCTGTCTTCGCGAGAAGTTGCTCCCTATCGATTAGCATCGTGCTCATCAGCGAAGGCGGACATGACAGCCCGTTGAGCCGTATTTGTCTTAGCAGCTGAACTGATCGGTCCCTCAAAGACGGGATAATCAAACGTGCCTCGTGAAAGCACTTGATCTTATCCTCCGCCGCATCGAGAATCGCCGAAGTCATCTCTGGCGGATGAGGAGGGATGTCGGCAAGCACGGATAAAAAGATCATCCGGAACTAAATGGAGCCCATAGGAAGAGGAGAGCCCCTATGAGTCAGGAGCTCATACATCACCGCGTCACACTGAGCATCGGTAAGAAGAGGGTCTACTAGCCGTGCAGCAAAGCGAGGAATCATTTCCTCGATGAGCACCTCCCATGGTTGCCAACAAGCGTGAGGACGATTGCAGGCCATAGCTTTTGGTTTGTTTGAGTTCTGTTAATAAAAATGGGTTTCTCTTTGAAGAGAAGAAGAAAGACATAACTTCGATTTATAAAGAGAAATGTTCAAGTCAACACACGGAAAATTTTGTGCACGGTGGAACTATTTCCAAGGCCGGAAAAGGGGGCATGGGGAACAAGATAGTTGACACATATGAAACAGAGAAAGAAGGTGAAAAGACACCTTCAGTAATGAGGCAGTGCCTCACGTGCCTTGTAGTAATGAGGCAACGCCTCACGTTCCTTGCACGAAGGCGCCAACGCCGAGAGTTAAAAACTCTGAGGCAGCGCCTCACGTGCCTCGCATATATAACACGGGGGCCCCGGCATTTTATATATGAGTAACTACTACTTCACATGAGGCAACTATGAGCAGTGGTATAAAAGAAAGGGAAATTTTGCCATTCATATTTGAGAAAATTTATACATCATTAGTAACAACAAAACAAAATATCATCAAAATGTTTATAGGGGAAAGACACTGAATCTTGGGCATGGATTTAAGAATTCAGAAGCAAGTCCGAGCAAAATGTTTCTGGCTTCTCTAACCATTTTCTTATGCATTTTCTCACAAATGCAAGCGTCGGGATTCCTGCTGTTATCGTCCGTCCTCTGGTAGGCGGAGATTATCGCCGTCTGTTGGAAGACCTGATGCAAAATATCGACAAGATCATCTCTCAACATCTTCGAGATCAGGCCCATCAGATATACTGAGTGCATATTTTCTTCGGCATCAGCAAGCGCCTCAAGCGGCATGGCCTCATTAAATTCAGGAAGTGTCTCCCAAATCGCCCCCACGATAATTTTCAAAAGAGTGGAGCGACGGGGGAGTAGTCGACCGTTATGTTTATCAAAGCGATGCATCACCTCATCGCATTGGGCATCCGTAAACTCCTGGTCATGACAGCGGGCTTAGACGCGAATGTCTTCATAGGAGATAATCTCGTCAAGATCATACAGATAAACAGCCATAGTATCTGAAAAGAAAATTCAATAAAAGATTAGCAATTAAAAATCATAATTCTTAGAGTCTAAAATAAAATCAAAGTGACGGCCCATCATTGATGAGGCAGTCACTCATTAAGGATGGAATCATTTAATGAGAAACTCATTGGGCTAAGAAGTTGAACTCCCTCGAGAGCAGTGCTCTGCAGACAGAAATTATATCTGTCAAATTTAATTAAGAAGGGAATAAAATTCCCTAAAAAAATTTCTAAAGAGCTATGCTCTGTAAAAACAATGGTACAATCTACCGGAACCTTCAAAAGCAAAGCTTTTTAACAAGGTAATTCCCCAAGATCTTTAAGATCTGCAAAACAAACTCTTAAGAGTTCTTCATAAAAGATGAACAGTGTTCTAATTAACGGGTTAAAGAAACCCTAAAAGTACATCTTAAAGATCTGTGATTTAAGAAGAGCAAAGCTCTGATTAATGGGTCCGATTATGATCCTTACCAAAATTTTGGGCAGAGTTCTAACTCTAAAAAGAGATTTCTTTGGGCAGAGATCTAAGCTCTGAAAAAAGAATTAAATTCTCAGAAAAAAAGAAGAACAATAGAAGATGAACAGCAGTCATCTCAAGGGCCAAAGGCCCTACTTATAGGTGCAGGAAGTCAATCCGACTTCCAAGAAGATCCAACGGTGGAAAAGCTGCCACCGCTACACTCACGTGTAAGCCACGTGAGCGCAACGGTGGGGGGCATTTGTTTCCCCAATAAAAGAGCAAAGCTCTGTTCAAAATTTGAAAAAGGCAGCGCCTCACGTGCCTTGCACGAGGGCGCCAACGCCAAGAGTTAAAAACTCTGAGGCAGCGCCTCACGTGCCTTGCACGAGGGCGCCAGTGCCAAGAGTTAAAAAACTCTGAAGCAGCGCCTCACGTGCCTCGCACGAGCGCGCCAGCGCCAAGAGTTAAAAACTCTGAGGTAGCACCTCGTGTGCTTTGCACGAGGGCGCCGACGCCAGAACTAAAAAGTTCCCTGCCATTGGATCAAAGATCCAATGGAGATAATAAATCATCAAAATACAGAATCAAATTCTGTTGAGGAAATATTCCTCAAATCTTTCTAAACGAGAAAGATTATTCTCTGTAAAACAGAGTACCGTTGGATTAAAAATCCAATGGTGATTAAAAATCAACAAGCTACAGAATAAGCTCTGTATGGGAAAATAATTCCTCAATCTTGTTAAAAACAAGAAAAATATCTTCTATAAGACAGATGTCCTTAGATCAAAGATCCAACGGTGGATAAAATCTCCAAATCAATTAAGAATCTCTCAATGAAAGATTTCTTTAACTAAATCAACGAACTTGCCTCCACTATATAAAGGCCCCAAAACTTCAAGTCTGGTATAGAGGAACACCCCCCTAAACTTCAAGTTCAAAAAGAAATGCAAGCAAAAAAGAAAGTTTTAAAAGAGAAGAAAGAAGAAGAACTTTCTTCAAAGTAAATAAAAGTAATAGAGATCAAATTATCTCATCTGCATATCTAAGGGTTTAACCCTCATAAAAGAACATAGTTCTTTCCCTGGATCTAAGATCCATGAGACAAGTCTCGCACAAATGAGAATTTAATTCTCATAGGGATGAATTTGTTTTTGGGGATCGAAGATCCAGAGAAGAACAGAGAATTGAACTCTTCAGAACATAATACACGAAGAAAAATCAGCGCCAAGCATCTCACGTGCCCCTCACATGGGCGTTGTTCAATAAAGAGTGCTTAGCACTCAGTGGTTGGCGCTCGGCGCCAAGCGCCTCATGTGCCCCTCATGTGGGCGCCGCTTAATAAAGAGTGCTTAGCACTCAATGGTTGGCGCTCGGCGCTAAGCGCCCCACGTGCCCCTCACGTGGGCGCTATTCAGCATAAAGTGTTATGCACTCATAAACCAGTGTCCAACGCCTGGCGTCTAGCACCAAACACCTCACGCTCTCCACACATGAGCGCCATAAAGAGTGTTTAACACTCCATAAAAAACAAAAAAAGGGAAAATCAAGATAAAGTGTGGGCGTCAGAACCCATATGGATGCTCAGCATCATTGGCACAGAAAAGGGACCAAACCCAAGCAAGTGTTTAACACTTTATTCAAAAATGAAATGACCGGGCTAAGCCCAAGTTTGGCCAAACTCCTAATAAACCGAGCACATGGGCTCTTTATTTTCCAGAGTGGTCTTAGTCCCAAACAAGACTACTGAGCTTCTGACGAATATTCATTGGTTCCAGGGTACATCTCCCCACACCTCTGATATATGTCGTTGTAATTCTTCAACATCTTCAGAGAGGTGGCGGGTCCCGACAACCAACAACTCCTTGGACCGCAACGTCTTTAAACTAGCTACGGACCGTAACGTTCTTAAACTAAAACAATAGAGCCCAAATGCTCTTTTGTTGGGTCTGAATGATCCCAAAAATCCTGTTGAGTAGATCTCTGTCTAAAATTAGACTAACGTATCATCAACAAACATTTAAGTTGATCTTAATCCCAAATAAGATTAACGATCCTTAAATCAAACCTAACCCAAATCTAAGAAGATACGGATTTGGACTAATCCATACCCTACGGGCGACAACATAAATTAGTCTCCGTATATAATCCACGGGAAACCAAAATTAAAACAAACACACACGACACGATGTGGCCTTCTGGAGCAGGAGAAAGTGGTTACTGCGATGCGGTAACGTAATTAACTGCAGGGGCTTGCGCCTGCAGGGAAGAGCGTCCCCACAATCAAAAAACCCTCGCAAACGAAGGGGAATCTGACGAAATCTGCTACGACGGCCGCATCCGTCCAAACCTTCGATGCATGGTGCAATAAATCAACTTGGCGTCTTCGGAGAGGTGGAAGGATAAACCCAAATAGCATCTGCCCCCAAATTCAGGCAAGACGTTTGTCATCCCGGTTTTCGGCGGTAAACACCCCTCCCCTTTTTTGACATAAGTGCTAAGCACTTGGCTAGACGTCACGTATGAAATACGTGAGGCGCCAGATTTTGGGTTTCCAAGCGTGTTTCATGTATATTTCACGTGATCATTTTATTTTAGGGTGTTGAGCTGCTTTATTTGGTGGCTGCCTAATCAACACAAAGGAGTTTTCCTTTGTTCTTTGGACGCTTATGTGGGAAGTACGTTAGGCGTTTTAGTTTTTTTTTTAAGCACTCACGTGGGAAACACATGAGGCAATATAATAGTGCTAAGCACTAATTTTACTCACGTGTGTTTCACGTGAGACCCCAAGTTCTTCTTTTTTTTAGAGATATTAATTTTTGTTAATGATATTTTAGTCATTGTTGATCATCAAGATTTCTGTTTTGGAGATCTTGGATCATCATTTTTTTTATTGGAGAACTAAGTTCTTCTTTTATTTTTATAAGAACTAAGTTCTTTATGTAGGGTTAAACCCTAATTTTGGAGGAATTAAATTCCCAGAACATATGTTCTTTTTCTTCCTTTTTCTTTTTAACCTAGTTCTTTTCCCTAAATTTTGAGTCTGAAGAACAGAATCTCCTCGATAAGAATTAAATTCTCAACTTGTGGAGAGATTTGCTTTTGCAAATCTCAAACCAGCGGAAGAACTAAGTTCTTGTATGAAGGGTTAAACCCTTATATCTATTATACTAGGCAAGAGTGATACTTTTAATCTCTCCTTTGTTATTTATCTAGAGTGTTTTAAAGAAGGAAGGTCTTCTTTCTTTGAGAATTAAATTCTCTGTTCTCTCAAGAGCTCACTGTATTTTGGCAGGAGCTTATAGGGGTTTTTTTCTATACGAGACTTGAAGTCTCGGGTCCTTTATTTAGTGGAGGCAAGTTTGTTAATTAATTTTGAGAAAATCTCTCATTAAGAGATTCCAATTGATTTAATTGGACTCAAAATTGATTTGAGAAATTTTACCCACCGTTGGATCTTTGATCCAAATGTTTTTGTCTTACAGAATATGTTTTCTTGTTTTAACAAGATTAAGGGAATATTCTCCCATATATAGAATAAGATTCTATTGAACGATGTTATTTTTATCATCATTGGATTTTTTATCCAAGGGTGCTTGGTTTAACAGAGCACAATCTTTATTTATTTAGAAAGATATGGGAAATATTTTCCATCTCATTGGATTTTTAATCCACCAACTTTCTGTTTAAAAGAAAATATTCTTCCCAATAAAATTTAATTCTATGCTTAATCGCCATTGGATCTTTGATCCAACGGTTCCTTGTTTAACAGAGAGGATATTTCTCGAATAGAATTTAATTCTTCGTAAGGAGGTGCCCTCACGTGTTCAACACGTGAGGCTTATTTAGCTTCTCTGATTTGGCGCCCATATGGCTTGCATATGAGCGCTCATGTGTTTAATACGTGAGGCCAATTTGGCCTTTAGTTGTTTAACTGCAGTGCCTATATGCTCTGCATATAGGCGCTCACGTGTTTAACACGTGAGGCTCATTTAGCCTATAGTTGTTTGATTGCAGCGCTTGTATGCTATGCATATAGGCGCTCACGTGTTTAACACATGAGGCTTATTTAGCCTATTAGTTGTTTGATTGCAGCGCCACATATAGGCGCTCACGTGTTTAACACGTGAGGCTCATTTAGCCTATAGTTGTTTGATTGCGGTGCCTATATACTTTGCATATAGGCGCTCACGTGTTTAACACATGAGGCTTATTTAGCTTATTAGTTGTTTGATTGCAGCGCCTAAATGCTTTGCATATAGGCGCTCATGTGTTTAATACGTAAGGCTTAAGTTGTGGAGAATTTTCTCATCTTTTCTTATTTTTATGAGGGAACAGTTTGAGATTGTGAACTCCTTTGACCAGAGATGATCGTGGCAACCATAGACGTGGTTCGCACGATCATGGAAAGAATGCGTATAACTCAAGACTGACAGAAGCATTGGGAAGATGCAAAGCGTCGACATCTGGAGTTCCAATCTGGAGACCATGTATTCCTGAAGATCTCTCCAAATAGAGGAGTGGTCCGTTTTGGCAAGAGAGGTAAACTCAGTCTAAGATATATAGGACTGTTCGACATAATCGAACGAATTGGAGAAGTGGCATACCGTTTAACACTATCACCCTCATTGGAAGGAGTGCACAACGTGTTCCACATATCCCAGCTACGACGATATGTGAGTGACCCCAGCCACATACTTGATCACTCAGAGCTCACAATACAAACTGATTTAACCTGCGAGCAACTGCTGGGTTCCCAAGCACGGCAGCGGGGTTTCGGGCGGTATCGTCCATGCCAAATTAAAAAATCGCCGCGCTAATGAACCCAAAACATAGGATGTTTAACTAGAGAATCATACGAAACACAAATGTAAACAACTTTACAACTAAGTGAATGCAAAATACAACCTTTGTAGACCAGTACTTCACTTCAAATGCTCTGTTTTGAAGTCCATTCGCTGCATGTTGTGAAGACCCGGACTCTAGTGAGGGTTCACATGAAGAAATGAACGAGCTTGCTCAATGTCTTTGATGCCGAAGATGATCTACGTCGAGAAGACTCAAGCTCATGCTACCTCTTCACTAATAGTGAAATTAGTGAAGCAAACAGCCTAAACTAAATGGCTAATAGTAGAGGATGATGAAGTAGGAATTTTGCTCACTTTAGATTTTATTTTCTCACTAAATTTCGTCACTTGATCAAAAGCTAGAAAGCTTCAATGAAGAAGAAGATGATGAAGTTCAAGTGATAAAAGAATAATTCATATGAGCTTAGAAATGCAACCATGATGAGTATATCACATACACTAACCATTGTAGAGAATAAACCATGATGTATGGTTAATGGTTAGGTCAATAAATATCTTAAGCAAGATAAAAAAGTGGACTGAGTCAATGAAACCTACAAGCTTCTACAAGTTTTGAGCCATGACAAAATCTCCACTAATTTTGAATTTGCTTAATGATAAATAAAACCATAACATAAACCCTAGCATGGTATAAGTCTCATACATACATGTTGCATGTGTAACCTAGCATGACACACTAATATATATATCACACACATACACATATATGTGTGTGTGTGCGCGCGCGCAAAAAGAAAACAATATATTTAATATATATCACATATATATCAATGTATCATAAGTGAGAAAAATGAATACTTAAGTGAGCTAATATTAGTTAATATAATTTAATATATCAAATATATAATTCTACATTAAATTATTAAATCAACACTTGATTTAATAATCCGGCTATATCACATATAACCGACTACTATCAAATATAACAACTTATCGAATCAACACTTGATCTGATAACCTGGCTATATCACATATAATCGATGATGTCACAAATCGCGAGAATAGAATGCGGTATCACATACGCGCATTAATCTCGGTCCCGCACATATCACATATGTGCTCCTACTCCGTTTCGCATGAACCAAGAAACCTCTGTGTAGGACTCTAAAGACTCGTCAATACACCGGCAGTAGGTGATGATCATATCAAACACCCACAAGCCGCAAGCGGTCTGCTAAGCGTAACGGCCACCCGGGTATTGAGCGATCAGAAGATCAACAAGCAATCCTTCTCATACTCCTGTGAATCCAATCAGTAACACTACCATACAGTCCGGTCCCTTTGTCTGATATGTCGCATATCATAGCCTGGGGTGGTATAACGTCAAACCCCAATAGCCTGATAAGTCATGCCGATGCAAGGTCTATAACGGTTCGAGAAACTACTGATAACACTTACCAGTAGATCTCAACAACCCTGGTCAGGGATTTCCTGTTATGGCCAATCAAGCATAGCGCAACATCAACTCCCAATACCGGGAGAGACGAATCCCCTCCTATCGCTCATTGCCTCCATGTGACTCGGGACTGTATCCAAAAACCATTTTTTTCACGATCTCTTGACCGTGGTATGGTGGAAATCAAAGCACAGTGGGAATCATACAAGTCTCTATGATGATCTCGGGTCACCAGACTAACCTCTACCAGTGTCATCAGAGAACCGCTATCCGACGATAGGTATAATACCATCTAGGAGTTCTTGGCGAGTCCGTCCAGTGTATCCAGTCTCCACTGAGCACCCGTATACCTTCTATGATGTCAAACACCAATGGATATGGAATCATCCATCGCCCATCATATGGGTCGAGAAGCATATATGCTAGTCTGCTCTGGAGTATCGATGCCCTGTCTCGATACTCCCATGACTAGGAACATTTGAAGGATGTACTTACCGACTACCTCTGCCCTACTAGTATGATCTGTATCATAGTCCTGGTACTCAAGTACTCATCCTAAAGGCTTTATCAATATGTAATAGAGAGACAATAAGTGTACATGTTAAGATAAAGAACAACCAGATAGCATACTATCATGTCGAGCAAGAAAGCCCTTCCTATATATGTCCAAGCATCCACTATAATATACATCACATGTACTGTAATGGCCTCTAGGGCATACATATAACTAACAATCTCCCACTTGAACTAAGGCCATTTGTTGCAGTATCTCATACTCAACGTCCTATAGAAGTCTTCCTAGGGAAAGGCCTTTGTGAGTGAATCCGCCGTGTTATCCTTCGCGTCAACTCTCCTGACCTCGATCCCTTGGAGATCAACCATCTCCCTGATCAGGTGATACTAGCCTCAGAATATGTCTGGAACACAGATGGGACTTGCGTTCTTAGGCCAAACCCACAACTCCATTGTTGTCACAATAGCAGTTATTGGACGCTCAATGGTAGGAACTTTGTTCATCTCATGAACAAGAATTATCCAAATAGCCACTTTGGCAGCATCGTTGGTAGCGATTTATTCAGCCTCTATCGTCTAGTATGTCACGGTATTTAGCATGGAACTCTTCCATCATACCGTCACTCCACTGAGGGTAAAGACAATGCATGTGACTGAATTTCAGTCGACTTTATCACACTGGAAGCTCGAACCAAGAACATTCATTTAGTGCTTTTCAAGTACTTAAGAATGTCCTCCACGGCTTTCCAGTGATTCTCCCAAGAGCCGATTAATTCCTAATCACTACACCTAGTGAGTCGTCTATATCTAGTCTGGTATATAACATCGCACACATGATAGAGCCTACTGCCGAAGCATAGGGTATTCCTTGCACGCGAGCTCTTTCCAAATCAGTCTTGGAAGACATGTTTTTGGAGAGAGTGATTCCTGAGGTTGTGGAGGAACCACCACGCTTAGCATCCTCCATACTAAACCCCTTTAGTATGGTGTTAATGTACCTGGATTTGGGACACTCCCAACATCCACTTAGATCTATCACCATAGATCATAATCCATAAGATTTAGTAGGTATCATCCAGATCTTCCATGGAGAATCCTCATGATAAGAGGAGCTTAACCGAGTGTAGCATAGGAAACCCCTTTCTATCAAGAGTATGTCATCTGCGTACAATATGTAAAGGACAACCTTACTCTCTACAACCTTTTTGTATATACAAGGTCCATCTACCTTTTTGATGAAGTCAAACTCTTTGACTGCCACATCAAAACAGATGTTCCAACTCCGCGATGCGCGCATTGATCCTGATAGACTTAAGCATATCTTTAAAAGTCTCAACTTTTCCATCTACACCAAGAATCTTCTCAAGATACATTTGCTCCCAATGGGTTTTACCCCTTTAGGTGCAACATGCAAAGTCATACTTTATTGGTGTACATGGATTCCATCTTTGATCGCATAGCATCCAGCCTTTTCACAGAGTCCCCACTCGTGATGGCCTGCCTGAACTTAGTTGGGCCATCATCAACTATGATGCAATCCTCGCTCCCACTGTTACCGAGAAGACCGTAGTATCTCTCAAGTGGATGAGAAACCCTACCAGATTCGCGGAGAGGCTGAGTTCGTTGGAGACTATTGAATTCTTTGGTTTCACCAAATCATCCTTTCCTGTCTGAACCCTTGTCTGCTGTTAGTTTGTCTAGCTGGAACAACTTCCAGTTCTACCTCATGACCACAAATTTCTTCACAAGAAATTCCTTTTCTAAAAAGGTGGCATGCTGAGAAACAAAACACATTTTGCTCCTCAGTGTGGTAAAAGATATTCCCTCGCAAATATTTGGGATATCCTAACAAATTTATACAGAACCGACCTTGCCTCGAGCTTGTCCGGATTTTGCTTTTCAACATAGGCCGGACAACCTCATATCTTTACTCATTTAAGACATGGTCTCTTCCCATACCATAGCTCATATGGATTGGTAGGCACTGATTTGGATGGAACCCCATTCATTAGGTATGCATCTTCTCAAGTGCATAACTCCAAAAGGAAACAGGCAACTCAGCAGTACTCATCATAGAGCGCACCATATCTCATAGGATGCGATACCTCCATCCCGATACACCGTTGTTCTGTGATGTATACGAAGGAGAAAGCTGAGAAAGAATCACATTCTCCTTTAAATAATCCAGGAACTCCATGCCCAAGTAATCTCCTCCTCGATCACATCGAAGGACTATAATACTTCTACCCATCTGGTTCTTCAACTTTAAGCTTATATTCCTTGAATTTCTCAAAAGTTTTAGACTCGTGTTTCAACAGGAACACATGTCCAAATCTTGAGAGATCGTCGATGAATATAATGAAGTACAAAGAACCAATCCTGGCATTTCTAGACATAGGACCGTATACATCATCATGTATCCATCCTAAGAGTTCATTAACTCTTTCTTTGTTTCCAGTAAAACGGAGTATTGGTCATTTTACCTTTGAGACAAGACTGGCAAGTAGTATAAGATTAAAATTCGAAAAAAATCTCATATTCATCCTTATGTAACTTAGCTGGTCGTGTCGCATTGATATGACCTGGTCTATAATGCCATAAGAAGGATTCGTTCATTTCTGAACTACTCCTCTTGTGTGTGTTCTGTATACTTTGAACTGTGGTTTGATTTAGAACGTATATGCTATTATATAACGTGCCTGATCGAATCAACTCTTGATTCAGAAAAATGTTCACAACATTATCCTCCAATACAGAATTATATCCTTCTTTAACTTAATAAAGAAACTGATATAATGTTGTATATCAGGTTCGGTATCTAATAACATTTGTTCAGAATCAATGTATTAATACAAGGTGATATTTGCCAACTAACTTGGCTGCAACAATTGTACCATTCTCTAACACTTAGAGACATATCACCCTATCTCAGTTCTCTACCTTTCTGTAGCCCATGTAACATATTACATATACAGGATCCTGATCCGGTATCACATACCCAGGACGTAGAGGATACTGAGAAACAGTTCTCGGTAACGAACACACCCGAAGAATATGCATCAACATGCTCATTCCTCGATTGGGTGGCATGGGGATCCGGATATTCCCCTATTTCCTGCTCAGACTTATAACAATTATAAGATAGAGCGGAACCAACGTTCCCTGGCTCAGTATAATAAGCAGGTTCGGTCGATGCATCCATATTATTATCTTGATTAAGGCGTGAAATGGTCGTTACCAGGAGAGAGAGAAGAAAACACGTGCGCTCTTGCAAGATCAGATTGGTTATTAGTTTATCTAATCAGGATGGCTCCCACTGTTTTTATCAAATCTTCCTTCAAACCCTAAAAGGTAAGACTAGCCGGGATTAATTACACCCTACAAGTTCGCCAATCTTTCGGCTAGGCCAGTGTCGGTACTTTGAGGGAGGTTCCCCGTGCTTTCGCACGAACCTAATTAAAATAAATCTCGTTTTTCCAGGGGCGTAACCCCATTAACACCTTTCTAGACACCTACTTGATCGGCTAGTTGTAATGTGTAAAATTCTCTCAGGAGTAACTCTTACTCGCAATGGGTATCGGGATCCAACTATCTCATAGAAGGTATGCAATCTCATTGCAAATTTCAACACTTGAAATTCCCGATAATATTCTGCCCCTAGCGTCTTATGACCTTGACGAAAGCCAATAAATCATAGTCCACTAGTCAAGTTTAACCCGTACATTTCATGATTGAATTAAACCCACTCGCCCGATCCTTGACGAAAGCCAACAAAGTCGCACGACTACCCTAATCTAATCGCATCACATGCTTAAGCAGATAAGCACTAATCAGCTACCGCACACTACGCCTTGACGAAAGCCAACAAACGTAGCACGAATACTAAATACTACTTATCTGAAATGACGGAGGGCTACGACGGGTTTTTATGAAAACCCTTTGCGTAATGAACTTGATATCGTTGTAGAATCGAGTGAATTTTAAAAGGAGTGTTTTTTAGGCTTTTACTAGTTTTGCTAAAGAGGTCACTCCCGGTGAAGGGATCTCGGCTCTTTCCTTATCGAATAAGGTGCAGGATATTTCATAAATACCACTATGCAAATAAAAAACTATAGAAGCAATCAAAAGACAAACCGAGTGGGTTGTAGTATCTGCTAGTTTCGCTAAAGAGGTCACTCCCAGTGAAAAGATTTCGGCTCTTTCCTTATCGAATAAGGTACTGGATATTCTACAAGGAATACCACTATGCAAAGCAAGAACTAGAGCTACCAGTTTTAAAACAAGTTTCTACATTTTTAGGTTTCTTTTATTTCATTAATCTCATTAATGAAGTCCCATCAATTATGCTTCCTAAATATCACAGAAGAAACGAAAGCATCAATATTATTATATATCATATATATAATATATAAGCATTCGTCTCAGAATATATAAAGTGATCACATCACAGAATATTAGCAGCAGAAGAACACATATGAAATATTGGATATACTAGAAATTCCGTGTTTTAATTAAGCCAATAAAAAAACGCGAATTCCACGGTCGTGATGAATAGCCAAACCCACATCCCTAGACCCCTACGAGAGCGGCAAGTAACCCTACCAATTCTAGAGTTAGGAGACCCGGTCTCAACTCCTTGAGATGGTATCCCACTGGACCCTAGAACCCGGTTACTTGTGCTCTCCGCCTTGGTTCTATCCTAATGCGGAAAAGTAAATAATATACATCAATGGTGACATCATCCTCAACCCGGAAGTGTCCCAATAAAAGAATATTACATACAAGCTTTTACATGAATGAAAATGAAAAACTCCCATCTCACATAAAAAAACCCGGCTATTCAAAACATGACGATCCAATATAACATATCACAGCAACACATAATATCACATGTCATCAACGTAAGTAAATATGCGTATCCCAATTGTCATTGACGTATAGCAACGAAACCGGCGATACATCACATATTATACTTACGGTCGCAGAAAAGAAAGTGAAAAACTACAACAATTGGAATCGTCACTGCCCTTAGACATCGTAAACCCAGAATATCACATATTCTGGATTTCATGCCTAACAATACAAATTTTACATTTAGGTCTCAACTATGAAAACACTTTTCAAAAGAAGTCGGGTAATTCAACAAGATTCCCGATTTCACCCGTGACCGAAATGTTAAACTTGCACGCAACTAATTAATTATCACATAACTAATTAGTTTAGATTCCAATTATTGTATCACAATCTCATATAATTAAACGATGTTAAACTTTCCGATCGAATAAAAAAACACCCAAAATTTCCCAATAAGCTCAACACTTGAGCGGAGTCTAAAAAAGCACTCAGAACATACCACAGCACCCATGAACCAGCCGTAGAAGGGTCAACCAATGCCTCACCTGTGGCACCGCTGAACTATCACAAACCCTAGGGTTTAGTGGTGGTTCCGACGGTCACAGAATCGAGTTAGGGTTTTGTTCTTCTAGAAGGTCCACAGAATCACCTGCATGATTTTCTGAATATTTTAAACTAGGAAAAATTCAACACTTGGAAAATTTCCAGTAAGGGAAAAGATGGGTTATTGATATCCGTTCGAACTTTTATCACCGTCTAAAATACCCAAAACAAACATTAGAATTACGAATATGAAACAGTCCGAGTTGCCTATGCAGAAAATTAACATTACATGCAATTTTAGCAAAAAGTAGCAACACTTGAAACCCCAAAACCCAGAGACTGGAACACCCTGAAAATTTGAAGCCGAAACTTCACAAATGACCCGAGCACACCGGTTTTTCCACCATTGTGACCGGCCAGATTAGGTCAAAATTGCCTCAAATTTTCGTGGTGTTCATGTTATATCACATATAATATTCTGCAGTTGTTTAAAAAAAATTTAGAGAACTTTTCAAATTCGACAGAAACTATGTTAAAAGGTTTCAAGTTTCGGATTCGTTTCGGTTTCGTAATCTAATAAATATCGTGTAATTCTCTAGCTAAGCTCTGATACCACTGCTGGGTTCCCTAGCACGGCAGCGGGGTTTTGGACGGCATCGTCCATACCCAATTAAAAAATTGCCGCGCTAACGAACCCAAAACATAGGATGTTTAACTAGAGAATCATACGAAACAAAAATGTAAACAACTTTACAACTAAGTGAATGCGGAATACAACCTTTGTAGACCGGTCCTTCGCTTCAAATGCTTCGTATAGAAGTCCCTTCGCTGCATGTTGTGAAGACCCGGACTCTAGTGAGGGTTCACATGAAGAAATGAACGAGCTTGCTCAATGTCTTCGATACCGAAAATGATCTACGTCGAGGAGACTCAAGCTCATACTACCTCTTCACTAATAGTGAAATTAGTGAAGCAAACACCGTAAACTCAATGGCTAATAGTAGAGGATGATGAAGTAGGAATTTTGCTCACTTTAGATTTTATTTTCTCACTAAATTTCATCACTTGATCAAAAGCTAGAAAGCTTCAATGAAGAAGAAGAAGATGAAGTTTAAGTGATGAAAGAATAATTCATATGAGGTTAGAAATGCAACCATGGTGAGTATATCACATACAATAACCATTGAAGAGAATAAACCATGGTGTATGGTTAATGGTTAGGTCAATAAATATCTTAAGTAAGACAAAAGAGTGGACTGGGTCAATGAAACCTACAAGCTTTTACAAGCTTTGAGCCATGACAATCTCCACTAATTTTGAATTTGCTTAATGATAAATAAAACCATAACATAAACCCTAGCATGGTATAAGTCTCATACATACATGTTGCATGTGTAATCTAGCATGACACACTAATATATATCATATGTGTGTGTGCGCGCGCGCATACGCGCGCAAAAAGAAAACAATACATTTATCATATATCACATATATATCAATGTATCATAAGTGAGAAAAATGAATACTTAAGTGAGATAATATTAGTTAATGTAATTTAATATATCAAAAATATAATTCTACATTAAATTATTAAATCAACACTTGATTTAATAATCTGGCTATATCATATATAACCGACTAATATCAAATGTAACAACTTATCGAATCAACACTTGATCCGATAACTTGGCTATATCACATATAACCGATGAGGTCACAAATCGCGAGAATAGAATGCGGTATCACATACGCGCATTAATTTTGGTCCCGCATATATCACATATGTGCTCTTATTCCGTTTCGCATGAACCAGGAAACCTCTGTGTAGGACTCTAAAGACTCGTCAATACGCCGGCAGTAGGTGATGATCATATCAAACACCCACAAGCCGCAAGAGGTCTGCTAAACGTAACGGCCACCCGGGTATTGAGCGATCAGAAGATCAACAAGCAAGCCTGCTCATACTCGTGCGAATCCAATCAGTAACACTACCGTACAGTCCGATCCCTTCGTCTGATATGTCGCATAGCAGAGCCTGGGGGTAGTAAAACGTCAGACCCCAATAGCCTGATAATTCATGCCGATGCAAAGTCCATAACGGTTCGAGAAACTACTGATAACACTTATCAGTAGATCTCAACAACCCTGGCCATGAATTTCCTGTTATGGCCAATCAAGCATAGCGCAACATCAACTTCCAATACCAGGAGAGACGAATCCCCTCCTATCGCTCATTGACTCCATGTGACTCGAGACTGTACCCAAAAACCATCTTTTTGCACGATCTCTTAATTGTGGTATGGTGGAAATCAAAGCACAGTGGGAATCACACAAGACTCTATGACGATCTCGGGTCGCCAGACTAACCTGTACCAGTGTCACCAGAGAACTGCTATCCGACGATAGGTATAATACCATCTAGGAGTTCTCGGCGAATCCGTCCAGTGTACCCAGTCTCCACTGAGCACCTGTATACCTTCTCTGATGTCAAACACTAATGGATATGGGATCATCCATCGCCCATCATATGGGTCGAGAAGCGTATACGCTAGTCTACTCTGGAGTATTGATACCCTGTCTCGATACTCCCATGACTAGGAACATTTGAAGGATGTACTTACCGACTACCTCTGCCCCACTAGTATGATCTGTATCATAGTCCTGGTAGTCAAGTACTCATCCTAAGGGCTTTATCAATATGTAATAGAGAGACAATAAGTGTACATGTTAAAATAAAGAGCAACCGGATAGCATACTATCATGTCGAGCAAGAAAGTCCTCCCTATATATGTCCAAGCATTCAGTACAATATACATCATATGTACAGTAATGGCCTTTAGGGCATACATATAACTAACAGCAACAACCAGTTGAGATCCTTGACCGAAAGGTGAAGACATTGCGGAATAAGGAAGTAAACTTGGTCCGAGTGATGTGGAGAAAAAATTCGCTAGGAGAATCAATATGGAAATGAGAAGAGGATATGCGTACACGATACCCTTACCTATTTGAAAATTAGTCCCTATGTAATTATAAATTTCGAGGACGAAATTTTTATAAGGGGGGTAGAATGTAACGACTCTGAATTCTCTGTACAGAAATTTTCCTGTTAATGTACAGAAAAGAGTATTACATCATGTGTAAAAGTTAAAAGTTATTTCTATTAAATAAAAGCAAGAAACAACTTGTAGCTCACTGGTAAAGCCTTCGCACTGTTGCGGCGTAGCCTGTGTATTCAATTCCCATCAGACACAATTATATTTTTTCTGATTTTTCTTTTTAAATTTTTAGAAGCCCAAGAGTTGCCCGTGCAATACACGGGGAAAGGAAAAGTTTCAGAAAAATCAAACATGCGCAAAATGGAGTAAATAAAAAAAAACCATGTGGCACGAATCTCGAGGAAATTACCTCAGATCCGACTGGCCAAATTGGCCAATGGGCCGACGCCGACAGTCTTGATGCACCCAAATTACTTCGTGCTTTGCACACTTGTCCTTTCAGCTCCCCTTAACTCCTCTGCACTGTTTGATTTCCCTGTAATCAAACAGAGACCCTTCATTTCACCATTAAAAATCATTATAATACTTTTTAATCCAAAATTTTAATTCCCAAACCCTAATTCTTCACTATAAATACCATCCTATGTTTTAACTCTTCACCATTCTGAAAATTCTATCAAAAACTCTCTCAAAAAGATCCTAAGTGCAAGTGGAGTAAAGTAGAGTTAGCGACCAAGCCCTTTCCGTCGAAGAGCGAAACCGATTCCGGAGCACACGCAATGCCACGAAGCCTCCCTCTTCTTCCTTACCCTTTCCTTGAAATTTTCAAACCGTAAGTCCCTCCCAACTCTCCTTCCTTTCATTGAAATTCATCTCCAAATCATATATTGGTAAAGTGGAGTTATTACCGATACTTTTCTTTTCTAAACCCTAGAACTCCCTTTTCCTTTATATATTGGTCAATCTAATTTTTTAATTTTAATTATCAATGTTTAGATTCAAGTATTATCAAAATTCTCATGTGAAACAATCATAAAACTAACTTTTCATTAAAATACCTTGAACTTTATTATCACATCTTTTCGACAAAATATTTAAACAATACCTTTAGGAAAACTGCACGGGGTAACGACCTACCCCACACGCACACTTTGGTCTCATAGCACGATGCCTAAATACATGTATTTTTGGTTCAAAGAATAACTTTACAATAAAATACCACATCTATTAAAAAAAACGGGTTTTTTTTAAACGGTATTTTAGTAATCCTTGGCAAATACGTCTCTACAACCCTCGTTAGGGGACCCGCTAATGGATAGTGCGGATTATCGCACATCCTTAGGATAGTAGAGTGAAATGCAGAACTCCTCACGGGGTATTCGATCTCGAAAGGAAATAAAATACGGTTTTTAAGAAATACGACTTTTCTAAATAAAAAATATATATAATTAAATAAAATTATAAATCCATATTTTCATTATATTATGAAACTATATTTTTCTAAAATTGAAAGATTAAAAAAATGTTAATAAAATACCATCAAGTTACCAAAAAAGACTAGTTTTCAATAAAATACCATAAACTTTTTAAAGCTAGATATTTATCATTAAAACACCCCAATAATTAAAACACATGTTCATGAAAACCCTAAGTAATACAAATCACTCTTGATTTTTATTTTTAATCTATATTAAAATATTTTTTCATAAAACCCTCTCGAGATATACAAAACAATATTTTAAGGATTTTAGTAAATATGGGTTTAAGCGGGATCAATTCTCTTGAGCCCCAGGGAGTCGGAGAAAGTGAGTGCTTGTCTATTCAGGTTAGACAAGTTAACGGAGTTATCAATGGCAATTGTCTTGGAAAGAGACACAAATCTTGCCGTCCATGTGTAGCAGTTGCCGATTATTCCTGAACCTAAGAATTCAAGAGTTAAATCAGTTTACAAGTGTCTAACTCAATCTGAGTCCAAACTCAAACCTGAATCCTAAATCAAACACAAACTTGAATACTTGATCATGAACATGAATACTCAAATTCAATCATCAAACTCAAACTTGCCTCGACTTGACCGAACCATGGTTATAACTTGGCATTAACTCAACATGATTACTTGAATACATGATTACATCCTGAACATGAACCTGAACATTTTAAATCCATGGTTTCGGCCAAGACCTGTAAACATAATCTATACAATACATTATGCGGGGATAAAGGGGTAGATTAGTACGGAACGTATATCGTGGCACTAGAGGTCGCTTAAAAGACACATGCATGAATTCACGTGCCGTTGTCCCGTGGGTTATAACAGGACCCTGTACTACATGTTACTATAGTCCACGGAATAAGATTAACTCATCTCGTATACATGAATACCTTCCTTATCAAATTATAAATAACCACGTTAGAATAACTATCCTTTACCTGTTCACTTCACATTATATATTATCTTTTATTTTCTTCTTTTGGGACTTACCGAGCGCTAGTTCGCTGACGACATTCTTTTCTGTTTCTTTCTTTGGAATATTAGTCAGGAGGATCGGACTCTAAGGAGATAGAGCCAAGCCAGGAGGACTTGGACCAGCTTACAGCTCAACCTGACAACTAGTTCTTCTTGCATTTATTTTCTGTATGCCATTTTTTAGGCATTTGCTTTAAATCATTATATCATTTATTTTCAAACATTTGTATATAAAGTTGAATGTAAATAAAGTTGTTGTTTCATTTTATTACTCTTGTCATTCGTGTTCATTTATGTATTGCTTAATTATGCTTAACTTATTTATTTCATAGTAAATACGTTGCGGGCTTGCCACGTCACCGTTTCCGTTTATTGGGAAGCGGAGTGTGATACCAAGCTCCTGAACATTAGATCTGGAGTGTGGGCCAAGATTTTAAGTTCCATGCCATCAAGTTCTCAGGTCAACGGTGATTCAGCTTCATTGCATGCAAATCAATAGCTATTTTTGTTGATGATGCGAAATTGCTACTAAAGGATGCATGGATTTTGTAAATCCCCAGTTCCTTATTATTTTTCCTATTATTTTCATATTTTTATTTTTATTTATTATTTTTCCTAATCTAAACCCAAACCCAATCCTTAACCTCAGCCCAAACCAACCCGACCCGACCCGTTACCCCCACTTCCTCTTCTTCTTCTCATATCTTTTCCTGCCCTCTTCCTCAACGTTCCCCCCTTCTCTCGCACTCGCCCCCGACCTCGTCCTCGCCACGCCAACTATAACGACTCTAAAATCTTGTACGGAAATTTTACTGTTAATATACAAGAAATGAGTTTTACAGCCTGAGCTTGAGTTATAAGTTACTTTTGTTAAATAACAGTAAGAAACAACTTGTAGCTTTCTGTTCAGTTGAAAATATTGCACATTTGATATAACATTTTTCTTAATTTTCTTAAATATTTAAAGGTGTTTATTATAAATATAGAATATATTTGGGTTTATCTGCAAAATACTCTTTACCATATGTTTATATATTATAATTAACATTATGAAGGAAAATATATTTATATAATATTTTGGTAATTAAAATATGCATATCATATCAAATAATCTTAATCAAATTTCTTAAAGATTTATTACCATATAAAATTATTAAGATTATATCTCTAATATAACAAATATTGCTAACATTATTCATGGAGATATTGTGCAGATTTATGGAAGCACCGGTTCGACGAATAGATACTCTCGATATGGGCAATGGCAAAAGGGCAAAAGAGAGACCGAAGAAAACATGGATGGAGGTGATACGAAACGATATGGTTGCCAAAGGCCTCAATGAAAGTATATTGTTCGATAGGAGTGAATGGAGGTGGAGGATTCATGTGCTGGACCCGGCGTGATTCTCATGTTGGTTCATGTAGCCTACCCATATGCTTGGGATAAAAACTCAGTTGTTGTTGTATATTGTGCAGATTTAGCTCAGGTTAGAAGATCAAGATATTCAAGATGTCATGATCAAAAATCTGCCAATAAAATCGAAGAATCAATACTGGCAGAGACTCAAAATATTTCCAAAATTCAGAAATCTAGAAGATCTCCACGTGTCAACATGAGGCCACAGCAGAAAACCCAAACCCTAAGCCCACCAAAGCGCATGCGGCGGATCCGCGGCCCTTTTGTGGCTGTTGGATCTGAGATTTTTGGTGGGTGATCATGATTGCATATCTTAACCTATGAGATTTAGGGTTTCTGATTTAAGGGCTATATAAAGGACCAAGGGCTAAACTTAGAGAACTATTACCTTTAACACGAAACAAATCACCGTCAACGAACAAGAGATCCACAACAGGTCCACGATTTGACGTGATAGAGCGACGTGAATATCGACGGAGCAAATACATCCTACGAGGCAGAGATCGAGAGCAACTTCTTCCTCTTGTAATTTAAATTCGAAAGATTTATACTTGTAACGTTGATTAATAAAAGTAGATCATTTGTAATTATTTTGCATTTAATTTCTGCATTATGATTTCCTTCTATATCCCTTCTTCTTCTTCTCCAAACATGCGCGAGTAATTCTCCGCTTGATAGGGTTCGTAGGATTAAGATGGATCAATGGATGATAAAATCCCTTAACTTCTTTTACATCTTATAAAGTTTATAAACTTTATCAAAAGAATCGTTAACATCATAATCGGGCACGCTATCAATTTATTAATAGTCTTGACCTCGATTTGAGATCAGATTAACAATTGTTTTGGTAGAGGCTAGACATGAATAGAGGTCAATGAAAAGATAAGGGTTAAGAGTGGGAACCCTATTCCCTCCAAAAACCCTAATCTTCATTCATCACTATCGATCTAGTTTTAAATCTATTAAAAGATAAAAAGAGTTATCTTTATTTAATCATCCATTGCTACTAAATTTTAACGAACCCTGCAAGCCCTCTTCTTATATATTCTACATCCGTATTCAATATAGATCTAGAATCATTCTCCCTTATTTCTAAGCCCTCTTCTTATATATTCTACATCCGTATTCAATATAGATCTAGAATCATTCTCCCCTATTTCTAATCAAATTGTCTAAATCAAGATTAAATGTTCCACGCATCCCTGCGGACGACCCATACTCATCTCGGCTAGCTACACGCAACACCGTTATTGATTGCGGTTAATACAAACACTTTTTCACATCAATCAAATGGCGTCGTTGCCGGGGATACGTGCGTAATTTTTTTTCTTGTTATTCGGGTTGAATTCTTATTCTATCCATAAAAGAAAACCAAAACCGCATCTTGCATATTTAACGATTATTGTGCGACTTTTTGCGAGGGAGTCTGGAGTCACTGTAGCGAGGAGATAAAGTTTCAGAGACTTTCAAAGTATTCCAGAGGAGCAAAGGAGGGCATGGGAACAATTTTTTTCAAACGATCCCACCAAGGCACCACGGAAACGCGGCAATAGGGTGCAATTAGCCGCGGAAGGGCAGCGATTCTGGGGAGTTGTGCTTCCAAACTCCACTGGTATCTTGCTCTGATTCTTCTCTCTCCTCTGAAATCCAATAATATATTTTTCTGCAGGATTCTTTGCAAAATATCGCCGCTCAAAAATTTGTTGCGTGTTTTATTATTGGTTTGTTTTGCATATGTTAAACCGGACTTTAAGAGGCAAGACCAAAATTTAAATTAGGTAGGGATTTCATCACCCTTCTTAGGCCCCACAAATCGCAAAACAAGTATCCGCATAACCCTACATTAATTAAAAAATATCTAGACCAAGACTCTAAGGATCGTCACGCTCAATTAGGACAGAGGAGGGTCGTGGGTAATCTATCGCTTATCCGCATTTCTTTTGTGGTGTCTAAGCAAATGTGACTAAGGCAAGTGATTATTTAATTAGGCCCGCTATTTTCGATGATTCGTATAGCGGATACCTCCCACTTACCTAGAACTTACCTGGCCACAAGGGCGATAAAGAGGTGGTAGATGATTGATCCTGCGACTTGTCCTTCGGAAGTCTATAAGCGGTCTAGTGACTTGACCTAGGTGACCTTAGTTCTAGGGTTGATTGTGCGTTTTTTATGTGATTTGTCTCACGTCCGACACTTTTTCAAAACAAACCATTTAAATCGTTCTCACATACGCTGCCACTTGCGCTAAACCAGTTTAGTGCATGATCGGCTGGACAGGGGATTCTAGTGCCCGTCTTGTCCGTGTTTCTTCTATCGACTCCGAAGTCAGAATTTCTTCATCTTCTTTTTCCCCTCCACTCACCACATCGACCAAGATAGACAGTTCTCCATCAGATTTTACCAACACACCGCTGCTGCCACCTGTAGGTGCGCAAAATCCACCGCGGGTCTCTCTCCAAGAGGATGCTACCCGATACGCGGTCCTCTTCCTACTTGTCTATCTATTCCACCAGCCAATGAGGATAATTTTGAAATTAAACCCTACTTCATCAATCTGTTGCCCAAATTTCACGGGCTTGAGTCTGAAGACGCATACGTTTTTATAACCAAATTCGAAAATGTATGCGCAATGATGAGCACTTCACAACTTTCAGTAAATGCTATGAGACTACGTCTTCTCCCTTTTACCTTATGCGGTCTAGCAGAAAAATGGTTTTATAACACTGCTGCACACTCTATTGCCAATTGGGATGAATTTGTTATAGCATTCCTTAAGAAATTTTATCCCAATCATAAGACCGCCTATGTTCTAAGCGAGATTAACCAGTTTACCCAGCTTCCCAATGAACCATTTTGGAAATGCTTTGAACGGTTTAAAGATTTGCTAGTCTAATGCTCTTATCACGAAATTAATAGATGGGATCCGTGTCGAATTATATATGAGGGTGTTAATCCAGCGACAAAGCAAATGCTCGAAACCATTTGTCAATGCCATTTCATGTCTAAAGACGATGGTGAAGCTTGGAAATTTCTTGAAGATCTCGCTGAACAAACTTTACAGTGGGAAAGTATTAGACCAATATCGTCTAGGGCAGGTATCCATCAGCTCGATGTTTCAATCATAGTAAAATCCGAAATGGCAGCGATGCAAAAGAAACTCAACGCTATCGAAAATAAATTCTCGTTTGCCTCCCTAAACCAAGTTACGCTCCGCAAAACCGTGTGTGGTTGCTGTTCCGACCCATCACATTTAACGGAAGAATGTCCTTTGACCCCATCATTTCAAGGTTAAGAACAAATTAATGCTACTTTTCAGCAATGACCTAGAAACGATCCTTATTCTTCCACATACAATCAGGGATGGAGGAATCATCCTAATTTTTCTTGGAACCAAAACCAAAATCAAAATCAAAATCCATTCCCAAGCCAAAATAACTATCAAAGGCCTCCTCCACAGCAACAGCAACCACCACCAAAGAGTCAGCACCCCTTTTAACCGCAAACTTTTCAAAACCCGGTCAACAATTCTGCACCTTATAATAATTCTTTCCAAACGGCCGGTACCGAAAACTCCTATGCACTCGAACGAAGCTTGGATACGTTTATTAAACATTCCACGCAAACGACGGCTGATTTAAAGTCTTCTATCCAAACGTTAATGCAGAACACCGCCTCCCACGGTGAAAGTATAAAATCAATAGAAGCATAACTTGCACAGTTAAATGCCGCGATGAGTGAGAGAGTGAAAGGGAAACTTCCATCTCAAGCTCTACCAAATCCTGGCCACTCACAAAATTATAATGTGAGTGTCGTAATCACGTTGAGATCGGGAAGAGTGCTGAACAACCAAGTGGGTGAACATGTTGATGACATTGATGTCGGTGATATTAAGGATACCTCGGCTTTTACTTCATCCAGTCCACCACCTTCTTCTGAGCCTATTCTCCATTTTTCCCTAGGCTCGAACCCTCAGCCCACTTTCTCAAGTCAACCTAAAACGATCCCAACTCCAATTCTAGGATCCATTACATTCCCACAATCTTCTCCACTATTGGACCCAACCCTTATTGATAAAGCTCCTTATCCAAACAAGTTAAGGGGCAACAGACCAAGTCCACAAATGGAGAAAATTGTGGAAATTTTTAAGAAAGTTAAAATAAATATTCATCTCCTAGATGGTATTAATAAGTTCCGTCTTATGCGAAAATCTTAAAGACTTGTGCACTAGGAAGAAAAAAAATTCAAGTGCCTAAAAAAGTTTTCCTTGCGAGTAATGTAAGCACTGCTTTTACACAACAAATACCCAAGAAACGAAAGGACCCCGGAAGTCCTACCATATCTATTTCTATTGGGGGTAAAAATATCAATCGTACTCTACTCGATTTAGGTGCTAGTGTTAACTTGCTTCCATTTTCTGTCTATGAGCAATTAGGGATCGGAAAGCTAAAACCTGCATACTACACTCCCCAGATAGCAGATTGATCTATCACCCAATCTAAGGGTGAGCTAGAGGATGTGTTAATCAAAGTCGGGGAATTCATATTCCCTGTGGACTTTATCGTTATAGATACACAGCCTGTGGCAAACCCATGAAACCAAATTCCGGTGATTTTAGGTCGACCTTTTCTAGCGACTTCCAACGCTGTAATCAATTATCGTAACGGTTCTATAAACCTATCTTTCGGGAAGATATCAATTGAGCTTAACATTTACAAGTTGGAAAGTGAACCCTACGAACCCTATGCTCAAGTATGTTTTGTCGAAAGGATGGATTCTGACAGTAGCGAATTTGAACAGCTTCACGATACTGATCTTGACTCCGCTAATACGTTATTGTTTGACCCTGTTATTTATTATACACATACTTTGTAATACTTCAGTAGATTTAGCTTTGCTTTGTTTATCCTTTAGTTCGGTTTAAATTTTGATTTCTTCTGTAAAATGAAATTTCAATAAAATAAAAAAAGGATTTCTATCGAGCTGTCAGGGTCAAGATCTAACGCTAAATATGAACCTTTTATAGAGTTTGAGTATCATCCTGTTCTTTCCGGTGAGATTATTATTCGGGATATCGATGAAAGATTTGAAGAAATCTTCGCTGAAGAACTCGCATTCTTAGAAGACATGGGCGTTGTAATGAATCAACCCCCACTCAAAGAAGTTGAACATTCACCCCTTCTTCTTATCCGAAACGAGAATGCGAGTAATCCACCATCACTATTTCGTCTCTATAAACCGAGGCGTACACCCGTTCTATTACACTTCTTATCTCCTCCCCACTTCTTCACGTCTATAGGTGACATGATCTCCTACCAACCAGTGCGTTATATCAATAAAATATTTGAATGGTTGGTGTTAACTTTTGGTCTTTGTAAAGCTTTGCATAGATCAATAATTTTAAATCCCTTCCCCCACTTTATGATTTTTAAAATGCTTAATATTGTTTTACTCAAGTTTAGGGGGAGAAAAATATTTTGGCTCTTGAAAGAAAATAATAATTTTACAAAATTATGAGCCAAAAATAAGTTTGGGGGAGGATTTCAGTGTCATTATTTCTTATCCTCTTTAATAACTTTTCCTCTCAAGTCTACAGGTTTTTTTTAATCTTACCAGATGACATCAGTGGGGACACTGCTGCAAACAGGTTTGGGGGAGGTTTTTGCTTATTCACACATTATTTTGCATTATCATAAATGTAAGCACAAAATTTTTTTTATAATGAAGTTTGAAAGTAAAAAATTACATACGGCAAGATTGGAAAAGTTTAAGAAATGCAAGAAAATTAGATGTTTTCTTAAACGAAACTAGTAACAAGTAGTTATGAGCCGTTGTCCCAAGGGTTAGTAAGATGAAGAAAATTACTAGTCTGAGGATAAAAATAAGTCTGAAAAATAGTCCCTATTTTTGAGTCCAAATATTTGAACGTTGATACCCTACTATATGCACTGTCACACATCTTGAAACTTGGGATAGTAGAGGATACCTTGAAATGCTCTTGTCTAAAAGCCTTAGTATAAAATAAAAAATATATATAAGTGGTGAAGAAAAAAATGAACACTGGTTTTGTAATTACATAAGGCGGCATAAAAAAAATATAGCGAGAGTGCTTCATCACCTAGTGCCTTAGACCAACTGGTTTGGGAGCCACTGCTAAGCCTTAGTTTTTGCAAGACGAGGATTTTAGGCCTTAATGCGCGAGCACATTTTGTAATCGGTTGGTTAGTACCTCAAGAAGTATTAACGGTCGCATGAAAAATGTGTGAGCAATTCCATCTAAAATATTCAACGACTAAAAAGTACTAAGGAAGATGGACAAGA
The DNA here is from genome assembly GCA_030015575.1 of Agapanthus africanus. NCBI lineage: Eukaryota > Viridiplantae > Streptophyta > Magnoliopsida > Asparagales > Amaryllidaceae > Agapanthus > Agapanthus africanus. The sequence goes on from CM057351.1 coordinate 402,151,085, forward strand.
GTATGATAGCTTGAATTGAATTCTCTAAGTGTAGTGATGTCTTTTACACACACGTAGGGGTATATGATCGATATTTGGAAGAAAGATAGGGAGGAAGACTAAAGGCGGTGTTTTATTGAGAGATGATGTGATTTCTAACATCTTTTCACGATCATTAAGATAGGGCTCATGGCAACTGAACAGCTGGTGTAGTTAGAAACTCTTATTTTCAAGTTTTTTTCTTTTATAATTCTTATCTTTATACGTAACTTTCATTTTCTTTCTTTTATTATAGGATTTTGTGGGTGTAATCCGCTGAAAACCCTCAGGAGACAACACTCCTCCTACGAGGGACACCTAGAAGTTTAAAGGCTTGTTGCACGTGCTAAGTGCAATCGTGTTGCCTACGAAAGTGTGCTACTTAGGTTTTTCTTTTTCTTTTTCTCCCTCTCTTGAATAATTAGTTTGGTCAGGACGATCAAAGTTAAGTTTGGGGGTATTTATTCGGTCGAAAATATTGCACATTTGATATAACATTTTCCATAATTTTCTTAAATATTTAAAGGTATTTATTATAAATATAGAACATATTTGGGTTTATCTGCAAAATAATCTTTACCATATATTTATATATTATAATTAACATTATGAAGGAAAATATATGCATATAATATTTATATAATATTTTGGTAATTAAAATATGCATATCATATCAAATAATCTTAATCAAATTTCTTAAAGATTTATTACCATATAAAATGATCAAAATTATATCTCTAAATAACAAATATTACTAATATTATTCATGAAGATATTGTGCAGATTTAGCTCAGATCAGGAGATCGAGATATTCAAGATGTCGGAATCAAAAATCTACCAATAAAATCGAAGAATCAATACTGGCAGAGACTCAGAAACTATTTCCAAAATCCAGATATCGAGAAGATCTCCACGTGTCAACATGAGACCACAGCATAAACCCAAACCCTAAGCCCACCAAAGCGCGGCGCTTCCGCGACCAAAGTGCCATATATGCGGCGGATCCGCGGCCCCTTTGTGGCTGTTGGATCTGAGATTTTTGATGGGTGATCATGATTGCATATCTTAACCTATGAGATCTAGGGTTTCTGATTTAAGGGCTATATAAAAGACCGAGGGCTAAACTTAGAGAACTATTACTTTTAACACGAAGCAAATCACCGTCAAAGAACAAGAGATCCACGACAGGTCCGCGATTCGACGTGATTGAGCGACGTGAATATCAACGGAGCAAATACTTCCTACAAGGCAGAGATCGAGAGCAATTTCTTCTTCCTGTAATCTAAATTCGAAGGATTTGTACTTTTAACATTGATTAATAAAGGTAAATCATTTGTAATTATTTCGCATTTAATTTCTGCATTATGATTTCCTTCTCTATCCCTTCTTCTTCTTCTCCAAACATGCGTCTCCGTTTGATAGGGTTCGTAGGATTAGGATAGATCAATGGATGATAAAATTCCTTAACTTCTTTTACATCTTATAAAGTTTATAAACTTTATCATAAGAATCGTTAACATCCTAATCGAACGCGCTATCAATTTATTGATAGTCTCGACCGCGATTGAGATCAGATTAACAATTATTTTGGTAGAGGCTAGACATGAATAGAGGTCAATGAAAAGATAAGGGTTAAGAGTGGGAACGCTATTCCCTCCAAAAACCCTAATCTTCATTCATCACTATCGATCTAGTTTTAAATCTATTAAAAGATAAAATGAGTCATCTTTATTTAATCATCCATTGCTACTAAATTCTAACGAACCCTACAAGCCCTCTTCTTATATATTCTACATCCGTGTTCAATATAGATTTTGAATCACTCTCCCCTATTTCTAATCAACTCGTCTAAAGTAAGATTAAAAGTTCCACGCATCCCTGCGGATGACCCATACTTATCTCGGCTAGCTGCACACGACACCGTTATTGATTGCGGTTACTACAAACACTTTTTTCATAGCAATCACTCACTGGTAAATCCCTTGCACTGCTGTGACGTAGCCCCTGTGTTCGAATCCTATCAGACACAATTATTTTTTTCTAAATTTTTTTAACTTTTTGTAAGCCCAAAACATTACACATGCATTACACGGGGAAATGAAAAGTCCAGAAAAATCAAACATGTTGAAAATGGTTTAAACAGAGAATTGATCAAGTGGCATGAATCTCGAGGCAAATGCCTCAAGATCGTCCAGCCAAAAGCTCCATATAGCCTGCACCAACGGTCGGATGAGGCCCAAATAGCCCCATGCTCTGTACACTTGTCTCTTCACCTACCCTTAACTCTCATGCACTGTTTGATTTCCCTGCAATCAAACAGAGACCTTTCATTCACAATTTATCATGATTTTAATGCTTTTCATCCACACTTTTAATTCTCAAACCCTAATTCTCCACTATAAATACCACCCCTATCTTGGCTCAGCACCATTCTGAAAATTATAGCCAAAACTCTCTAAAAAGTTCCTAGTGCAAGTGAAGTAAAAAAGAGTTAGCAAGCAAGTTGATTCCGGCGAAAATTGAAGCCAAATTCCGGAGCTCTCATGACGACACCCTTTCCTTCCTAACCCTTTCTTTGAAGTTTCTAAACAGTAAGTCCCTTCCAAATCATCTCCTTTCTATTGAAATTCCTCTTCAAATTTTATATCGGTAAAAGTAGAGTTAATACCGACATTTTCTTTTCTAAACATATAACTCTCTTTTTCTTTACAATTTAGCCAATATAATTTTAACACATCACTTATAACCTTAAACCCTAATATTTAGAATCAAATTTCAACAAAATTCTCATGTGAAACAACCATAGTAGAACCTTTTTCGTTAAAATACCTTAAACTTTATAAACACCACTTTTAGTATTTGTTAAAACAATACCATAGGAAAATTTCACGGGGTAACGACCTACCCCACACGCACACTTGGTTTCATAGCACGATACTCATTGTATGTATTTTCGTTTCGAAGAATAATATTACAATAAAATACCATATAAATTAAAAACCGGATTTCTTTTAAAGCGGTATTTCATATCCTTTGCGATTACGCATCTACAACCCTCTTTAGGAGACCCGCTAACGGATGGTGCGGATTATCGCATATCTTTGGACTAGTAGAGCGAGATGCAGACCTCCTCACGGAGCATTCGATCTCGAAATGATTTAAATACGGCTTTTAAGAAATACGAATTTTCTAAATAAAATAAAATTATTTTTAAAATTAAAATTATATAAAATTATAAATCCATATTTTCAAAATATAATAAATCTATATTTTTCAAAAAATGAAAAGATTAACAAATGACAATAAAATACTATCAAAATACCAAAAAGGACAAGTTTTTCAGTAAAATATCATGAACTTTCCAAGCTAAGTAATTATCACTAAAATACCACAATACTTAAAATCCATACTCATGAAAACCCTAAATAATACTAATCACCCTCGAGGTTTAATTTTTAACTATATTAAAATATTTTTCATAAAACCCCCTCGAGATACATAAACAATATTAAAGGACTTTAGTAAATATAGGTTAAGCGGGATCAATTTTCTTGAGCCTTAGGATGCCGGAAAAAGTGAGTGTTTGCCTATTTAAGGTATACAACTTAATGGAGTTATCAATGGTAATTGTTTTGGAAAAAGACATAAATTCTGTCGTCCATGCGCAGCAGTTACCGATGACTCCCGAAGCTAATTCAAGAGCTAAATCTGTTTACAAGTGTCTGACTCGGTCTGAGTCTAATTCAAACCTGAATCCACAATCAAACCTGAATACTTGATCATGAACATGAATACTTGAATCCAAACATCAATATCAAACATATATACTTGACTTGACTTGACCGAACCATGGTTATGACTTGACTTGACTACTTGAATATTTGATTACATCTTGAACATGAATACTTAAACATTTTGTATCCATGGTTTCGGCAAGTCTGATAATTATAATCTATACAATACATTACGCGGGGATAAGGGGGTAGATTGGTACGGAACGTATATCGTGGCACGAGAGATCACTTAAAAGACACCTACATGAATTCACGTGCCGTTGTCCCGTGGGTTATAACGGGACCTTGTACTTCATGTTACCATAGTCCACAGGGTAAGATGGACTCCTCTCGTATACATGAATACATCTGTATCAAGCTACAAACAACCACGTTAGAATAACAATTTTATACCAGCAATCAATCATACACAACTTACTTGTTCTTTTCACATTACTTGTTATATTCTCTTTCTTCTTTTGGGACTTACCGAGTGCTAGTTCACTGACAACATTCCTTTCTATTTCTTTCTTTGGAATATTCGTCAGGAGGACAGGACTCTCAGGAGATCAAGCCCAGCCAGGAGGATTTGGACCATCTTGCGGCACAGCTTGACTTCTAGTTCCTTGTTCTTATTTTCCTGTATGCCATTGTTTAGGCACTGCTTATTATCATTGTATCTTTTCATTTTCAAACAGTTGTATATAAAGATGAATGTAAATAAAGTTGTTGTTTTATTTTAATACTCTTGTTATTCTTGTACATTTTATATATTGCTTAATTACGCTTAACGTATTTATTTCTTAGTAAATACGTTGCGGTCTGCCACGTCACGTTTCTGTCTGTAGGGTGTTTTTCATCACCCCATTGAGATGGGAAATACGCATTACTTGTCATGCGCATTACAGATTCCCCCTGCCTAGAGTAGGCTGGGGTTTATTGATTGTGGGGATCCGAATCCCCGGCAGTCGCGGACTAAGCTGTCGTTAATTACCCCTCGTCTTTGGAGCGAAAGAACCTCCGATTGACGGGTCAAACTGGTCATGTGAACTTAATGTGCAGTGTGCGTGTGTTGTGTTTTGAGGTGTCTTGGGTATATCGGGGGCCTCGCAGAGTTTACGGGGGTCCCGCTATCCAGATAGCGGGCTGGGGGTCAAGAGGGCTAGCTGCCCCTTTACGGGGTGCGGGACAGCACCCCGTTAGAAATTTTTTTCTAGCGGGGAAAGTGTTGTGGAGTGTGTATAAAAAAGGGTGAATAGCGTCCAAAGGTGTAGCGTTTTGAAAATCGTTTCGGTGAAATTTCGAAAAATCGGTAAAATAAGAGGGTTTTCTGTAAAAAGTCAAAATGCAAATATCTTATTATAAAAATTAAATATACATATTCTAGCTATATAATTGCTAGTATTTGGTGTTTATTGAGCCACTGGTGAAATTTCAAATTTTCTGAAAAAAAAAATTATTTTATTATTATTTTAAGCCGTCACTAATACATTTAATTAGGGAAAATTACAAATTGGAATGAGTTGAAACAAATTTTGTGCATCATAAAACTTTAAATAAAATTTTATCATGTGGTTTTTAAAACGAAATCGTTTGCCAAAACGGTTTAGAAAATATCGAAGAAAAATGTTTTTTTTCGGTTAAATTAGTGTTAATGGGAATTGGGGTATAACATTTATCATTTTTCCTCACCCATACACCCATAACTCACCCTCTCACCCTCTCCCCATGTGGCCGACCCCACCATGACAGCCCTCCCCCTCTCTCTCTCCAATCACAAAGAAAAGAGAAGAAAAGAAAAGAAAATGATAAAAGAAAATGTGGACTTTGACTTTCCCACTTTCTCCACCTCACTCTCTCTCCTCCCTCACTCATTTCCCCTCCCCATTCTGGCCGAAAACTGCAAATTCCTGCAGCCCCTCCCCTCTTAATTTCCTCACCTCATCTCTCTCCAAAAATCTACAAAAAAATTCCATGAAAAATCAAGCAAACCTCACCGAAATCAAAATCTAACTTCTACCCATTATTCTTTATCCCATCTAGCATGGATCTTGGGGCATAGAAGCTAATTTGGGAGGCTAAATTGCATGCAGATCTACAAGTCTTGGAGGTATAAATCTTGTCCAAATGGTTAAATTGTTGGTATTTTGCTTAAGCTAAAGTAGTTAAAAGTTGTTTGGGTTTCTAATTTAAAGTGAGGGTTTGTGAAATTCAAGAGAAGGATTTGAATCATGTTAGGGTTGTGATAAATTGATGATGGTTGTGATATGTATTTTAGCATCTTATGATATGCAAATCTAGTCTAGTAGTTGTTTTGTATATTGTCACTTAAAATTGTTAAAATTGGAGTTTTAACAAACTAGGTTTTTGAAAATGGTTAAATAATTGGGTTTAAAAATGTAATTAGATTTTTCATGACTTCATTAACATTATTAAGTGTAGCTTAATACTTTAATTCATGAAAATCCAAGCTAAATTGTTGTTTGTGCTTTTTGCTATTAAATTGTTAAAATTTGGGTATATTGTAAACTAGAATTTTGGGATCAATGGAATTTAATGAGATTAAATTATGGAAATTATTTTTAGGACTTATTTAAGATGTTTAATAAGTATTATGGCCATTAGATTGTTTAAACGTCGAGTTTGGTACTAAAATGGGTAATTTGTGCTTGCTAGATTTTCGGAAAAATGGCTTTTAAAGTGAATTTGGGGTTTTTGTGAATTTTTAAGCTATTTTATATTATAATTAGTGTTCGTGAATGCGCAAATGAGTGTGTTTGGATTTTTCATGAGGGTTTGACGTTTTTACGTCGACATCGAGGGTTGGTTTGGCTATTCTTGCATGCGTAGGCGATAGGTTTTGACCTATGCATGATACGCGTGCCGATTTGATTTTCGTATGCCGTTTCGATTTCGAATTTGGTTTTAATGTGATACGATACATTGTGGCATGTAGGTACCCCCATGTGGATTTCGAGACGACAAGCAAGCGCGTGGCGACGTCGGCACCGGCGAGCGAGGACCAGGTGAGTAGATTTATATCTACGGGGAGAAGTCGGGTGGATGGCATATAGCACCCCCGCAGTCCGTGGTGGTGTATACGGATGCGTATACACACCAACAATTATTATATGTTATTTGGGATTAATAACGATATTTAGGATGGATATTGGTGTGTTGGATTATTTTAATGTCGCGAACCCTAGGGTAGTGTTGCACTACGCATACACACATACATACTTGCATACATTCCTATTTATATGTGCTCATGGGATTCTTTATAGTTATGTGTTCACATGGGTATGGGACTATGTGTTCACATACGGATTTGAGGATAATACTTGGGATTGAGCTGAGTCGATGAGATTTGTTTGTGGTTGTGATATCGGTGATATGGCAGGATTCGTACTTGAGGTACGTCCTGGTGTTATAGCGGATCTTGGGGCGGCGATACGGGTGAATAGTGTTATAAATAAAATGGTCGACATGTGATCGTGATATGAGGCATGATATGCTAGGATATTGATATTAGGCCGTATCGGGCGATGTATACCCCTTGATGATGATATGTGCTGACGATATCGGTTTGTACGAGATTGTCGATCAGTAGTCAGATCATGAGTATAATGAGGATATTAGTATTGTACTAGACATAGGTCAGTACCCTAGACTAATTGCGCAAGTGCCGCTCCGCGCGACACGTGTCTGCGCAGCTGCGCAAGCGGTGCTGCGCAAGCACAGAAGCGCAAGCGCTGCGTTGCGCGACACGTGTCACGCGCTGGGGAGTTGCGCAAAAAACAGAATGAAGATTTAAGGGAATCTTTTCTGTTCTTGTTAAAACAAGATTTTCCTCTGTAAAACAGGGGCCTTTGGATCAAAGATCCAACGGTGGGGAAAATTCCCCGAAATCACTCAGAAAAAGATCTCTTTAACAAATTTAACTAATTTATAGACACTATAAAAAGGACCCCAGACCCCAATTCAAAAGGAGGAACATCTTGCAAAAAAAAAAGAGAAGAGAACTCTTGAGAACTCTTGAAGAATACAAAAAAAAAAGGTAAAAGCTTTAAAAGAGGAGGAAATTCTCTTATGAACAGATAAATAAATAAATAAAATAAATTAAAAAAAATAGTGCCTTGCACTTGTTATGAACCCTTGGTTCTCTGAAATAAGGAAAAACAAGAAAAGAAGAAAAACTTGTTTTTTTTTTCTTTTTCTTTAGATCAGGAGATTAGAAAGTGCTTTGCACTTCTGTTCTTGAATCTAAAAGATTCTCAGTGCTTTGCACAAATGCAATACATTACTTGAAGGGCCAGGCCCAAATCAAAAAGACCTAACAGGCCAAAGTAAATTGCAAAGCAATAAAAGGGCAGAGCCCAAATAAAATTGATGCTCTGCATCCTTTCTGGGCAAGACCCAAAGAAAAATAAAAATAAATGCAATGCAAAAACAAATAAAATGTTGGACATTTTCAACTGGACTTAGCCCGATCGTGGCCATAAGTCCTTAAATTAAATTGACTGAGCAAAATGGCTCTCCTAAATCAATCTACATCCGGTTCGAGGGTACATCTCCGAACTCCTTTGACATCCATCGTTGTAATTCCTCAACGACGTCAAAGAGGTGACGGGTCCCAACGACCATACATCAATATGGACTGCGGGGTCCTTAAACTCGTGGACCGAAATGTCCCTAAACTAATATCGGACCGAAACGTCCCTAAACTAATATCGGACCGAAACGTCCTTAAACTAATGATGGACCACCACGTCCCTAAACTGGCGATGGACCACCACGTCCCTAAACTAGAACAATAGAGCCTCCAAATGCTCTTTTTTCGGGATCTAAACGGTCCTGTTTAAGTGGATCTTAGCCCCAAACATGGCTAACGTATCCTTAAACACTTAAATGAACGATAAAATTCCAAATCAACCTTGGTTCAAGGGTACATCTCTGAACTCCTCTGACATCCGCCGTTGTAATCCTTCAACGATGTCAGAGAGGTGACGAGTCCCAACAGCCATATATTAAATGGATCACCACGTTAAGTTGATCTTAGTCCTAAATCGGACTAACGTATCCTTGACGAACGTTTAAGTTGATCTTAGTCTCAATATGACTAACGTATCCTTAAACTAAAAAACACCAAACCCAAATCTAAGTAAATACGGATTTGGACTAATCCACGTCCTACGGGCGACGGCATTACTCAGTCTCCGTATACAATCCACGGGCAACCACAAACAAAACAAACACACACGACACGAAGTGAAATTCTGGAGAAGGAGAAAGTGGCTACCGCGATGCGGTAGTGTAATTAACTGCAGGGGCTTGCGCCTGCAGGGAAGAGCGTCCCCACAATCAAAAAACCCCTCAAGCGAGGGGGAATCTGACAAAGTCTGCTACATCGGCCGCATCCGTCTAAACCTCCGATACACGGTGCCATAAATCAACTTGGGATTTTCGGAGAGGTGGACGGATAGCACCAATTAGCATCTGCCCCGAACCTCAGACGAGACAGCCCAACGTCTCGGCCGCCGTTCGGAGGGGAACAAATTCTGGCACGCCCGGTGGGACCTTTTTCTCTTTCCACTCCACGCTTCGTGTGTCGTCTTCGCGAACCAATCGCGGTTTGTTAATGGTTGCCTTCGGATTTCAAGTTACTAAGATTTGGTCTTTTGCCTGGCGCAGAACTCAAGATTCAATGGCATTTAACTGCACCAACTGCTCGAAATGCCACTGCAACTGACGCTCCACCTCACCGGGAGGTGTAGCATATGGGCCCCAAGCGGCTTCCTTCCTCACTCTGCCGGTAGATCAGGTGACCCAAGCCACCACTGGTCTGTTCTTTGGGACCATGATCCCACCTACAAGCTTCCCTATGCCAATACCTGCACCGGAAGTGAACAAGAAGTCGGTCTTCGACCGGCTCACTGGTACGACGACCCCTGTCAAAGAGTCAGTCTTTTCAAGACTGACGATTCCTGCTCCTGCCCCCGCTCAAGGATCCGTCTTCGATAGGTTGAATATCACCCCTCAAAAGACAACCTCAGTCTTTAAGAGGTTAACACCGGCGGCGCTTCATTCAGACAGGGGGCAAAAAGAAGATGTCTCAATCTCCGAGCCAGTCCCAACGGCTCGTCATGCTCGACGTCGCCATTGGCAACGAGTGAGGAAGGCAGGGGGCAACTCCCCCTCAGGGCTAACTCCACCGGCTCCAGTGGTGGAAGTCGACGCTGCTGTTCCAACCGAGAACAGCTTTGAACTGCTGAGAAGGGTACGGAAGAACTCTACAACCGCTACACTGAAGAGATCTCCTCCACCTGCAGAGAGAGCTCATAAACGAAGCAAGAACAGCCCCCTCAACGACTGTCCTCAAGAATTTATAAGGTTTGGCGAAGGGTTTAAGACTCAGTGATCGACCCAGATCACTCTCGTCGGCAAAAGAAGGCGAAGGTGGAAAAAGACAAGGACTGCCCTATTAAATAGCATGGAACAGCAGCTGCAAGGCTGCCCCCTTCACCGGTTCCTTCAACCTCAACGGCCCACAAAAGAAGGAGGCCAGAGAAAACTCCCGCGTCAGCGGCAAAAGTTAAAAATGGTGAACCTAAACGCCCCAAGTCAGGGGGCATAACAGTTCATACGGTTTATATGGCATCGGGAAAAGAAGATAGCCGCATATCAACAGGTCATAGACCGCACACGAGGTCAGTGACCAAGGCTCAGGAGCAGCAGCAGAAGCTCCAAGAGATGATGAACGCTATGGCCGCGCTTACAGGGCCAAAAGAAACCCCTGAAACATCCTCGGACGAGCGTCAAGAACAAGAAACGGACGCAGAATTCCTTCGTCGCGTACTAGAGAAGAAGGATAAAGAAGCTGCGGAGCAGACAGCCAACATAAAGAAAATGGCCCTCCTGTTCCAGGATATGGTGGGTATGATGATTCAACAAGATCCACCTGCTGAAGACCCCCCGATCATCCTTGAAGACGATAGGGGAGAGACGTTGAATCCTCCACCAGCTCTGTCCACAGCTAAAGACGATACAATCTCCAAAGCTGATTTGGATGAGTACATCGCCCAACAAATACGGGTTCATCATGCAACCGAAACAGCCGTCCAGGTCGTGAAAACGGGGAGGCCATATCCGAGTTGGTACGATCAAATCAAGTACCCACCAGGTTATACGATTCCCAAGTTCCATGTCTACAAGGGGACGGGCAATCCTCATCAACATGTTGCCCAGTTCAGGGCACTCTGCGGCAACACCGGCGGTGACGACAAGCTGTTGCTTCGCCAGTTTGTTGGAAGCTTATCAGATACGGCGTTTGAATGGTACTCTGAGCTCCCGAACGACTCTATTAAAACCTTCGCGGAGATGGAGCTGTTGTTTACTCAGCGTTTTGCAAGCGCTAGTGAACGTACCCCGATGACAGCACTGATTAACGCCAGGGTAAAACCCGGCAAGACGTGGGTTCAGTACGCTATACGATGGCGGAACTTATGGTCAAAGTGTGAGCAGCGCATTGAAGAAGCTCCCGCGGTGGGTATGTTTGTGGGAACCCTCGATCCATAAGCAACCATCTCGCGGTTTATGATGTTTTTCAAGCCGACTACCTTCCAGGCCTTGATTGACAAACTAGCGCAAATGGATCAAATGGGTCATAAACCCCCTCTTCCAAGGCCAGACACCCGAAATGACAAAGGGAAGGGAAAAGCGATCGTCGTCGCTAATGCTCAACAACAACTGAGTGACTCGAAGCCGGTTGCTCGTCAAAATAATACGCGACCATATGTGCCCCTTGAGGATAGGATGGGACGTCCTTATTCCTTTCCCCGCGATAAAACGAGGAGGTTATTCGAGCTGGCGTTGCGCAACAGACTCATAAATTTGCCGGATCCAAAACGTCCGTTGCAACCAAGTGACGTCAACGAGTCCAACTACTGTCCTTATCATCGAGTACTAGGCCATCCAATCGAAGATTGCTACGTTTTCAAAAATTGGCTTGAAAACCAGTACCGACAGGGCAAGTTCGCGTTATCTGACAAATGGAAGGTGAATCCCCCGCAGCCCCACACCTCTAAGGGAACGAATACGCCGGAGGCAACATGCTCCGTCATTGAAGAAGTTCCTTGGGAGGTTGTATTATCAACCAAGACAAAAAGGATGCTAAACGATCTTCAGACATGTCCAGCGATTAAGTGGAAGAACCCGTTGGAACCGCAGGTCATTGAAGGGATGTTGAAGCCACGTCAAACTCCAAAGACCGATGGTGGCGGTTCAAGCACTTGCAGCCAGCCGTCAAAATCTTCGAAAAAGAAGAAGAAGAAATCTAAGAACCCGTGAAGCCTGGCGGCAAACGCACGGACTTACAAAAGCAAATTGACGCGTTGGAAGAATACAACCAAAAGGCGCGGACTCCCATTACACTCCAAGAGTTCCTCAATCACGTTTTTCAAGAAAAAGATGAGGGAGAAAGTTCATCAGATGAATCCGAGGAATATGTGGCGAGCTGTCATATGATTTCCCATTCAATCACGAACGATGAGGAGACTCCTTGCACCGAAAAGCTGGGGATAGATCCTGAACCAAAAGTCCTGGGGCCACCAGATGAAGTAATCGACGCATTCCTTAATGAAGCTCGGTTGAAAAGTAAAGCTGATCGGGAGCGCGAGGCGGCTATATTTGAAAGGGCCAAGCGCCAACGACTTGATGAAGGAGCTGAGACGATCCCGGTGGAGCTAAATACCTCCGCTACCGACAAAAGCCAATTCAAGATGAGAATGAAGTTTGCTAAGGCCATATCAATAGGCATGAAGCCACCATCCTCCGAAAAAGAAATTACCGGTGAAGCGAAAATGCACCCGTCTTATTGCTTATATCATCAAAAGATTTCGCACCCCACTCAAGAGTGCAAAGCTTTCAATAGATGGTGGCAAGGATACGTTGCTCATCGACAACACTTTAAACGGGAAAAGCGTAAAACTCATCGGGAGCAAAGAAATACGACCGAAGGGCTTAAAAGAACTGCTGGCGATTGTTGCATGATTAACACCGGTAGATCACAAGTGCCTACATTCGGGAGTAATTCTGATGAAGAGCTAGAACTTGCCCCTCTCTTTAAAGAGTCCGCTTCGAGAAAAGAAGAAGAATCGAAGGTTTGCGAAAATATCCGGCTGCGTAATCGCACGCTGCCCGAAAAGAACCTCGGACCCTCGAACAGGAAAGATAAAGGGAAAGAAAAGATCTCTGAAGATATCGTCTTAGATGACCAAGTGGTGGAAGAGCTAGCTGCCAAAGACCCACCAAAGAAGAATAAGGTGGATTACAACGTCTTGGCACATCTGAGGAAGCTGCCCTCACAGCTCAGCATTCTTGACGCCCTTTTGCTATCAAAGGAGGCGAGAGACTCGTTGATTAAGGCGCTCCAAGACCCAGAACAATTCCAAGCATGCCTGGCCGAGGAAAAGATGAAGGATGAATTGGAGGAGGTGCACACGGCCGATGTTACTTTTGGCGATGAAGACCTTCTACTTGGAACGTGCGAACACAATCGCCCTCTCTATGTCTCGGGATACTGCCATGATATAAAGATAGGCAAAATCCTGATCGATAACGGGTCGTCTGTTAACCTACTCAACGTGCGGGTGTTGAAGGAAATCTGCATGAGCGTCCAGCACCTTGCTCGGGACAAGATCACCATCTCCGGGTTCGACTCCCAATCGTCAAAGACTCTTGGATCTGTGATACTCACACTACGCTTCGGGCTACTCGTCACGGACATTAAGTTCCACGTCATAGACGCCAAGACATGCTACAACGCTTTGCTCGGCCGACCATGGTTACACGAGTACAACATCATCCCTTCTACACAACATCAGTGTATGAAGTATTTTAAGGATGGTTTCGAGTATACCGTGACGGGAGAACTGAACCCTTTCTCTGTGAACGAGGTCCGCAAATATGAAGATGCCAAATACTTCTTACCGGATTTCGAAGACACGGAGAAGTGTCACAAGCCGGAGAATAAAACTAACGCTACCATCCCTGTCTTCGGCAGTGATACTGAGGAAGAAGAGGAGATGGTTTATTCGGATCCGCCCCAACACAACTAGCCGGGACCATCAGCTCCTACATTGATCTTTGGCAGCGACTCGGAAGATGAAGTCCATGCCGTATTCTCTGCTCGACCTTTAATACAAATGTCCGCTGACGAAGAGCAACGCCTGTAAGTCGCCATGGTGCCGCCTGAGCATCATAAAGAACTGGATACACTTAATATCTATAGTGTAGAAGAGCTGCGGACATTCTATATCCCTCCCAAACGAGAAAGCGAAAAAGCAATTCTATTTTACCGCTCTGAAGAAACCAAAGTGAAAAAAGAAATCTGGCATGGCGCGGATCCTGCGCTCGATAGGCTTCAGCCTATCCGTCTTCCCAGATATTATACAGAGGGTTTGAAGAAGCTGCTGAAACGCCAGGGGATATCCTTCAAACAGACAGTTAGAGAGGCCAAATTCTATGACGGGGTCTGGAACGTTCCCGGGACTCAACGCAAACTGCCAGTGGGAGAATGGAAACAAAAGGGCTTGGATACATCCGGTCAAAGAAACTAGAGTTACTACCCGGCTGCTACGTCGTGTATGACCTTGATAAAGAAGCGGATACTCAATGGGAGGACGCTAATCCTAAGCCAGTGAAAGTTCCAAATACAAAGGAACCCAGTCCGTCGTTCGAGGAACAAATGGACAAACTTATAAAGAAAGCTGGTCAAAAAGTCCGAGATGATCACAACTGTGAGACGGCCATCTACGAGAAAGCCAAGACGCAGCGCCTCCTTCAACAGGCAGTAAAAGGCGAAAATGCTGCCCCCTGTCAACCTGTTATAAAAGGGGCTCGACGCGAAAGCAGAAATAAGTCGAAAGGCCAAAAAGGCGCTCAACAGCAACAAAGCAGGGCTAAGAAGCCACGCAAACGGGAGGCGAGCGTTATTGATCTATCCCTCATGAAGAAAATGAGTCGAGCATACTCTTTTCCTCGGGATAAGACGAGGAGGATATTTGAGCTTGCTCTAAAACATCAGATGCTCACACTGCCGGAGTCCAAGCACCCCGAACAAGCAAGCGAAGTCTCTGACCCAAACTATTGCTCTTACCATCGAGTAATAGGGCACCCGCTCACCTTTAAGAATTGGGTCGAAGATCAGTACCAACTCGGCAAGTTCGCTCTGTCTGACAACTGGAAGGTAACGCCGCCTCAGAAGCACGAGCCCAAGGCCACGAAAGAAAAACCGGTTCCACATTGGGATTGGAAGCGAATTCGCACCTGTCACATGATTACAATATTAAAAGAAGAGCCCGAGGACATAGATGAGCTCCCTTGGTGCTTCGAAAACAGCAGCGACGAGATAATCTCAGAATTCCCACCAGCGCCAAAAGAGCTGGAAGATGGAATCCATACCACTGCAGATAACCTTAAGAAGATTGAGTTGGGGATGGCAAACGATCCACGGCCGACATTCATCAGCGAGTTACTATCTGAAGAAAGGGTAACTGCGTTAAAGGATGTGCTTCTGCAGCATAGAGATTGCTTCGCATGGAACTATTCCGAAATGCCGGGACTAGATCCAGAAATTGCTGTACACAGATTGGCGATATCCCCGGACATCAAGCCAGTCAAACAGGCACCAAGAAGAATGCGGCTCGAGCTTGAAATGAGTATCAATGCTGAAGTCAAAAAGCTGATCGACTCTGGCTTCGTCCAGGAGGTTCAATATCCGGATTGGATCGCCAACATTGTCCCGGTGATGAAGAAAAATGGGACTGTGCGCATATGCGTGGATTTTCGGGATCTCAATAAAGCTTGCCCGAAGGATGATTTCCCAGTGCCAGTCACCGAACTGATGATAGACAACACGTCTACTCACGAGGTTTTCTCCTTCATGGATGGCTCATCAGGGTATAATCAAATAAAGATGCATCCCGAAGACCAGAAGCACACAGCCTTCAGGACTCCTCTGGGTATATTCTGCTACAAAGTGATGCCATTCGGTCTAAAAAACGCTGGTGCCACCTATCAGAGGGCCATGACGAAGATCTTCGATGACCTTATACACGAAATCGTTGAATGCTATATTGACGATCTCATCGTTAAAAGTAAATCATACGAAGAACATCTCGAGCATTTGAAGACCGTATTTCAACGCCTTCGGCAATACAACTTGAAGATGAACCCTCTTAAGTGTGCATTCGGAGTTTCCTCAGGCAAATTCCTGGGATTCATTGTCCGACACCGGGGTATCGAAATAGATCCGTCCAAGATCAAGGCGATCATGGAAATGCCTCCGCCGAGGACTCTTAAACAGTTGCGGTCTCTCCAAGGGAAACTCGCATACATACGGCGATTTATAGCCAATCTTTCAGGCAAGTGCCGTCCTTACAGCCACCTGATGAAGAAGGGAACCCCGTTCGTCTGGGATCAAAAATGCCAAGGCGCACTGGACGAGATTAAGCAGTACCTGCAAAACCCTCCAGTCTTGGCTGCTCCGGTTAAGGGGAAACCTCTCATCCTTTATACAACTGCCCTCGAAGGTTTTTTAGGCGCGTTATGGGCGCAGGAGAATGACCAAGGAAAAGAAAGAGCACTCTACTACTTAAGTCGAGTTCTGCTGGGGGCAGAAAGCAACTACTCCCCCATTGAAAAACACTGCTTAGCGTTGATCTTCGCAATAACAAAGCTTAGACATTACGCATTAGCACATGAAGTCCATCTCATTTCAAAGGTGGACCCTCTCAAATATCTAATGTCAAAGGCCATATTGACGGGACGACTCGCTAAATGGGCCCTGCTCTTAATGGAGTTCTCGATAACGTACCGACCTCTCAAGGCAGTGAAAGGCCAGGCCATCGCCGACTTCCTTGCTGAGCACCCGATACCTGCCGATTCTCCCCTAAAGTGCGATTTGCCAGACAAACATGCGTTTGACGCAATCGACAGTGGTGATACCCGTTGGGAGCTTTATTTCGATGGAGCATCTTCCATGAAAAAGCACAAACAAAGTACGCCAATGATCAAATCGGGAGTAGGCCTTATCTTCGTGACCCCACAAGGAGGAATAATGCGCTTCGCTTTCTCCTTGACAGAGCCGAGAACGAATAATGAAGCTGAATATGAAGCTTTGATAGCAGGTCTCGAGATCGCCATTGACATGGGAATTGAAAGCCTCCTCATATATGGGGACTCTCAGCTAGTCGTTAGTCAAGTGAACGGCGATTACCAAACATACAAACCGGAATTGGTAAAATACGGGGAAAAGGTGCAAAAACTGCTGACCCAAATTCCCTCCTATACTTTGGAAAGTATACCGCGCGCAGAAAATAGCAAAGCGGACGCGTTAGCTAAGCTTGCTAAAGAACTGGCTGACGAGAACCTCGATGAGGTTAGAATCATGGTACAAAGTCGTCGGGTGCTCGCCCCCGCAGAAATACCTCCGGGATCACCCGAAGAGAAGGGAGTGACTGAGCAAGCGACCTTACAAATAAAAGACCATGAGAAGGTTGAGAATTGGAGAGAGGTCTTTATAGACTACTTCAAATCCCACCAAATGCCCGAAGATGCGTCCGCACGACACCAGCTCATGAAACGAGCTCTGTCTTTCGCCTTCATCAATGATACTCTATACAAGAGGTCATTCGATTCTCTGTGGCTGAGGTGCTTAGGACCGGACGAAGCGGAAAGAGTCGTTCGAGAGGTTCATGACGGAATCTGCGGTTCTCACCAAGCAGGCCCAAAGATGAAGTTAAAGATCAAACGGATGGGCTACTACTGGCCCACGATGATTCAAGATTGCCTCGAATATGCGAGGCAATGTCACTCATGCCAAATTCATGGGGACTTCATCCATCAGCATCCAAATCCATTACATCCAACGGTGGCTAGCTGGCCGTTCGAAATGTGGGGAACTGACATAGTCGGCCCTATTGAACCAGCATCGTCTAGGGGACATCGTTTCATCCTGGCGACGACTGACTACTTCTCCAAATGGGCAGAAGAAATACCGTTGAGAGAAGTGAAGACGGAGAATATCCTCCATTTCTTCAAAATGCACGTCATATATCGGTTTGGAACTCCGAGGCGGATCATCTCCGATAACGGGCCAGCCTACCAAAGTCATAAAATCAGCCGCTTCGCACAGCAGCATAACATAGAATGGAGATATTCCTCAATTTATAATCCACGAGCTAACGGTCTCGCCGAGGCCTTCAACAAGACCTTGACGAAAATTATAAAGAAAACGGTGTCCCGAAATAAGAAAGACTGACATGAGAGACTGCAAGAGGCTCTTTGGGCGTATCGAACTACATTCAAAACGGCCACGAACACAACGCCCTACGCGTTGGTGTTCGGTGCAGAAGCAGTACTCCCCCTCGAAATAGAATTACCCTCTCTGCGAGTGGCAGTTCACTACGAGATGACGGATGAAGAAAATGCTCACCTGCGGTTTGAAGAGCTTGACGCTCTTGATGAAACCCGGCTCATAGCGCAACAAAATCTGGAAGCTTACAAAGCAAAGATGACGCGCTCATATGAAAAATTGACCCGACCAAGGACATTCCGCCAAGGCGAACTCGTGCTAGTGGTCAAAAGGCCTATGATCCCCAATCACGCCAGGCGGGGAAAATTCGAGCCAAACTATGAAGGCCCGTACATCATAGATAAGGTCTACCAGGGTGGGGCCTACCTACTTATGGATATGCATGGTGAAAGGCCTTTCAGGCCAATAAATGGTCGCTTCCTAAAGAAATACTACGCTTAATGAGTCACGGCCTAGGTCAATGATAGATGACGACGACTATGTCCTCTCGCTATCTTCTTAAGCTCGAACTTTATAAGCATGTAGCCGGTCTTAATGTCGGACCGAAATGTCCTTAAACTAATAGCAGACCGAAACGTCTTTAAACTACTCCTGCAGCATCCTTAGGCTGACGAGATATATATATAAAAAAAAAACATATAAAAGTAAAAAGAATATAAAAAAAAAGCGGTATGTCCATAAGCAAAGAGGGCACGGATGAAAACCCGAAAGGGCTCCGTGAGTAAAAACAGCAGGGCTACCGGCGAGTGTTCGCGAAAACCCGAAAGGGCGCGACCTCGTAAAAAAAAGGGGGAATAAAAAGAATAAAAAAAGGGGTAAGTCCATAAGCAAAATGGGCACGGATGAAAACCTGAAAGGGCTCCGTGAGTAAAAACAGCAGGACTACCGGCGAGTGTTTGTGAAAACCCGAAAGGGCGCAACCTCGTTAAAAGACACTTGCAGGGTCCTCTCGACCCTGTAAGAAGAAACCACCCACGTGAGATCCTTACGACTCATAAGGGAACAACACACTTAGGAATCCCCACGATTCCTAAGGAGAAAATACACTTGCGTGATCCTCACGACTCGTAAGGAGAACTCTCTTATGGGACCCTCACGGCTCGTAAGATTTGAAAGTCTTAAGTTACAGAGACCTAAACCTGTGTTTAAGCAACCCTCACAACTTTCGACATTGCCCTACAAGTGGTCCGATATTGGCCCTTGTATACAATCCACGGGCGCGAATAAACATTTCCCTAACTAAGTCCCATCTGAGACTAGGATATGTTTGCATGGTAAACAACCCTTGTAAATCCTCTCGACTTACAAGGAGAAAACCCTCCTGTAGATCCTTACGACTTACAGAGGAACAATACACTTAGGAACCCTCACGATTCCTAAGGAGAAAATACATCTACAAGATCCTCACGACTTGTAGGGAGAAATACCTTTGTGAGACCCTTACGGCTCATGAAGTCAAAAGTCTTAGTCGACAGGACCTTAACCCTGGTCGCTAAGCCTCCTTTGTTGGGCAATGACAGAAGCAAATGATGATTCGCTCCTGGCAATATCCCAGTTGTAGCGGTGCCGATGCCGAAATCGGTGTCCGATTTCAGGATTACGACAGAAAGCCAGTAGGCCGCACATGCATATGAAATAGCCGAAATGATGGGGCAACTTGCAATAAAAAAAAGAGCAGCAAGTAAAATGTATGCATGCGAAATAGCCAACATGATGAGGCAACTCGCAATAAAAAGCAGCGAGTAAAGATAAAATAAATAGCCGAAATGATTGGGCACCGCGAAGAATAGCCGAAATGATTGGGCAATCGCGACCTTCGCGATATAAAAGCTGAAATGATAGAGCATCGCGGAAATAAAATAAAAAAAAATGATGATAAAACTTTGGCCCTACAGTTAAGATCACATCGATCCCTGTATACAATCCAAGGGCGTAAACAAAGAGGGAACCGTACTTTCCTAATAGACTCCGTCAGACAACGAAGCCAAACCTCGACGGTTCATTCCAACCGAAGAAGCCAGTGTCTTCAGCAAAACTCCTCGACTCACGGATACAAACACTCCTTGACGAGAGCCTCCTGATTCACGTCGACTCGCAGAGCCACCAGTGCCTCCGTGGGAACCCTCGACTCGTTTCAAACCCCAAGGAAACAAATAATCCTTGGCGCTTGGGAAACGAATAATCCCTAGCAAACTCCTCGACTCACGGATACAAACACTCCTTGACGAGAGCCTCCTGATTCGCGTCGACTCGCAGAGCCACCAGTGCCTCCGTGGGAATCCTCGATTCGTTTCAAACCCCAAGGAAACAAATAATCCTTGGCGCTCGGGAAACAAATAATCCCTAGCAAATTCCTCGACTCACGGATACAAACACTCCTTGACGAGAGCCTCCTGATCCGCGTCGACTCGCAGAGCCACCAGTGCCTCTGTGGGAATCCTCGATTCGTTTCAAACCCCAAGGAAACAAATAATCCTTGGCGCTCGGGAAACAAATAATCCCTAGCGAATTCCTCGACTCACGGATACAAACACTCCTTGACGAGAGCCTCCTGATCCGCGTCGACTCGCAGAGCCACCAGTGCCTCCGTGGGAATCCTCGACTCGTTTCAAACCCCAAGAAAACAAATAATCCTTGGCGCTTGGGAAACAAATAATCCCTAGCAAACCCCTCGACTCACGGATACAAACACTCCTTGACGAGAGCCTTCTGATTCGCGTCGACTCGCAGAGCCACCAGTGCCTCCGTGGGAACCCTCGACTCGTTTCAAACCCCAAGGAAACAAATAATCCTTGGCGCTCGGGAAACAAATAATCCCTAGCAAATTTCTCGACTCACGGATACAAACACTCCGTGACGAGAGCCTCCCGACCCACGTCAACTCGCAGAGCCACCACTGTCTCCGCGGGGGGAATTCCCGGTTCGTCCCAACTTGCAAGATGAAGTCTCGGGCAGCAAGGATTGAAAAACTTACTTCCTGAACAATGGGGCCCTGCAAGTCAATCCAAAATGGTCTCTTGCATACTATTCACGGGTCTCACTCTCTGAAGTCGATTTTTCGACAAGGAGGGAAACAACCGCTTACGAATCCTCTCGACTCGTAAGAGGGAAAATTCTCTTATAGGATCCTTACGACTTATAAGAGAAAACCACACTTAGGAATCCTCACGATCCCTAAGGAGAAAATCCACCTATGAGATCCTCTCGATCCGTAGGGAGAAAAGTCTCTATGAGACCCTCAAGGCTCATAGAGTTGAAAAGTCTTAGGCGGCAGATCTGAACCTGCGGCCTAAGCCATCGCTATCTATCGGAGAAGTTAAGTTATCCGCCAATCAGATTCATCGAAAACATCATAATGAAAAGGGAGAAAGCAAAGAAATAGTACCAGACATTGCAAGAAGGAATGTGTACCTTTATTCATAAATTCAATCAAAATACAAGGCGGGTCGTATAAAGAACAGAGAATGTGTATACACTATATACAAATTACAAGTGTGTGAATGATACAAGATATTCAGGGAGAAGGAAGTTTCTTGAACAGCTCTATCAACTGCTCGCGTACTTCCTTCCACGCCTTCTCCTGGTCAGCTACCACCGCCAGTTCGGCCTCTACTTGAGCCCGCTGCTGCGTGAAGGATGCGAGCTGTTCCCCAACGACCTGTTGAGCTGCTTCTTGGCCTCGGGCATCATGCTCAGCGGCATCAAGCTTCCGCTTCAGTGCTAGCCTATTAGAAATACGCTCCAGAAGGCCTTCGAAGACGGCTTTCACTTCAGCAGCATTCGTCCTAACTTCAGCGCGCAGGCGAGCGGTTGTGCTTGAAGATTCCCGACACTCCTTCAACCGTAAAGCTGCTTCCTGCTCCAAATGGCAGAGATAAGAAGCGCTTTGCTCGAGCCAGGCTGTCCGTTGGGTGCTCATGGCCAAAACTTCAGGAGAAGGGCGCGTCGACTCCAACCGATGCAAGCAGGCCTCAATCTCTCTGCAGTGGTTAACCCAAGATTCGACGACGCCTTCATTGTGAAAGTTTACGAGCGCCGCCAACATCGGGTTAACCTCCATAGCGAAATCCACGGCGGAAGGGAGAGCGTCCATGTTAAGCTCTTCGATATACCCGCTCAGCATATCCAAACTCATCACGGCACCTTTTGAAGATGGACGTTTCAAGAAAGGGCCTGCCGGTGAAAGGACACGAGACTCAAGAGGGACCAGAGCCGGAACAATAGCTGCAGAATGAAACATGGTTAAACAATGATTCAAGAGATGTTGAAGGGTCATATAAAAAAAGGGGGGAATATACTATACCAGCTGCGACGGATGG
The DNA here is from genome assembly GCA_030015575.1 of Agapanthus africanus. Classification (NCBI taxonomy): domain Eukaryota; kingdom Viridiplantae; phylum Streptophyta; class Magnoliopsida; order Asparagales; family Amaryllidaceae; genus Agapanthus; species Agapanthus africanus. Next base: position 402,173,569 of record CM057351.1, read on the forward strand.
CAAAGCCGGAAGGGCCGGTGGCATGGCTGGCCTTGTGTCCCCTCCTTCGATTCGTGGCACTACAATCAGGAAGAGAAAAAGTCAGAAATAATCCTATTACTAAAAAAAAGGGGAGGGAAAAGGAAAGACATCGAAATAACAATCACCGGCACCACTAGAAGGAGAAGCGAGTTCGGATGGGAAGGAGAAGTGTGGGAGCAACACTTGGTATAGATGATCAAAGAGCACTCCTAAAAGGACACAGTGGTATAACGTTAGTACAGAAGCTACACGTTTAAAAGATTAACTCATGAGTCGTAAATCCATACCTTCCAACATCCGCGATGGCACAAGGGAAGGCGGGGAGGTGACCACCGCCAAAGCAGTAGTTGACGGTGCTCCTTCGAGCAATGGAGCGTCGGCACTGGCCGCACCTGCAAAGACAAACTTGTTAGAAGAGATCGCAAGATATATAAAAAGAAAAACGCTGGTAACTCGAAATTTACCCGACGAGCTGCCAGCCGAAACTGAGGCAATCCCCTCCTCCATTGACATGAGGCCACCTCCCGTAGCCTCATCACCCGACTCAATGGGAACCGTTGTTGTGCTCGCAAGACCTGGAGACGGCAGGGGACCATACGTGGGGAGGGCTATGATTGGGGTATTGCCAGATTCCTGGGAAAGAGCGGTTGGCTCCTCCTCAGGAATCATGGCCGCCTCACCCGATACTCCCTCGGGTTCTGCGGTCACGGATGTCTCGTCCATCGGCGCCGCGAGGTCTCCATCCTCAAGCGCCTTGCCCTCTATTACCTTCGGCTCGGTTAAGACAATCATCTCATCTGCCGCCACTTCAGGATCGGCATCAATGACCCTCTCGGTTGCAGATCCCCCAACCTCTGTTTCGGGCCCGGTGACCCCAACAACGTTGCTCACCGTCAGCTCGGGTTCGGCAAGCACCGCTTCCTTCGCTCCCCTGTGTTTCGACGGTCTCCGCTTCCCCCTCGGTCGCACTTAGCCCTGCAAGACGGGATCCATAAGAAACAATGGCTTTATAATTCTTATAACAGGGTCCTAAAAAATGCTACCTGAAGAGGATTTATCATTTGCACTTCGGACCGCGCGCGCCACTCGCCTATGAGCAGTAGAAAGAGCGACAGGGGCCTCTTCAGAAGGAGTATCAGTTTGAGGGATGGTGCTAGGGCCCGCTCCCATGGCCAAAGCAGCTCTGCGCGCCTTCGCTTCGCGTCTCAACCGCTTCCTCTCCTCACGAGCTGTTGAAATGGATGCCACTAGGGCTTCTTTGATTGAGACGTCTTCGTCCGTGAAAAGGGATGCCTCCAGATTTTTCAGGGCATCCCTCGTCGTTTTGTCAAGCCGAGGCTCTTGCAGCAGCCCCGACGAGACTGGGACTTCAGTAACAGGCTTGGGGAAGATCCCCGCATCCACTGATGTAGCCCCTGAGAAGAGACAAAAGAAGGTTACTATCAGAAAAGATAACAAATTTTTCATATAAAAGAGAAAGGTGGCAGGGCATACCAACGCCTGCTAGAGCACGTTTCTCCTCCTCCTCTTGAAAGGTTTTCAAAGAGGCAGCAATGGCCTCTTCAGTAGAGACACCTGTTGAGAATGGGGCAAATATTAATTAAAGATAATAATAAAAGGGCAATAAAACGACGAAAAAAGCGGTTGATGGTTACCTGACTCAGCGAGTTTACTTAACCTCGCTTCGAGCCTCGCTGATCGCTCCGAAGCTGCGATGGCTGCAGCCAAATTGGTGTCTGCAGGGTCTACCAAGAAGCCCTCGTTACTGCCATATTCACTTATGCCTTCGTTGGGAGGAGCCGCAAGCTCTAAGCTAAGGATCGCATCAAGGGAAAGGGTGGACTTTTTCTTCTTCTGTCCGCCGGCTTTAGATCCACCCGGAACAGATTTGCACTTGGCAGTTACTTTAGGGCGGCGGGTCCCAATATCTGCTCCTACGCCGGACTCTGGCGATACCACATTAGCCGCCTTCGCGGGAGCATAGGGCGCCGGTGGTGCATCCACCATAGCGGGCAGTGGCAATCCACGCGGGGGGCTCAACACGCATGGTCGATCGACTCCAGCATCTTTTAGCGGAGGGACGACCGGGATCCTTGGCTGCAAGGGGGCCTTGCGATCGCCGCCAGGAGGCGCACCCCTACGGTCAACCAGCATACGCTTCTCCGTTAAGATAATTGGGCCCATCGCGTGCGCATACCAGGCCACATATGAATTGAGCATCTTAGGGGCACAGCTGGGTTCACTAATGAAGAAATAGGAACCTGTGTTAAGCCATATAAAATGATGCATCGCATTCTTTATCCCCTCTAGGCCGACCACGGGCGTTTCCAAGAAAGCTTCCATCGGGATCCCTTGATTGTAGCTTGATTGCCGGGCGAATCGATGTGGGTTATATCTCATAAACATGGCTGTCTCATTCTGCCTAAGCACCAGATAGCCCGGCCGAATGGAGTAGAGGTGGAGGATTTCCCGAGCTTTCAATACAGAAGCCCCATCTTTGAAGTCATCACGCAGGGGCACCACTGACTTGGTGGTCTCTGAGCCTATGGTTATGACCTTATCCACAAAGGAAACCTTCGCTCCGACCAGATGTGGACGAAGGAGCAGCCCTCTAGACTCCCGCGGGGCTGGAACCACAATCGAAGCCCCGACCAACCGCATGACTCTCGGGAGTCTGTATTTCTCAAAGAACGGAGGAGTCTTGTGGGCACCAAACACCCCTCGCACATGCATCTCCATCCAAGAAGTGAAGTAGTGCATCGGGAAGTTAGCAGGCTGTACCCCAGGCTCACTGGCGTCCGCCGCTACGCTAAGTCCGTGGTAAAGGTAAGCCAGCCCGGCGATTCCTACCGATAACTGCAAACCAGCCACCATCCGATGCGCTGGGTAAAAGACAGAGGGCCGCATGAGGCATGGGTGCATGGGGAGTGCAAAGTTGCATAGCCACAAGCCTAAGAACCCAATAAAAAAGGTTTCCTCATCCATGCCTGGGACGGCAATTTCTGAGAAAGCAGAAATGGCAGCGTTGGGGAGATAGAAATCCTTCTGGTCATTTTCCGATACGGGTCGGCGGTCCAAGCCGAAACCAAAAGGGTCATCAAGCCGAGCGAACTTCTCGCTCTGCTCTGATAGGAACTCCGGGCGAATGAAGCGAGCAATAAAATCTGCGAAACTGACGCCCCGTTCGCCCGATTCCATATGGAGTTTCTCATAGATCTCCAATACCTTCACCAAGCCCGGATACTGATGCTGAATGGCGTTCTCCGGAGTTAAGTCAAACACCAGCGGCTTGGTGGCAAAGATGTATTCATCAGGAGGAAGCAACTCCTCGTAGTGCTCCCCCCTCATTGGTAGACCCGAAAGTTCAGCAAACTCCTCTAAGGAGATGGAGACCTCCCTATCTGTCATCAGGAAGGTGTGGGTGGGGATATTCCATTGTTCAATAAAGGCCTTGATCCACCACGTTGGAGGAGAGGGATACTCGAAAAGCGAAACGTAGATGGCCAAATATAAACCGATCTTCGTTAGATGAGTCCTTTTCGCCGATAAGATGCACCGGGCCCATTGTAAATATCCTGCGGGCGGTCGCGGGATCAGTCCAATATTGTAGGCCTGTCCCCAAGGGCGTGCTTCACCCTAACAGATTCGCCTCGCCAGAATGTCTATCGCCGGCGGCGGCTGCACGGGGATGGCACCGATTGCAGGCTGAAGGAGATCATCAGAATTCCAATTTTTAACCTCCACGGCATACTTCACCGGGGGTTCGTCCGCATAAGGGATCGTAACTATGGGCTCAGAAGGCGAGGCGGAACTGAAGCTGCGACGGCCTTGGATGATCTGGCTGTACCACCTTCCCCACAGGTGGAGCTTTTTGCACTCAGGGTCATGATCTTTAATGAGAGCGAACGCCACCCGGTCCACTGGCGAGTGGGGGAACCCTCCTTCCGAACGAACAAAGGGGAAAGACAAGTCGTCAGACATGTTTCCTGTAGAAGGGCAAAAATAACCATTAGTGTTCTAACGCTTGGCATTTTAAATCTTATTCCGCACTATGATGTAGTGGGTAGGGAACCAAAGGGGGACCCACAAAATCTGAATGACGGTACATCATTTAATAAGACAACCCCATCATTAGATAAGACTGTCAATTAATGAAAAGGGTTCCCAAGAGAATACACTTAGTGGTGGGAGATCCCTAGAGAAAAGGAGAAAATCTCCTCTTTTTGAGCAAAGCTCTGTCACAGAGTGACATTTGTCAAACTCTGGTCTCAAGGGAATAAAAATTTCCTTAAAAAGAGCCTAGCTCTATAATAATGATAAAAAAAATCCATCAAAAAGGAAACCTTAACTTCTAAAAAGATTAAAATTTGGGATCTTAAAGATCCATGAAAACTTCTAAGAGTTCTCCATTTTCAGATCAAAAAAAAAATCTACATTTGATCCATGAGCAAAGCTCTGTTCATAGGTTAAAACCCATGAACAAGATCTCTGTAGATCTATGAACTTTAAGAGCAAGGCTCTGTTGAGGAAACCCCAAAAAGGGTTTTAGATCAAAGATCTATGAGAGCAGGGCTCTATTAATCAACTTTAATTTTATTTTATTTTATTTTATTTTATTAAATACCTAAGATGGTTCTGAACTCTGGAGTTCTTGGGAAGAATCAAGAGCAAGGCTCTGAAAGTTCCTAAGCAAGAGCAAGGCTCTGAGAATTAAAGTTCTTGAAATGGTAAAGAATTACCAAGGACCAAGGGTCCTATTTATAGGCGCCTGCGCCCCTTCAATTGACCCCCTTGATCCAACGGCTAGGATCTTGCCACCGCTGCACTCACGTGCGCGCCACGTGAGCGCAACGATGGGGGGCATTTGTTCCCCCAATCAGAGCAAGGCTCTGTTTGAATTTTAAAATTCAAATTTTTGAAGCAACGCTTCAAATTCCGTGCGTTGCGCGCAATGCGCCACGTGTCAGAAGTTAATACGTCAACGCAACGCCCGAGGCAGTATCCAATCAGAGCAAGGCTCTCTTAAAAAACAAAAAGTAAAAAGATGCAACGTTCAGTTGCGCAAGCGCTGCACTGCGCGACACGTGTCTGCGAGCACAGTTGCGACACGTGTCTGCGCAGTTGCGCAAACGCAACTGCGCAAGCACAGCTGCGCAAGCGCTGCTTCGCGCAGCTGCGCGACACGTGTCTGCGCAGCTGCGCGACACGTGTCTGCGCAGCGGTGCTGCGCAAGCGCCGCGCTGCGCGACACGTGTCTGTCGCTGCTGCGCAAGCGCCGCGCTGCGCGACACGTGTCTGCGTAGCTGCGCAATCGCTGCTGCGCAAGCGCTGCGCTGCGCGACACGCGTCACGCGCTGGGGAGTTGCGTAAAAAACAGAATGAAGATTTAAGGGGATTTTTTCTGTTCTTGTTAAAACAAGAAGATTTTCCTCTGTAAAACAGGGGCCTTTGGATCAAAAATCCAACGGTGGGGAAAATTCCCCGAAATCACTCAGAAAAAGATCTCTTTAACAAATTTAACTAATTTATGGGCACTATAAAAAGGACCCCAGACCCCAATTCAAAAGGAGGAACATCTTGCGAAAAAAAAAAGAGAAGAGAACTCTTGAGAACTCTTGAAGAATACAAAAAAAAAGATAAAACCTTTAAAAGAAGAGGAAATTCTCTTATGAACAGATAAATAAATAAATAAAATAAATTAAAAAAAATAGTGCCTTGCACTTGTTATGAACCCTTGGTTCTCTGAAATAAGGAAAAACAAGAAAAGAAGAAAAACTTGTTTTCTTCTTCTTTTTCTTTAGATCAGGAGATTAGAAAGTGCTTTGCACTTCTGTTCTTGAATCTAAAAGATTCTCAGTGCTTTGCACAAATTCAATACATTACTTGAAGGGCCAGGCCCAAATCAAAAAGACCTAACAGGCCAAAGTAAATTGCAAAACAATAAAAGGGCAGAGCCCAAATAAAATTGATGCTCTGCATCCTTTCTGGGCAAGGCCCAAATAAAAATAAAAATAAAAGCAATGCAAAAGCAAATAAAATGTTGGACATTTTCAACTGGACTTAGCCCGATCGTGGCCATAAGTCCTTAAATTAAATTGACTGAGCAAAATGGCTCTCCTAAATCAATCTACATCCGGTTCGAGGGTACATCTCCGAACTCCTTTGACATCCATCGTTGTAATTCCTCAACGACGTCAAAGAGGTGACGGGTCCCAACGACCATACATCAATATGGACTGCGGGGTCCTTAAACTCGTAGAACGAAACGTCCCTAAACTAATATCGGACCGAAACAATCCTAAACTAATATCGGACCGAAACGTCCTTAAACTAATGATGGACCACCACGTCCCTAAACTGGCGATGGACCACTACGTCCCTAAACTAGAACAATAGAGCCTCCAAATGCTCTTTTTTCCGGATCTAAACGGTCCTGTTTAAGTGGATCTTAGCCCCAAACATGGCTAACGTATCCTTAAACACTTAAATGAACGATAAAATTCCAAATCAACCTTGGTTCAAGGGTACATCTCTGAACTCCTCTGACATCCGCCGTTGTAATCCTTCAACGACGTCAGAGAGGTGACGAGTCCCAACAGCCATATATTAAATGGATCACCACGTTAAGTTGATCTTAGTCTTAAATCGAACTAACGTATCCTTGACGAACGTTTAAGTTGATCTTAGTCTCAATATGACTAACGTATCCTTAAACTAAAAAACACCAAACCCAAATCTAAGTAAATACGGATTTGGACTAATCCACGTCCTACGGGTGACGGCATTACTCAGTCTCCGTATACAATCCACGGGCAACCACAAACAAAACAAACACACACGACACGAAGTGAAATTATGGAGAAGGAGAAAGTGGCTACCGCGATGCGGTAGTGTAATTAATTGCAGGGGCTTGCGCCTGCAGGGAAGAGCGTCCCCACAATCAAAAAACCCCTCAAGTGAGGGGGAATCTGACAAAGTCTGCTACATCGGCCGCATCCGTCTAAACCTCCGATACACGGTGCCATAAATCAACTTGGCATTTTCGGAGAGGTGGACGGATAGCACCAATTAGCATCTGCCCCGAACCTCAGGCGAGACAGCCCAACGTCTCGGCCGCCGTTCGGAGGGGAACAATTATGATCTTTGACCTAGGTTGCGTTATTTATGCGATTTCTGTGCGTAGATATTTTTCTATTCACGAGTTGGCAACTCACCCCCGTTGTGCCCCAGTTTCTTGCAGGTTTGCCGTACAGGTTTCATTACGGCTTGCGGGCATAGTTTTCTTCGGGTGATTTGCTAGTAGGTGGGTTTACTTGTATCGTACCCCCCATTATATAACTTGTATATTATTACTCTGTTGTATCTAGAAGTTCCATCAACCAAACATGTATTTATTTCAGAGATAGAGACCAGTGATGTTATTCTTTCGACCTTAGAGTCGCGCGTTTTATTTCTGTGGTTTTCTTGTGGTTTTGAGTTTTGATCCTCGCCGTTGGCGTTGTATATTATATTGCTTGTGTGGTTGTGACCGTCGATTGACGAAGAGATAGCTCCCGCTTGGGGATGCCTTTTATTGATTTCGTATACTATTCATGTTGTATCCCGTTTGGGGGCCAGTATTTACAAAGGAGACTCTGCCGAAATTTTCAGTAAATTTTTGATGTTTTTAAAAAACCGCATAATTCGGCTTATGCTATTGAAACTACTTGTTTTAAATTGGTTTTCCTTCACTCTACTACTTTTCTTAGTTTGGTTTTCTGGGTTCTCGGTTTACTTAGATTACGTACGCCTCGAGACGTTCGTAGTTTAAGTGCCGGTCATGTTCCGTACTTTCAGGATGTGACAAAGTTGGTATCAGAGCGTTAGGTTTTACCTTCGGAGCGTAGGATGACCCTTGGTTGATGGAATAGATGACTAAAGTAGAGTGACGTACCGTTGGTATGTTCCGCGGCATACTTACGACACGCCACTCCACTTAAGGAGCCTTAGGATGTACATTTCTTTGTTCAGTATCATATTCATTCCTTATCTAGCCTCATCGGTACTGGTTATGGTTTTGCTGCCACGATTGCGGGCAGGGAGAGCTACGGCCAGAGTTGCGGTCAGTATGAGCTCGTCACGAACGAGGACTGACCGGGGCATGATTCCGGCGACACACGATTGCAGAGATGTGTCTTGATTGTGTTTTGCGCCACGAGCGTTGGATGGATCGCTGCATGAGATTACTTGGACGTGCCGATCAGCACTAGAGGATTGAGCCACTGACAGAGGCCAGCCAGATTTTGATGACCGTTGGTGTATTGCTTACTCATGATGATTGAGGTACTGTTCAGCGTGCCGACGAGTGAGCCAGTTGCTGCTGCGAGTGACGAGATATCGCCCCATACGTTGGAGCTATTGCGGGACGAGTTGTACTAATAGATGCTAGAAGGTCGCTAGTCACCCGATGATGAATGACTAGGACAGGTGGTTCGTTCGCCTACCCCGATGCGAGGTCATCAGATAGATTGATTCCAGCTAGAGACGACTTCACGCGGAGACGTTGAGAGTCGACAGAGACGATCGAATGTCAGAAACCTATTATTCCAAGTTTAAAGCAGTCGGAAAGACATGCAGGCAATTCTATGGTCCCTCTAGAAGAATGAAACCCTAACTCGACTTAATGACCGTGTGAAAGCCTTGGAACCTTCGGGTTTGCGGCAGTTCTGCGGCGCCATTAGTGAGGCTTGGGTTTGCCCTTCTACGGCTGGACCACCGATGCTGTGGTATGTACTCGATACTATTAAACTGTGCCCAAGATGTTGAGCTCTTGGGGGATTATGAGGTTTTGACGACTCGATCGGATGGCTCGACTTAATTCGGATGCTAGGTGGTCAGATGCATTCTTGGGAGACTCCAGATACGAGGATAGTCGTTGGAGCTCAGTCCATGCAGCCACGACGAGACGAGTCCAAAGCAGACGACATTAGAGAAAAGTGAAGTAGGAGGTTCGTACCAGATCTAGATGAGATGACGTTCCACTCCGCCGACATCAGAGATGCGATGCGCATGCCGAGGCATGGTACTTAGATTTACCTTCCAGAAGGAGTCGCGATGAGTATGCAGTCGTTCCAGAGCAAGATGCAGATATAGGAAAGGACGATGACTTCCGGACAGTTGGCAGAGACGAGACATGGAAGAGACCATGAGCAGGATTCCTTCCAGGACACTGCTGCAATGATACTTGCACCCAGGATCAGATGTGTCACGTACATTCAGAGAGCCAGAGGCCGACGCCAGTGATATGCTGTCTTACGAGTGGTCATGATGATTGACCGAGAGATGACCAGAGAAGTGCCAGAACGGGATCATCCCCGTTAGCACACCTGACAGGGTCGATGAGTCGATGGACCGAGAGATTGGTAATTCACAGTGAAGACCTTGACCCAGGAGTGGTCATTGTTACGCACACCAGCAGGCCAGAGTTCATGATCATCGACGAGACGCCCTACTAGTGACCGCGACAGTTGGCCCGAGATTCTTAGAGGATGCACTTGAGCGGTACTGTTCCGCCATTATTGATTTCGATGTTTTGGGTGATTTATTTGTATGATTTGATTTTGATGATTGAGGATTTACGATCTTTGCACAGTGTTGCACTTGATATCGTTTTCATGCTTTGGTTTCACATGTTTGTGATTTTACGGTTTTAGACATTTGAGTTGATTTTGTGCGTATGCACGCACACGATTTGGTTCCTGCACTCTGTATAGTTTATATATGCTTGCAGTGCAGTGATACGCCTTTTGTGCACTTAGATGCACTGGACTTCGATTTTGATTGTGATGTTTGATATTTGTTTTGTGCACCTTGTGCACTTGATTGGATTTTGCGCATGTTCGGTGCTTGATATTGGATTTCATGATTTCGTGCATGATGGATGCACCTGATTTGGGGTTTTTCGCGCATGTTGGGCGCATGTTATGAGATACGATTTTGGTGCACACCAGATGCACTAAATCGAGATTCTTCATGCGTGTCAGACACACCTGTCCTTACTGTCAGGCACACACGTTGCCTATGACAGATGTTGTGTGCACAACCGATGCACTTAGATGTTGTTTCTGTGCACTTGTATGGCACGTATATGAATTTTGATTTCCGTGCGCACCAGACGCACGTAGTATTCATACGCGTATTTTGGGATTGATTTAAACTATAGAGCAGTACGTTTTTATGATATTTGCTATGTGTTTTCGTACTGGGCAGGACTAGCAAGAGGACAGTACCTGAATATATTTGGCATTCATTTCCTTCAGATATTTACATATATAGATTCGATATTTACATGTATAGTTTCGAGTTATATCATATTGGTTTTGCTTTGTATTTGGCATTGATGTCTTCCCCATGACTCCGATGATTGCGGGATGCTTGACGAAGTTTTGATTTGAGTTGTATGCTCATTTTTCATGCGGATGCGCTGCGCTACGATTTGTTTTATGTATTTACAATTTCGAAGCCCCAACGACTTGATGGTTTTGGTTTAGATGTTTTAGTATTTGGGTGGAGTTTTACTTTAAATTCGGGGACCGAATTTTTTTAAGAGGGGAAGATTGTAGCGTTTTGAAAATCGTTTCGGTGAAATTTCGGAAAATCGGTAAAATAAGGGGGGTTTCTGTAAAAAGTCAAAATACAAATATCTTATTATAAAAATTAAATATACATATTCTAGCTATGTAATTGCTAGTATTTGGTGTTTATTGAGCCACTGGTGAAATTTCAAATTTTCTGAAAAAAAATTTATTTTATTATTATTTTAAGCCGTCACTAATACATTTAATTAGGGAAAATTACAAATTGGAATGAGTTGAAACAAATTTTGTGCATCATAAAACATTAAATAAAATTTTATCATGTGGTTTTTGAAACGAAATCGTTTTCCAAAACGGTTTAGAAAATATCGAAGAAAAAGGCTTTTTTCGGTTAAATTAGTGTTAATGGGAATTGGGGTATAACATTTATCATTTTTCCTCACCCATACAACCATAACTCACCCTCTCTCCCTCTCCCCATGTGGCCGACCCCACCATGACAGCCCTCCCCCTCTCTCTCTCCAATCACAAAGAAAAGAGAAGAAAAGAAAAGAAAATGATAAAAGAAAATGTGGACTTTGACTTTCCCACTTTCTCCACCTCACTCTCTCTCCTCCCTCACTCATTTCCCCTCCCCATTCTGGCCAAAAACTGCAAATTCCTGCAGCCCCCTCCCCTCTTAATTTCCTCACCTCATCTCTCTCCAAAAATCTACAAAAAAATTCCATGAAAAATCAAGCAAACCTCGCCGAAATCAAAATCTAACTCCTACCCATTATTCTTTATCCCATCTAGCATGGATCTTGGGGCATAGAAGCTAATTTGGGAGGCTAAATTGCATGTAGATCTACAAGTCTTGGAGGCATAAATCTTGTCCAAATGGTTAAATTGTTGGTATTTTGCTTAAGCTAAAGTAGTTAAAAGTTGTTTGGGTTTCTAATTTAAAGTGAGGGTTTGTGAAATTCAAGAGAAGGATTTGAATCATGTTAGGGTTGTGATAAATTGATGATGGTTGTGATATATATTTTAGCATCTTATGATATGCAAATCTAGTCTAGTAGTTGTTTTGTATATTGTCACTTAAAATTGTTAAAATTGGAGTCTTAACAAACTAGGTTTTTTAAAATGGTTAAATAATTGGGTTTAAAAATGTAATTGGGTTTTTCATGACTTCATTAACATTATTAAGTGTAGCTTAATACTTTAGTTCATGAAAATCCAAGCTAAATTGTTGTTTGTGCTTTTTGCTATTAAATTGTTAAAATTTGGGTATATTGTAAACTAGAATTTTGGGATCAATGGAATTTAATGAGATTAAATTATGGAAATTATTTTTAGGACTTATTTAAAATGTTTAATAAGTATTATGGCCATTAGATTGTTTAAACGTCGAGTTTGGTACTAAAATGGGTAATTTGTTCTTGCTAGATTTTCGGAAAAATGGTTTTTAAAGTGAATTTGGGGTTTTTGTGAATTTTTAAGCTATTTTATATTATAATTAGTGTTCGTGAATGCGCAAATGAGTGTGTTTGGATTTTTCACGAGGGTTTGAAGTTTGTACGTCGACATCGAGGGTTGGTTTGGCTATTCTTACATGCATAGGCGATAGGTTTTGACCTATGCATGATACGCGTGCCGATTTGATTTTCGTATGCCGTTTCGATTTCAAATTTGGTTTTAATGTGATACGATACATTGTGGCATGTAGGTACCCCCATGTGGACTTCGAGACGACAAGCAAGCGCGTGGCGACGTCGGCACCGGCGAGCGAGGACCAGATGAGTAGATTTATATCTACGGGGAGAAGTCGGGTGGATGGCGTATAGCACCCCCGCAGTCCGTGGTGGTGTATACGGATGCGTATACATACTAACAATTATTATATGTTATTTGGGATTAATAACGATGTTTAGGATGGATATTGGTGTGTTGGATTATTTTAGTGTCGCGAACCCTAGGGTAGTGTTGCACTACACATACACACATACATACTTGCATACATTCCTATTTATATGTGCTCATGGGATTCTTTATAGTTATATGTTCACATGGGTATGGGACTATGTGTTCACATACGGATTTGAGGATGATACTTGGGATTGAGCTGAGTCGATGAGATTTGTTTGTGATTGTGATATCGGTGATATGGCAGGATCCGTACTTGAGGTACGTCCTGGTGTTATAGCGGATCTTGGGGCGGCGATAAGGGTGAATAGTGTTATAAATAAAATGGTCGACATGTGATCGTGATATGAGGCATGATATGCTAGGATATTGATATTAGGCCGTATCGGGCGATGTATACCCCTTGATGATGATATGTGCTGACGATATCGGTTTGTACGAGATTGTCGATCAGTAGTCAGATCATGAGTATATTGAGGATATTAGTATTGTACTAGACATAGGTCAGTACCCTAGACTATGATCTTGGATAAAGAGGATACCAGAGGAATAGCGTGAGGAATATGATATTGACCCGTACCCAGATTTGGGGATGCCGTACGACGGATTTACGTACGAGCTATATCTTGATGATTGATCCGCACTCTTGACTTGGGATGTCTGATTATAGATATGGTATAGGATATGATATTATTGAGGCGGGATCACCGACTAATATATATACAGGTATGTATATGTATCGACTCAGATGTTAGGCGGTTTCCTTACCTGTAGTCTAGCTTGTAGCTTAGCCCTTTAGTTTAGTTAGTTGTTAGATTAGATTCGGTTCCTACCTATTTCAAAGCTTACGAATCGTGCGTATTTTAAAAGACAAGTCAAGGGATTCTACGGATATTTAAAAAAAAAACGTATCTTTTCTTAAAAATACCGTAGCCCCTATTTTCAAAACCCCACGATTCGTGTTATTTCAAAAGGCGCCATTGTAGGACTTATATTAGGTTAAAACAGATTAGTTGTCATTGCGTCTAGTATTCATCTCCCGCTCATTATTGTTGTTTGCTCCGCATCACATGCTTATATTATGCTTCATATTCTACTGTTGATATCTTGTGGTTAGGACACCAGCACCATTACCGATGATGCGTATGTACCACGTACACTTACTTGCCGGCTCACACACATCTTCATCGGTAATTGCCATGTCACGTACACCTTAGAAAATATTATTGCTTGACATAGCCGGTTAGCTAATAGTTTAGACATGATATTAGTGTACTTGCCTTATATGTTAGTTTAGACATTGTAGTTATTACCTGCTACCTCATGCATACTGTTATTCATTGTTATGCCGCATTCATGGATTCTCATGCATATATTCACTTTTTAAGTGCTATTGAGGTTTTGGATTCGGATTTTCATGAGATTTTCTGGATTTGGGGAAAACCGCAAAACATATACAAACTTCTTCTTTCTCTTTTTAAATAAAAAGCGCGGTTTTTCCCATGATGTATGAGTCGTCCACCATGAGTTTGCTGATGGATTTCGAGACCCGATTCGAGGAGTTGGATGAACCGTTTTCGGGTACATGGTGGACCCGGTAAGGTACCCCGGGGCAAGAAGCTCGTGGTGATGACGATGAGCCTGGCAGGGGGAGACTACCTACCGGTGATTTTACCCGACGCGTCGGATATCCGGAGGATACCGTTGTGGTATTGAGATGGATGGTAGGGGCCGGTCTGGACTGACGGCGCCCTAAATATTGAAATTGAGACATTGAGATTTCGAGATATTGAGGTACTGAGATTCGATGATACAGGCCAGTCCGGATAGCCGGAGCCTGAGATTTTGAGACATTGAGATTTATGTTTTGTGTCGATGCTAGACACTGTTGATGCTGATTTCATTTATGATACCTCATTTTAAAAATACAAGGGAAATCGCACTAAATTATGAAAACAGTTTCTTCATTTACATGTATTCTATTTTCATGCATTCATATCTCATTCATATGATATATTGCTACCTGAGGCACTGACACGAGCACTTGGTATTACCGTTGCTTAGAGGTATATCCTAGCCATTGATATAGACTGCATGTTATATATATTTTAAGGATATATTATGATCTTTGACCTAGGTTGCGTTATTTATGCGATTTCTGTGCGTAGATATTTTTCTATTCACGAGTTGGCAACTCACCCCCGTTGTGCCCCAGTTTCTTGCAGGTTTGCCGTACAGGTTTCATTACGGCTTGCGGGCATAGTTTCCTTCGGGTGATTTGCTAGTAGGTGGGTTTACTTGTATCGTACCCCCCATTATATAACTTGTATATTATTACTCTGTTGTATCTAGAAGTTCCATCAACCAAACATGTATTTATTTCAGAGATAGAGACCAGTGATGTTATTCTTTCGACCTTAGAGTCGCGCGTTTTATTTCTGTGGTTTTCTTGTGGTTTTGAGTTTTGATCCTCGCCGTTGGCGTTGTATATTATATTGCTTGTGTGGTTTGTGATCGTCGATTGACGAAGAGCTAGCTCCCGCTTGGGGATGCCTTTTATTGATTTCGTATACTATTCATGTTGTATCCCGTTTGGGGGCCAATATTTACAAAGGAGACTCTGCCGAAATTTTCAGTAAATTTTTGATGTTTTTAAAAAACCGCATAATTCGGCTTATGCTATTGAAACTGCTTGTTTTAAATTGGTTTTCCTTCACTCTACTACTTTTCTTGGTTTAGTTTTCTGGGTTCTCGGTTTACTTAGATTACGTACGCCTCGAGACGTTCGTAGTTTAAGTGCCGGTCATGTTCCGTACTTTCGGGACGTGACAAAAGGACGCGTGGGCGCCAGCGCCTCGCGTGCCCAGCATGAGGCTCATGCTGGGCACTGGACGCCAGCATGGTACGTGTCCGGCACGTAGACGGTGGGCGCTAGACACCAGCGCCTCACGCGTCCGGCACGTGGGCGCTGGGCGCCCCTATAGAAAAAGGGGCTTAGCCCATGTACTGGGAGTTGTACTTTCAATTGACTTTTGGAGTTGAACTCCTAAAAAATGGACAAAGGGGCTTAGCCCCTGCACTGGGAGTCGTACCCCCAATTGAATTTTGGAGTTGAACTCCTAAAAAGAAAGACTTTTTTTCTGGAGTTATACTCCCAAGAGATTTTCGGAGATGATGAAAAGGAACCCCTTTCTTCTCCCTTGAGCCTTAAATCTTCTCTTGAGCCTTAGATCTTCCCAAAGTGGGGTTTTTTGAGATAGGTCTCCTTCTTCCTCCTCTCTGTTGGCTGGATTTTGGAGAAAAGGGGGGTGAGACATAAAAGTCTTCCCTTTTAGAGATTTGATGGGAGATTTGGGTTCCCCTTCAAGGGTTTTATGGTGAAA